>OZ012707.1:14305567-14617158 GCA_963942595.1 Cylloceria caligata | reverse complement strand
GTATTAAATTAATAAGAGAAAAGAAGAAGGAATATTATCAGGGGTACAAATTGAAAATGCGGGTTTGATAACAGATGGCGTTACTAACGCTATACGCATCAGGCAGTACTGTGACTATGTTCATGTCAAAGCTACGTCTTATAGCTTTAATTTTCAGTATGTGTCAATTTGTCGCAGTGTCAAATTCATAGTTTTTTTGAGCTCTCAATATGTCGAGTTTCGTGCCAACAAAACAGCATTTGCGGGAAGTTTTAATTTACTTCTTTAATTTGAAGAAAAGTGCTGCTGAAGCACATCGATTGGTCTCCGAGGCTTATCCGAGTCATGTTCCATCGGTTTCAACGTGCGAGAGATGGTTTGTGCGGTTTAGAAGTGGTGATTTTGACGTTGAGGACAAAGAGCGGCCGGGCCAAGTGAAAAAGTTTGAGAATGCTGAATTGGAGGCAATACTCAATGAAGACTCGTGTCAAACTCAACAAGAGCTCGCAGATTCATTGGGAGTGACACAACAAGCCATTTCCCATCGTATAAAAGCCCTCGGAATGATCCAAAAGCAAGGACATTGGGTGCCGTATGAGCTGAAGCCGAGAGACGTCGAGCGCCGTTTTTTTGCATGCGAACTGCTGCTCGAACGGCAAAAACGGAAGGGTTTTTTGCATCGCATTGTCACTGGTGATGTAAAGTGGATCCATTACGATAACCCGAAGCGCAAAAAATCATATGGTTACCCCGGCCATGCATCATCATCGACGGCCAAACCAAATATTCACGGCGCCAAGCTCATGCTCTGTATTTGGTGGGACCAGCTGGGTGTGGTGTATTATGAGCTATTGAAATCGAACGAAACCATCACAGGAGCACTATACCGAACTCAATTGATGCGTTTGAGCCGCGCACTCAAAGAAAAACGGCCACAATACGAGCAAAGACACGACAAAGTAATTTTGCAACATGACAACGCTCGGCCACATGTTGCAGCGCCGGTCAAAACATACCTACAAACGCTGAAATGGGAAGTCTTACCCCACCCGCCGTATAGCCCAGATATTGCTCCTTCCGATTACCACCTTTTCCGATCGATGACACATGGCCTAGCTGACCAGCGCTTCCATTCTTACGAAGAAGCCCAAAAATGGGTCGATGACTGGATAGCAGCCAAGCCGGCCGAATTTTTTCGCGACGGTATCCGTAAATTGCCAGAAAGATGGGAAAAAGTTGTGGCTAGCGATGGACAATACTTTGAATAATTCATTTGTTACCATTTTTTCAGAATAAACGTTCAAAAATAGAAAAAAATCCCGCATTTTCAATTTGTACTCCTGATATGAAAAGATGATAGACGATAATAAGAAGGATCCGACAAAAATGTGGAAAACGTTAAAAGAAGTAATTACAGGAGAATCAATGGGTACTAGAGAAGTAGAGAATATAGATTTTGAGATATTGAAAGACATGATGGGATGTAGTACAGCTGATAAATTTAATGTGTTCTATGTGCAAAGTGTTAAGAATATAGTTAATTCAATACAAAGGGATACGTCTGGAAGTCCAAACCGAAGAAGAATTATAACAGGGATAAGGATGAACAATAAAAGTATAATGGAAAACTTCAATCATATTGAAATAAAGGATCTGGAGAAGATAGTGATGGGACTCCCGAAAAAGAAGGGAACGGAAGAAGGAATATCAAGTGATATACTAAAAATGGCATTCAGTGCAATAAAAGAGGAATTTGTGGAAATAATAAATGGATCCCTACGGGAGGGATGTTGCCCGGACAGCTGGAAAACTTCTACAATTATACCGATCCCAAAAATAAACAAAGCCATAAAAGCAAGTCATTACAGACCAATTAACATGTTGCCATTATACGAAAAAGTGCTAGAATTAGTAGTAAAAAATCAAATTGAAAAATATTTAGAAACCAATGACATCATAACGGAGCATCAGTCAGGATTTAGAAAGCAATATTCGTGTGAAACGGCGATTCAAACTGTTGTAGATGAATGGAAAGTGTACATTAGTGAAGGAAAAATGGTAGGAGTAATATTTATGGATTTAAAAAGAGCGTTTGAGACAATCGACAGGGATATATTATTAGACAAATTATACCAATATGGAATTAGAGACAGGGTATTAGAGTGGTTCAGAACGTACTTAAGTAATAGAACACAGCAAGTTCGATTCAATGATAAATGGTCTGAAGTTATTCCCAACGAATATGGGGTACCGCAGGGGTCAGTACTAGGGCCGTTGCTATTTATTATTTATATAAATGATATAGTTAATTTGTGTCCAGAGGAATGTGCAATAAAAATGTTTGCTGATGACACAGTGATATATGTACCTGGAAAAAGCAGCGCGGAAGTGGAGAGAAAGATGAATATGTTATTGAGTATAGTAGAAAAGTGGATGGAAAGAAATAAATTAAAAATTAATGTAGAGAAAACAAAATATATGATTGTCAGCAGTGTAAGGAAAGTCGTGAGTAAGAATATTGTATTGAAGTGTTTGGATGGAACGAAACTTGAGAAAGTAGAGTCAATAAAATATTTGGGTATCATTATTGATGACAAGCTACGATTCAAAGACCACTGTGAGTATATGTTAAAAAAAATAGGGAAAAAAACGAGCTTTCTAAACAGAATGGGGAATTATGTATCTGCGTATACGCGATGTGTGATATATAAAGCAATCATAGCACCTCACTTTGAGTATTGTGCAACACTGTTAGTAGCTATGGGTGAAACAGAGTTGAAGAAACTGCAGATCGCGCAGAACAGAGCAATGAGGGTTATATTACAATGCAACCGCTATACGAAAATAGAAGATATGCTGAGCGCGGTACAATTTATGTCCATAAGGCAAAGATTGTACTATAACGTTTGTACATTTATCTTTAAAGCCGTGAAGAATCTACTGCCAAAAGAATTTAAAAATCGGCTACAAATAGTAGGAACGAAGAGTGGTAGGGAAACAAGGCAAGCGGAAAATATAGTAATACAATTTAGAAGAACGAGAAGTGCGCAAATGAGTATGTACTATGAAGGAGTCAAAATATATAATGCATTGCCAACTGAACTGAAAGGTTGCGAAAAAGTAGAACAGTTTAAACGAATGTTAAGGGAGTATGTTGTGTCAACAGTAAAGTAAGATGTATGTAGATGTAAGAAAAATATGTAACACTGTGTATAAAATAGCTGAGAAAGCTAATAAACATCAATCAATCAATCAATCTCTCTCTCTCTCTCTCTCTCTCTTTCTCTCTCTCTCTCTCTCCATGACTGACCTCAGTGTATATTTTATAATATTTCGAGCGAAATGTACACTATATACAATTATTTACAACTGTGTCTTTATCGCAAATAGCTGCACATACGGAGAATTATTGCGTTCGCAACGCAACACCCGATGCATGATCAGCGATATGACCACGAAACAGCACCATTATTTCAGACAAAATAATTTTCGTAAACTCCGTATCCTCCGTCGCTAGCAAGATCGTGATGTGCTCGAGCGCGTCTTGAAGGAGTTCCTTGGAACCAATGATCTCATACGCTGCTGTACGAGGCGTTTCACTGACAACTATTTTTTCACGGGCATATGATACCAACTCGTTTATGCACCGCTGAATCATTTCACTTTTGCTCTCTAGAGCCTGCATATAAATATCAATTCTTCTACTTACTTCGACGAGCATATCAAATGTCGGCCACTATAGAACAATGTTTCTAGAGTATTTTCGGAAGCGT
Organism: Cylloceria caligata; assembly: GCA_963942595.1. Taxonomy (NCBI): domain Eukaryota; kingdom Metazoa; phylum Arthropoda; class Insecta; order Hymenoptera; family Ichneumonidae; genus Cylloceria; species Cylloceria caligata. The sequence continues at coordinate 14,613,406 of OZ012707.1, read as the reverse complement.
TTCCGTTTTGATTCTCCAGATTCCTCTTGATTCTCGTATTCCTCATTAGCGCTACCGCTTATTTTACCAAATGAGACAGCTGTGCGCTGGTAACACGAGGTTAAAAGTGTGTAATGCGTTGTGTGCTCTATGCGGGTATTACACATTTTCTCTGCATCAGTCCCATGAGCTTCGAAATAATGTTGTATGCGAGAAAAATCACTTTTAAACACTCGCCACTCGTCCGCACTGAGTGTAATTCCGGTAAAAGTATTCGACAATATTTTCACCACTGGTGTAAGAGCACCCGTAGAGTTCAACTCGAGCCCGGCGACGATTATTTTACCAAATGATTTATTTAAACCGTAGATAACGGGGTTCGCTATATATGGCGATATCGCGTGAGACGTAGCCCCGTTTTTTGCCATTTTTATTGCTTTCGTGTAGACTGTAACTTTTCAAATGAATCGTCGGTGGTGTTCATACTCCGTTTTATACAGATTTCCCCCACCATCTAGCTGCATCGACTCTTCTTTTGATACTGCAAATCATACGACTGAAAATTGCTCACCAATACCCCTTGATATTTGTCGCATCCTCCTTAACAGCCTAGTAACAGCAGCAAAAAATATATCCCAAAACTCTTGCATACTCTCGCACATCTTTGTGCACACGCACACCTCGACATACAGCTGAGATGTGTCATGAAAACTAAATAATATTAATCGACAAAATTTGATGATTTTCCTTATGGCCGTGTGCCTTGAAATTAGATGAAAACAATATGATATTCATCAGCGAAACTCGATAACTTAGTACATCACCATCGCTAAATATTTCCCTAGGTCTTGCTTTTGTAAAGTGATCGCGTGTGGCCATCTTCTTGGTTAGTCGTATTCATTACATCGCTGCAGTATATGCAGAGAGAGAAAGAGAGAAAGAGAGAAAGAGCGTGTTAAAGGAATATATATAAAAGTAAGCCGCTTTGAAAAATCTCTAGTTAATTGTTTGATTTACTGTGGTTACTACTACTACTCTAACAGCACAATTATGGTCAGAGTGGTAAAGCGCTCATTGATAAGAAAATTGATAGAGTTTATATTGAAGCGTAGACCATCGTTGCGTTCACGGTGGGGGAGAAGAAATTTACAGATCACCCTATGGGAACTTCCGACACAGGCGGTTGTTCGTAAAATTCGCAGTATGCTGTGCGAGTGTCCTCAGCGCGATTTAGTTGACGCGCACAATACTGGATTGTTTGATAATCAAATAATTATTGATTCGGTGGTGCGTGTTATTCGTCGACGCGGTTGACTGAATGAGTCTGCTCTGCAGCCCATACTCAATGAAAGACGTAAATAATATACAGCGTTAATGACTTTTATTTTATTTTCTATATTTCATAAGATTTTTATATAGTTCGACGGAATGAAGACGAAGAAATGGGATCCGACACCTATGATTTCGATGAGGAGGGTAGAACCAATTCAGATGATCATAGCAGGGACAACGATGGTGACAGCTCCGCAGGGAACCGTTGGATAAATTTTACCCAACCATTCTGCGATTATAAACCAACAAACGGTCTTTTCATGGCCGGCCCCGCGAGATAACCAGTTGGAGCCGTCGCAGGTCCATCGCGACAATACAGTTCAAGCGATGATACCAATAGCAATACACACAACGAGGAAGAAGAAGAAGAAGAAGAAGAAGAAGAAGAGAAAGAGGAGGAGGGGCAGACGAGGGCGATGACGAGGAGGAGGAGGAGGAGGAGGAGGACCCGGTAGATTCAGGTAAGCTTTTAATGATACAATTACGCTAACAAAAATTAAAAAATTACGGGGATAATAATAGTAAAATGAAAAAACAGGGTACGAGTCGGACCCAAACGTTTTTCGCTTTGCACGATTCACTGTACCGAGACCGCGGACAATCGATTTGGTTTACGGAATGCGTCGGCGGTTCCCGGGTGCAGTCGACGGATTCGAGGACTAGAAGCAAATAAATAATAAGTTTGTATTATAATTCTTACGTTACACGAATTATATACATAGTATACCAGGTGTATGCATAAGTTTTTTCCGGTTTAACTAAGAGATGGCGCCAGCGAAAAATACGCAGCGTATTAATTTGACACATACGTCATTTTGTTCGTCTGACATTAACCTACAAACACACACAATTTAAGTCCGCCAAAAACTAGCGTCTTTGTTTTATCGTTCAGTGATCATGTCGAGTTTTGTGCCTGAAAAAGAACATTTGCGGCACGCATTGCTTTTCTTATTTAATCAAAAGAAAAAGGCTGCTGAAAGTCAACGTTTGCTGGTAGAAACATATGGTGAACACGCTCCATCGATTAGAACATGTGAGACATGGTTTCGACAATTTAAAAGTGGTGAGTTCAATGTGAAAGACAGTGAGCGCTCTGGTAGACCACAAAAATGCGAAGACGAGCAATTGCAGGAGTTATTGGAATATGACCCAACTCAAACTCAACGGCAATTAGCAGAAGCATTAGATGTGTCACAAGAAACAATCAGCAGACGTTTACGAGTAATGGGGAAGATCAATAAACTCGGTAAATGGGTCCCACACGATTTGAATGAACGTCAAATAGAAAATCGCAAAGTCACTTGTGAAGTGCTGCTTCAACGCCACGAAAGGAAATCATTTCTGCTTCGAATTGTGACGGGTGACGAAAAATGGATTTATTTTGAAAACCCGAAGCGGAAAAAATCGTGGCTTTCACCTGGCGAAGCCGGTCCTTCAACACCAAGGCCAAATCGCTTCGGCAAGAAGACCATGCTCTGTGTCTGGTGGGACCAGAGCGGTATTGTGTATTATGAACTCTTGAAGCCCGGCGAAACCGTTAATACACAACGCTATCGCCAACAAATTATTAATTTAAACCACGCATTAATCGAAAGACGACCGGAATGGGCCAGAAGACATGGCAAAGTGATTTTGTTACACGACAATGCGCCGTCTCACACAGCAAAAGCAGTGAAAGACACCTTGAAATCGCTTGGATGGGACATCCTTCCGCACCCGCCGTATACGCCAGACCTGGCGCCATCTGACTATCACCTCTTCGCATCAATGGAGCACGCGCTCCCAGAGCAGCACTTCAGCAATTTCGAGGAAGTTGGAAAATGGCTCGACGAATGGTTTGCCGCAAAAGACAAGCAGTTTTTCTGGCATGGTATTCATAAGTTACCTGAAAGATGGGCGAAATGTGTAGAAGCCGATGGCCAATATTTTGAATAAAACAAAAATTAATTTCCCTTGAAAATTACGTGTTTTTTTTTTACCAAAAAACCGGAAAAAACTTATGTAAAATGTAAAATGTAAAATTTAATTGAATGAAATAAAAATTCTAATAAATGGTTTAATTATGCTTGCAGGTGGACAGACTGGCGATGGAAGGACTATTGCACGGGGAGGTGATATTTTGCCTCGTGGTGAACGTTTCGGTATCGACAATGAGCAGAGACGATATTTTCCACGCTTTACGATGCAGGGTCGAGAGACAGATTTTTATTTTTGTCAGCCACCGGACGGTATCGATCATCTGACATGGTTCGAGGGCGGTGTACGAGATGTTCTCACACATCTTGCAGAATCGTGCGAAGGACATGATTATGTGGGTATGAGTCTGAGCGTGTCGTCTTTCGCGCAAGGACCTGTATGGTTATCATTTCGAACAGCTCGTGACATTGTTCCTGACGATATATGGCGACTAATTAATAGTGTAACTCAGAGCGCGCGCGAATTTTGAATAGACGCTGGTACATGTAAAATGACGACATGTATAGTACGAGGCGTCGAAGGAGCCGGCGTGGGCACCAGGCTTACACACGAGTCTATAGCAAAAAAGTCCACTTTACGCATAAGTAATCGCGATAATTTGTGTCTACAACGATCCCTTGTCACAGCCCGAGCGCATACCGAACGCGGTCAAATTCGTACGGGCGAGCTACACAGACGATGGTGTCAAATTCGGAACGGGCTTCGAGGAGCGCAATATACAGCAACGATAGAGCTTACGCGTAATGCGGGGGTAACGACACTGTCTAGAGGGTGCCGTGTGCGCGAGATTCAGCTCTTTCAGGAGTACTTGGTTCACGAGGGTATAGCGATTGTTGTTTATGAATTTCTCACCTTCGGAAAATGCATTCCGGCTCTGTACGATGGGCGAAAATCCGTACTCTCTGCAATAGGTAAAATTAATTATAAACTCTTTATTCTCTATTACGAACGCTCTCATCACTACCAGCCAATATTAAAACAGGCTGGTGCGCTAGGTAGTCGGGGGTTCTGCACCCAGTGTAATTCCAAGTATAATCGAGTACTCGAGCATCGCTGTAGATATCAATGTACTCGATGTAAATCCACCTATTGCAGCGGCAATAGAGACTCTCAGCTCAGAGTATTGCACAGACTGTAATCGTTTATTCTTTGGTGCTTTTTGCTTCGCTCATCACAAGGATAAGGGCGCCGCGGGTATTACATCTCGTAAATATAGCCGGTACACCGTCTGTAAAGCATTGAAAATCTGTAGAGGCTGCTCGTGTATGATTAAAACCAAACATAAAAAGATGCATGTATGTGGTATATCGTTTTGTATTACATGCAAGCAACCTCGACCGACTACGCATGTGTGTTTTATAGCACCTCTTAAGAAACCAGAGGCGCCAAAGGAGAAGAAAAAAGATAAGCCTTCCACGAGATTTTTGTTTTATGACTTTGAGACGCAACAACACGAACAATTGCACGATGATAAACCGACACGAATTCACGAGCCGAATTTATATGTTACACAATGCGTATGTATGTTATGACATGTCTGAATATCACAGATATAGAGACCGTTTGTGCTGACTGTGGTAAAAGTGAGTGTTAGGTGAGGGAACGTGCGATTTTGACAGATTACTCGAGAATAACGAGAAAATGTCGTCATACGTGAAAAATCACGCCACGGTCAAGCAGGTGCGTCTCTAACCACGCGATGCACTTTGTGGCGGTCGAACGGAAAATGTTGTATGCTTGTACGACGTCGCGAATGGGGAGCAGATACGCTATGTGGATGTGTGCTCGCTGTATCCATGGGTGTGTAAGAATGGAAAATATCTTGTTGGACATCCGAAATTGTACGTAGGTGACGAGTGTCGAAAACTCGTAGGACTTGAAAACGATCTAAGTGTCGTCGAGGGTCTCGGGAAGTGTACCGTAGTAGCGATTTGTATATCCCCGTACTGCCTGTTCGCATGCATGGGAAACTTCTGTTCCCCCTGTGTAGAACGTGCTGTACAGACATGGACACATCCGTGGGCTGCACACACGATGACACGACTGAGCGAGCGTTTGACGGCACATGGGTCGTGGACGAGCTGAGAAAAGCTGTGTCGCTCGGATATAAGGTTATGCGTATCGATGTAATTTGGCAATACGGTGTTACGCAGTATGACTCGACAACGCGACGAGGTGATACTTCAAAGATTCAACGAAGTATAAAAATGCACTCCAATCTGTCTGAATGAAATCCATTTTCGCAATAAACATTCCTGATAACCTGTAAAACATTAAATGTGGTTATAACCACCCGATTCAAGTTCAGATAAGAAAATATTATAATCACTTACGTATTTTCATGTCAGCCTGCGTATTGTTACGTCAAAATCGCGGCCTATTTTACGAAACCTACGAATTTAACATAGATCCAAGTTTCGGTGTATATTTTCCGTGCTCTGGTCAATGAGAATAAATCCTCCCTTTACCATACCCGACGAGAAAATACCGAAAACGCGAGCCCGTTTTTGAGTCTAACCTCGCGGAAAATTCCTCGGCATAAGGCTGGAGTCCGTTTTGTTCTTTGTCGGGAATCTTCACGAATAATGGGGTGGACTAGAATGACAATTTCGCGCGGTACAAGATTTTGACTTTATTTGGTAAAAAAAATTTTTCCGGGTGCGCCATCTTTTATGTCGGTATGTAAACATTGAATAACTTTTAAAAAAAATAACCGATTTCCATACATGAGGAATTTTGATTTTATTTGGTCCTTTACTTTTTTACTTTTTTAAATTTATTTGAACTAGTTTTTGAATACAACATCAATCAAGTGGCTGCCTTTATTGGCCAAAGCAAAATGTGCCCTTTTTGCTGCGTTTTCCAACATTTTTTCGAGCATCTCGGGCGGTATTGCGATGATTTCGGCACGAATGTTTGCCTTGAGCTTGTCAGTGGTCTGAGGTTTGTTGGCGTACACTTTGCTTTTCAAATAATCCCATAAGAAGAAGTCCGGAGGGGTCAAATCTGGAGATCTGGGTGGCCAGTCAATGTCGCCATTTTTTGACATCACACGTCCAGGGAATTTTCATTACAGAAACTGCATTGTTTGATTTACAGTGTGGTAAGGCAGACCGTCTTGTTGAAACCAGTAACCGTCCAGACCTTGTTCACACATTTCTAGGCAGACATAATGAGCTCACATCCACCGATATCGATTCCCATCGACTGTTTCGCCTTCTCTGAGGAAAAATGGTTTTGACGCAAACGCCGGCCGAAACAGTAACTTTTTGGTCGTGCAATGGTGTTTCATGGATCTCGTATGGATTCTCCGTTCCTCAAATGCGGAAATTTTGCTTGTTAACGGCGCCAAAGAGTGTGAAATGGGCCTCGTCGGTCATCGAAATTTGCTTCCAAAAATCAGGTTGAGTGTCAACCATTCGGGCGACTGTTTAGCCGTATTCCAAGCGACGTGGACGGTATGTCGGCAATATTCTTTGAGTCAATTGCACTTTATACGGAAACAAATGCAAATCATCCTTCAAAATGCGCCGCAAAGTGGTTCCACTGACGCCAAAATGCTGAGCGCGGTGACGATACGACACATGTGGGTTCTCGGCGACACTCTCTCTTACCGCTTCCAGCAGTTCATTGGAACGTCTTAGGCGTTTATGAACGGGACGTAGACAATCTCCCACTGCCCCGTGCTCAACATAATTCGACACCAAACGACGTATAGTGTTGTTAGACAGTGCTTGTTGGCCACGATATTTTCGACGATATGCACGTTGAGCACACAACTGAACGGCTATTTTCAATGTACAGCGTCACTATTTCGGCGCGTTGTTTCGGTATGAAGCGATTCATGATTAAAATTGTACTGAATTGACGTCTCATAAATATGTCTACTCAAGTCAATCGGTTAATAAATGTCAACGTTATTCAATGTTTACATACCAACATAAAAGATGGCGCACCCTGAACTTACGGTTGTTTGTTGCTGCGGTTATTGCTGTTGAACGTTGGTTGGACGTAGACTGGTGAAGTCGGACAAACTCAAAATCGAACGTATGCATTGGTGCGTATTAATAATTATTTATTGAAATAAAACTACATGAGTAGTCGTATGTTGCACGTTCAATATTCTTGATTTCGCACGAGTTAATATAATAATTATAAGTACGGTCGATTCTATACTCTGTACTCTTTGTCCAGTACTCTTTACTCGTACTCTTTACTACTTAAAACTGTACTCTTTACTACTTGAAATTGTACTCTTTACTATTTGAAATTGTCGATCTGTGAAACTGTACTACTTGGTCCCCGGGAAACTGTGTCTCCGGTCAATTTTCGCGGTTTTATATAAGGCTCCTGAGCACCGAGATTCCTGTCGTCAAGCGCGTTAAAAGAAAAGAAGGGATAAAACCCTATCCTGATTATAAGAATTTCCCTATGATCTATCTCAACCATACACGTATTCATACCCCGCAGAGTAGCTTCCCGAGATGCAGAACAGTAGATATATGCAAGTGCATCGGTATGGCGCGCTTTGATTAGAACAACTACTAAAAAAAATGTACCTAGCAACGAGAAACTAAAGGTTGGTAGGCCACTGCCCCACTCAACGCACAGTGGACGCAGAGCCCGAAATCGTGGCAGTAAATACAAATAACCTCCGATCAGAATGAAAATTGGTATGCAGGGGTTTTTAAGGTCGCTGATTACGAATCTGAAAGCTAAATTATTGTAAACAAAATGGCCGATCCAATATGGCGGACATGGATGTTAAAAAGGTGTCCGATCTTGACAAAAATTGGTATATGCGGGTTTTTAGGGTCGCTTATTACGAATCCGAAAGCCAAATTATTTTAAACAAAATGGCCGATCCAATATGGCGGACATGAATGTTAAAAAGGTGTCCGATCTTGACAAAAACTGCTATATGTGGGTTTTGGGGGTCGCTCATTACGAATCCGAAAGCCAAATTATTGTAAACAAAATGGCTGATCCAATATGGCGGACAAGTATGTTAAAAAAAATTAAAAATTTTCAAAAAAACTCCCTCCTGCCGTACCACTCAAAAAAGGATGAAATAATTTACTTATTTAGTATGACGTTTTCGTATACAATGATATATAACTTGCATTAGTTATTTGAATTTTAATTATTATAATTGAATTGAACAAAATTGATATACGCGGGTTGTGAAAGTGACTGATTGCGAATCAGAAAGCCAAACAATAACGTAGCGAAATTATCGTTCAAATTATCCTTTATAATAAGATATAATTCTTTCCTCGTCAAATGTACTCCTTCGTAATGGGACCCTGTAATAAAGACATAAAATTGTATAGAATTTGTGTTGAAGGATCAGATCAAAATTTTAATGAATTTTAATTATTGTAACAAATAAGTAGCCGCAATAATTATTCGTATTTTTTTTTGAAAAGTACATAAAAAACAACAGTTATGAAAAAAAAATTGAATTTAGACTATTATGAAAGAAGTTATGAGCAAAAAAACATAAACAAATATTTTTTGAACGGGTGACCAAAAACATCTCAAAATGTACCAGAAGCCGATTTTTGATGAGTACATGAAAATATGACAAAATCAAGGGAAAAAAAATTGAACTGTCCGATTTGGCGTGGAATGCCCCATATATACCTATATATATAATAAAAATGTATCAAATATAAATAAAATGTGACGATTCAAATTAATTACTTTAGTATATACTTACATATATATGTATTGTTGTATGTCTACAAAAATAGATATATAAATGATTTACTTGAATTTGTATTTTGTATATATATATGTATATATATATATATTATATATGGTATATGTATGGATATAGTCCTATTGCTCAAGTAGCAGCTGTTCAATGGCCCCATGGCATGGCGTATGGCGCCGCGCGCGCGTGCACGGTCGGCAGCCGCCTGTTTTACGTTGCCAAAAACCATAACAGACAAAGTTAGGCAGCTCTAGGCAGCTAATTCCTGTTAATTTCGCAAGCTTATATAATAAACTAAAGGCCTAGACATTGGCTGTCGCAGAATATGGCAGAAAGTATAACTTTTCGGATAGTTGAAAATATAAGTTTACAAAATTCTTTCACTTTATTTATGCAGTAGTTTATACTACACTTCAATAATTTACATATTTATTTTAAACTCAACCAATGTAAAAATATCTTCTACATACCTCCAGAAGTCGTATCCATGTCTCCGGATTGATTTAAAACACTTCACTTTAAAGTTATCGATTTTATAAGTCACGGTAGTTTTCGCTCGTTCAGCGCGCGATGCGAACACTCGTCTCGAAGGCTAACTTCCAACTGACGCAGCGATGAAGGTATACGGTGAAAAAGGTTCCCCTTTTACAATTTAACGCAGCCATTAGTCCTCTACCTGACTGCCTGCTCAAATATCCCGATTGTAAAAATTTTTTTCTGACTTTTCTGCCACGATTTCGGGCTCTGCGTCTACTGTGCAACGGTCAGCATGGAGGGACCTGAATCTCGTATCAAGATTTTTCGCTCTATAGCCTGTGGATATCATTGACGGTGCGTGTCACCAAAGTCTTTGGTTGATTCGTGCCCGCGTGTTCTGGTGGCGATTGTCGGGTGCTCGCTTCCTTCCCCCTGTCATGTACCGTATCTGGGTCACGAAGGCAGACCAACTGCCGCGGCAACGTCTTCATTGCCTTGGAAGTTCTTATACGCTATGACGAATGATGCAATGAACAAGAAAATTGATATTCAATATTACACGAGGACATTTGTCTTATTAATGGTATTGATAGAAAATTGGAATTTGTTTTTGACATCAGAACACCAAAAGCTCAAAAGGCAGCTCTTCAAAGATTATAAATAGACAAATAACAAATGAAACACAATTGTAGCAAAGACTTGGACTTTTTATGAAGTAAATATTTAGGCTACGGAATATATATATTTAATAAATAAAACAATAATTTAAAGGGAATAAACTATCTAAACGCGAGTTCGATATAAGAATTAAGGAATAATATCATACAGATAGCCAGAGTTAAAATAGGATAAAATAAGAAAAGATGACTCATATTAGTCATTGGATAGATGGCAAGGACGACTCGAAGCTACGGTAGCGGTTGTTGGCGTAGGAGCATGCCGCTCAACGCTTTCAGGTCACACCCGAGACGATGCCGTCTTTTCCCCCTCTCTGCGTTAATACCATAAGACGAGGAGTGTTCCCTCGAAACAATACATATCTATAAAACATATACCTTGCGACACACTGCAAATCTAAGCAGCCTTTTGATATACAATCATTTGGACTTATGAACAATTTTAATCTAAAATTATGATAGGAACTCAGAAAAGAAATGCTCACCTAAAAGGATACAAGAAATAATTGCAATTATGAAAATTAAATATTAATGAACATCGAAAAGCAAGTACATTGTTTAACTAAACAGTTAGGATCGTTAGAGGATATAAAAACAATTGACATTTTGTTACTATAGTAGTTATATATGCCCCTTTGCGTTACACGCTATTCAGAATAAAAATAAGTTTTACATTATCGAAGAACTACGTTCGGTATTAGTCATAAAAGGGACAGCGGAAGCGACTCGGATCTACAGCGCAGCGTGACCCGAACCCCTCGACACCTCGCTGCCCAACCAAGACGCTTTTCGCTCTCTCTCCCTCTCTCTATCTCGGCGTATGCAACCGAGACGAGGAGTAATCCTTCGAAAAAAATTTATAAATAGAAATATTAATACATACATATCGAATGCATTTCCTTAAAAATGAATAAGGAGAGTTATTGTTCATAAAACGGCTTTCATAATTGAGTAAGAACCTATCACACCAATATCTCAATTTGTTACCAACGATATCCAACTTAAAAGACTTGAGGAAAACTATCGGAAAATGTTCAGTCAATAAGGCCTTTTTAGACATTAACTAATACGTGTTTAAATGTATATAAGCCCTGATTAAAATAATAAGTCGTACTTATAACGAAAAAAGGAAAAGAAAGAAAGATAATACTAAAGAAAAGTACATTGGGTGTACCAGCGTCCGAGTCGTTTTTATTCCTCACTGTCTATCGCGAGAGCGTGTTATCGAGGCAGGGAACGTTTCCTTGCGACAGCGTGTCGTCGAAGCAGGGAATGTTTCCTCGGGACAGCGTGTCATCGAGGCAAGGAACGCTTCTTTGCGACAGCGTGTGGTCAAAGCAAGGAAGGGTTCCTCGCGACAGCGTGTCGTCGAGGCGAGGAAGTGTTCTTCGCGACACGTGTCTTCGGGGCAGGGAATGATTCCTCGCTACACGTGGTACTGCAGTTCGGAATAGAAATTAAGCGAGAATCGAACGACGGCATGGCTAGAAGAAAAATGCGTCATCGCGATAAGCCCCAAAGTCCGAGCGCTATTGTAATTCTAAGAATCCCCCGCATAGAAAATCAGACCATCCAGGACCTATATAAGGACGGGAGAAAGCCCGAAAAAGATAGTAGTGAATAGTCAGTGAAGTAGAGACTTAGACAGTTAGTCGGAGAGCGAGAGTAGACGCTCCCAAAAGGTAAAACAGCTTCCACTGCGTACAGCCACAGTGTCGAGCGTTCGACAAGTTGCGATCAAAACTGGCGAGCTAAACAGGCTCACCACCGCGGAGGAACCCCGCCCTATAGAGTCAGCTAAAATTCAGAGTGAGTACTTAAAAAAAAAAACGGTTGAACAGTCTAAATTCAGTTCGAATTTACTTTTTCTCGCTTTTAATGTCAATCATGCGGAACTTATCTAAAGTTTAAAAGAAATTGAATTCAATTGTTTTCTGCCGTTTTTGTACAAGTCCACACTGTTTTATCGAATCATAAGTATTGCGTTAAGTGTATTGTGTCGAAAAATAACGATCGCTCGCGCACGGTAATAGCGAACGTACGTGTATCACTTATTCGGTTATTTGATTTTTATTTTAACAAACAGTTGCCATTTTTTTTCCTTCAACGCATCGGTTATCGGCGAAACAACTTCACCAGAAAACCAAACGTAAGTACCAACTCAATTTTTCTAATTTATTTTTATCTGGTATTTCCGTAAATTTTTCCCCAAGTGAAAGTAACCTGCTATTTTCCTTCCCCCTCAAAATCCTTCCTCCGCGGGTTAATTTATCAATTTAGTTTATCGAGTCGAGTGACGGTTAACGCGAACAATCAACGAGCATTCTCAGCCCTGTCCCGATTAATTTTCCGAAAGGTTAGACTCAAAAGGGCGTCATCGGTGCTTCTTGTCAGGTGTGGTAAAAGGAGAATCCATTCTCTTTGACCAGAGTACGGAAAACTCACGCCGAAACGCCTCACACGTCTTAAATTTGTCGGTTTTGTTAAAACACCGCGCGGGTTTGACGTAACAGCATCATCCGCGAACAATCTTATTACACATTTATCATTAATAGCCTCTATAATATCATTTATATATGATAGGAATAACAAAGGTCCTAAAACTGACCCCTGAGGAACACCTAAATCTACATTAACGGGAGTTGACAGTACGCCACTAAATTTTACTTTCTGAGATCTATTTTACAGGTAACTTTTGAGCCAATTTAGTACTGTCTCTTTTATTCCATACCATTGTAATTTACTAATCAAGATTTCTCTGTCCACTACTTCAAACGCTCTTCTGAGATCTAAGAAGACCACTTCTATCATTTTTACGCCCCCTATTGTTCTTTTCCAGTCCAAAACTACCCACTGTAAAGCAGTTTCACACGAATGCTTTGCCCTAAAACCCGATTGACATCTCTAAGCAACTCATTATTTTCTAAGTATTCTACTAATTGTTTCTGAACTATTCTCTCCAATATTTTCGTATACTCGTAATTTATTTATCGGTCTGAATTCTTCAATTTTATTTGTTCCTCGAACTTTAGGTATCGGAACTAAAGTTGCTTGTTTCCACTCCTCGGGGAACATTCCTTCTTCGAGTAACATATTTAGTATAATATAGTATTATCTCTGTTGCTGCTTCTACTACACGTTTCATTATTTCTACAGTTATACCTTCTTCTGTACCTGCTTTGTTTTCTAATGTTCGCACTATTTTACATAATTGCTCTACTTAAATTTGTGTAAATACTTCTAGAACACAGTCGGTATATTTTCTATTCGCTATGCAATCTTCCCTACTATTTATTTATTTATGTGTGTCAGCGCCCTAATACTGTCCACAAAATAACAGTTAAATTTATCAGCCATTTCCTCTAAATTACTAATTATTTTGTTTTCAAATTGTATTTCTTTATACTCTTTATCAGTTACTTTACCTTTCAACATTTCTTTTAATACCCCCCACATTTGTTTCGGATCCTTTTTATTTTTATTGGAACGAAGTTCCTTAAGGCACGGTATACGCTTGGCAGGATGGGGGCTCGACCGAGAAAAAGTGTAACATTTGGACTATAGCAAAACGAGCCGACAGTTTTGCTATAGTACGTTAGCACGCGCTCTCTCTCTCTCTCTCTCTCTCTCTCTCTCTCTCTCTCTCTCTCTCTCTCTCTCTCTCTCTCTCTCTCTCTCTCTCTCTCTCTCTCTCTCTCTCTCTCTCTCTCTCTCTCTCTCTCTCTCTCTCTCTCTCTCTCTCTCTCTCTCTCTCTCTCTCTCTCTCTCTCTCTCTCTCTCTCTCTCTCTCTCTCTCTCTCTCTCTCTCTATTTCTCTCAGCGCTCGGAGTGGGGACAGGCAGCTGCGTACGGCACTCTGCTACAGTGATGGAATGCGTTATGAAAAGTTAATAAAAGCCAAGTTACAAATTTGGAAAAAAATAAATTACTATATATAATCAACAGTATTATATTATATCTTTCTAAATTAATAAATAATAAATAAATATATTTCACTTTTTTCTTAAGTTTATGCAATGCATTATACGCAATGTTATATTCATTTTTATTAACATTTATTTTTATGTAACGCGTTCGATTTACTTTATTTTCAGTTTTTTAACGTACCTATTACAATATTTATTTATTTTTCTTTATATTTATTCGTGTTTATATTTTTATATTGTTTATTTATTTCATGACCGATTTATTCCCGAAGAACTATTTAATTATAAAATCACAAAGTTTTAAGAAACTATTTAGTCGTTATATCACAAGTTATTTCGCACAGAAATTATGGTAATTTGGTTTAAGCAATCAATCTTTTTATTATATTCACTTATTTATCCGATAATACGTTGAAATAAAAACTTTCATGGGCAACACGCAAGTTGGATAAGAAAAACTTGTTTATTTGACGTTCGGCTGTTCAGTCGAATATAAGTGATTGGAGTGAAGCTCGATGTGTCGAGAATGTACTTTAAAAGTTTTACAAGTAAGGTTTATACTCTGAAAAGCTGATCTTACTTGACAAATAGCGTTCAGGCAATTGTGGCCTATTTTATTACGTTTTTTTGTCTTTACATCGTTAACGATGGAAAAAATGCGTTCGGTCTCTGCGTTCGAATGGGGAAGCGACAATGCTACTTGTACTAATTTTTCTAAAGTGGGAAACATTTGTTCCTCCAACACATTTTTAACTTGCACAACCTCTTTCCAAAATGAATCTACTTCGAAAGTGAGGAATCTCTGTTTTTCTTCTTCGGTAAAAAAGGAGGGTAATGAATTCCATTCGAACGTCAATTTTGCGAGGTCGAAAGTTCCAAAGCGCTCAGCAATATTCGTTAAATCTTTAACACTTCCTCTGTCCTTCACTTGAAGAGCGATACTAGGGGTCAAAAATTGCAAATTGTCTAAAATTGAATTTTGAGCTGGAAGCCGACGAGTCATCTCTGTCACAGCCGTGATATAGAATTCTAAACAATTTTTTCTTATTTCATTTGCGTGGTCCAACGACAATTTTGTGATGAGTGTCTGGCACTCTGCACCGAGGAAAACTTGATCGAGGGGGATGCAATTCTCAGGATGAGCGACGTTCAAGGCGCCTGACGCTAGATCTTTCTGAACTTCGGGTTTCAAAAAGTTGGACCCGAACGTCACGATCAGTTGCCCACTCCTCTCTACCAGCTGGTTGATTAGCACTTTTCTTCCCTGGAAGAGGGCATTGAAGCTATTGAAAATGGATAAAACATATTTTAAAAACAGCAAGTATGCTTTAATACCATCGTTACTTAAATTCGACAAAATTATTTCTGCTGACTGAAGCTTGTCCTCATTGATGGCAAGCGCAAAATACATTTTTAATACATCCTAATTTACTATGATATGAGTCGGTCGACGCATTTCTGCATCGAAAGCCATCTCGTATCCGACAATTAAAAAATTTTTTTTTTTCTCTATGTCTAAAAGCTCTTGAAACTCTCGAAGTACTGCAGAACGTCTCGCGCTGCTGGACACGTACGTGGCAATACTTTTGATTAAATCTTCGCAGGAGCAAGGCAACTTAGAACATGCTTTACTGGCAATTAAAGCAGAAGAATGACAAATGCAATTTAATACGACAAGACCAGGCGCGTCCGATTGCAATCGAGTCATAAATGAATTATGTATCCCTGTCATTACCGATGCATTGTCAGATGCCATGCCGACAATGTTAGCAATAAGGATCCCTTTTGACTCGAAGCAAGATTTAAAGGCCGCGTATAAATTTTCAGCCGAACAGTTAACAGCTTTTAATTCTACTAATTCGAACAGCTGGCTGACTACTGTTTTAGTGTCGGGCGATACAAATTGAACTGAAACACACAGGGATTTCGTGTCATTGATGTCAGTACTCTCATCGACGAGCACTGAAAATTTTGTAATTTTTAAAATTTCAACCAATTTCTCTACTTCGCGCCTGCCGAGGCAATTTGTAATAATTTGTGTACATTTTGTCCGGCCGAGCGTTATGTCTTGCAAGATTCGCAAGTCTTCGGCAATTTCTTTAAGCAGCGGTACCAAATGCTCCACGGTCTCGATTGCAATATTATGCTCAGCAAAAAATGCCGACAATTTAATTTCCGCGGATTTTACTTTCATTTTATGTGCATTCTCATTATCCACCTGTTGTTGAGAAGCAGGCACCACATCGGCAGATGCTGCGAGTGCCACATTCTGTCTATGACGTATGCTTGCAGCGTGCTTCACAATCTCGCTTTTGCCACCCTTATGAGTTTTTTAGCAGACAGTGCAGAACGATTTCTCAGGATCGTCCGGCACTGCTTGTAACCAGCCAGAAAACTCGGGCAATAATAGCCACTGATTTTGAAAAGATTTTCTTACTCGCTTTGCCGGTGACTCTCCTTGAACGTCCTCTCGAGTGCTGGCTCCAGCACCATAATCCACTGAATCCATCGTAAATTTCAACTCGATTCACTAAATACCGATTGATAGAATTGACACTCGCGACTTGACAATAATGAAAGCTTTTATCTATTCAGTATTTATTTATATACCGTAACCAATTAAGCTGCACTACACTGAACCTCGACCGGCGACGGTTGACTGTTGATCAACATCACCCTTCCACAACTGAAAATGTTCGCTGTTATCGGTTGCAGTTAATTAGAATCTATAAAATGACAGACCATGCTGCCACCAAGAAGTTAAATGCTGATGTCGGAAAACTCACATGATTGACGATATTAATTTTAGCACGGATAAGCGATATTAATCGTGCAATACATAATCCCAAAGAAATTCCCTAACGCAGTGTTAGCACTCGAGCTAATACATTTTTTTTGTCGCGAAAATTTACTTTTTGACTGCATTGTCGTGACAAAAATACCAAGCTCTACACTTTTTGATTCGTCTGATTCCTGCTAAGCACATACGAAATAATATTTGGACTGTGATTGCATCGTTAACGCAAGTACTCTGAGAAAAAAATTTATTTCATGTTAACGAATCTAGAGTTGGATATGGTAGAATAAATGTTTAGTTATCATTACCAAATTTTAGTTGGGCTAAATAATATTGGTTTGGGTCAAATAAAGTTAGAAAACGATTGCTAACACTTAAAAAATCTTATTCGGCTCCACTTTAATTTAATTATAGTAATTAAACATTAATTTCGCTATATCCAGCTCAAGATTTGTTAATATTGAATAAATTCTGTTCTCACTGTACACTTCAATCACGGGTGAAGGTGCCGTTACTATACTCGAAGCTCATTCCGCGCAAAGCAGAATCTATAAAATGACAGGCTATACTGTCATAAAGCAGTTATGTGTTGATGTGCGAAAATGCACATGATTAACGATATTAACGTCAGCACGGATAAGTGATATTAATAGTGCAACATCAAATGCCAGAGAAGCTGGGTAACGCAGTGGTAGCGTTCCACACTGATAATCCGAAAATAGTAGATCTAAATCTCGAGCTAGTCAAATCGAATTTTTTTTCTCACGACGATTCACTCTTGAAAAGTGAATTGTTGCGACGAAATGACAAAATCGAAAATTTTCGTTATACGACCTACTCAGTATCCATGTCATTGACACTACAAGATTTATTTTCCCGATGCTTACTGAAAAACCGTTGCAAAGTCATGAATTTCTTACAAATACTAATGAAAAACACATAAAAAGATCGACAATTTCAATAATTAATGAAAACAAACATTTTATTCATCGATTAAGAGTACACAGAAATAATAGTACAGCTAATAATTGTATTCATTCATTTTGTATATTCCACTTTGAACGTACTTTGAACGTTTGAACAGCGCGCGGTGTAGTGAGAGACGTCCGCGCTACCTGACTGTTGATTGGTCGGTGAGCCGAGTCTGCGTAATGTGTGACGTCACACGCTGCCTGACTGTTGGTTGGTCGGTGAGCCGAGTCTGCGCACGGCGTAGCGTGTGACGTCACACGCTGCCTGACTGCTGATTGGTCGGTGCGCCGGGTGCGCGCGCAGTGGGCGCTAAAACAGACCCAGTGGAGAGGGTACCCCAAAGGGATAAAAATTCCCTCGTCTGGCATCACTGCTCTGCTATACAAGCCACGCGGCGTGCGCGTTATGTATAGGTATTGTAACGGTATTTTACGTTAACATCACCCTTAAAGGGTTTTAGTTCGAACTCGAGCAGGGAGGAAATTAATATAGGCTTCTGTATTAGGTAAAAGTATGGTTTATTATACACATTTAATAAATAATACAAGTAAAAGTGAAATAATTGGTGTAAAGATTAAATATGCTCCTTAATTTTGGTGATTATGCACCTTACAACAAGAATTTAACCCGGGCTTACGCATGCCTCTATAATCGCGTCCGCATGAAGTAGGAGATTTTATCTTGAATTAATAAAGTATTTCTATAGTTATTTGGTGGTATTGTATCTACACATAGAACGCGCTTGCTGGGCTTGCCATCGTTACTATATCTATATCGCCTCTGTTATTATTTCTCGGTGTTTGGAGATAGCCTATTCTATATCTATAGCGCGTGGACTGTAGTGGGGACGGAGCTCTCACTCGAGCTCCTCTGGCTGAGCGATCTACTCGCTGGTCCCGCCGCTGTTCCGGTGGAGGCGTCAGCGCGGTGCATCCTCGGTGCATCGGCGCATCGAAAATGCTACAGGAGCGGCCCTAGCTAGTTTCTATGGCGTTTTTTAGTCCCTCTGGATTTTAATATAATTTGGATCCATACCACTTGTTATAATTTCGATGGAAGATCTTGTAGGCTGGGATGCTGGACTACTTGGATGACTGATGGCTCTGTAGTAGGCCTTGGAGATGTTCGTTTTTCCCTGGGCCAGCGGTTTCAGGCCTGATCCTTGGAGATGTTGCAGTTGAAGATGCTTCTCCTTGGGTTGACTAGGTGGTCCTTCTTCTAGTTGGATAACTGGTCCTCCTTTGGTCGATTAGCTGGTCTTCCTTTGGTTGATTAGGTGGTCCTCCTTTGGTAGATTCCGGATGTTGGCGAAAGTCTGTGAACAGAATGCTCCCCGACTGTGGTTTGTCGTGCCCTTTTATACCGACTTCCCCGCTCTTCTTCCACATCTGCCGGTATAGTAGGGTATTACTATATCTCCTAGTCGTCCTGTAGCCCATCTCCTGTAGCCCATTTGGTCCCGTTAATACTCTCTTCTGGTTTATAATACTTTGGCGTGTTGCTTGTCGATGAATCTTCAATGTATCTTGAGACTATAGTTATACTGCTTGGTAGTATAACTATATCTTGAGTAACGGTAGTTTGTTTATATGTGTGCGTGCTGTGTGGTATGGATCTCTGAGTTGGTGTGTGTGAATCTAGTTTTAGTCTCATCATTTCGGCGGTATATTTAATATAAGACGAGTATGTCGTCTTAGTATATTACTGCAGTCTGAAAGCCAAGCGGCGTGCGCGTCAGTTGTATTCTTGTGTGCGTATGTAGTTATTGTTATTAATAAATAATGAGCAATGAATTGTGAACGTGATTCAGTGATGATAGTTGAGGATAGTGATGATGGAGTCAAGTACCAGTGTTATACTGCAGGCATTATACTCTGTTCTTCAATAATGAGAAATACTACATGTGTTTACAAAGCCGTGCGCGTCCTAACCTATCTTCACTATTCAAAGTTTAACAAGCCGTGCGCGTCATAACCTCTATATGGAGCATTCTTAGTGAAAATGACCTGTTTTTTCCCTCGTATTTTTTTTTTTTCCTTTTAGTATGGTGTAGGGCAATATAAAAAAACACTGTACAGAAATTTATCAATTTTTTTCGTCATTAGTTTCGTCACAAATAGCAAAATAGTGATTTTTCAAAAAGGACGTTTTTTTTTCGGTTTTAAATTTTACAGTAAATTCTTGGATAAAAAAAACAGGTAAATATGCTGTTTAGGGGACCCACCTCCGATCGCCTTCTAACTAGGCGCGTTCGACGCGTTTTTATATGCCCAACAACTTTTTCCTCTGGCAAAAGCGTCGCTCTTGCTGCCGGAAAAAGATATTAACTGTTAAAGACTGAAAAATCACACACGCTACGTACATATAATTGTACGCGGCAGTAGCCGACTACAGGACGAATCACTTGTTTCAAGACATTTAGAGGTTCAAGGAATGAGCCTATTTCGAAGGTCATCGGTGTATAGGCCCTAATTCTGCAGTTTTACCAACTTTATTTGTTAATACCTAATAAATTATTATTATTATTATAAAATAAAAATAAAATAAAAAGAACCTAAAGAACCTAATTCTGCAGTTTTACCAACTTTAATTGTTAATAACTAATAAATAATAATAATAATGATAATAATAATAAATAAAATAAAATAATAATAATAAAAGAACCTAAAGAACCTAAAGAACCTAGTTCTGCAGTTTTACCAACTTTATTTGTTAATAACTTTTTATTTTATTATTATTATTATTATTATTCATTAGTTATTAACAAATAAAGTTGGTAAAACTGCAGAATTAGGTTCTTTAGGTTCTTTTTATTTTAATTTAATTTAATTATTATTTTACCAACTTTATTTGTTAATAACTTTTTAATGGACAGTGAGCGATGATTTTGTCAGAGGGAAAAGTTGTTAGGCATACAAAAACGCGTCGAACGCGCCTAGTTAGAAGGCGATCGGAGGTGGACCCCTAAACAGCATATTTACCAAAAACAAGAATTTTCCATATTTTTTCATGATGGGCAAGCCCATAGGTAAAGACCTAAACAAATAATTAGATCTACAGTAATTATGCCGTTTTGTGGCTTTTACCAAATTTTAACTTTTTTATTTACCAAAAGCTGTATTTAGTCATAAATGTGAGTAAATAGAAAAAAAAGTTGGAAATATGTCAATTTAAAGTCAATTTACCAAAAAATTCGAAAAATTGAAGAAAAATCGTTGGAAAAAAAATTTTTATATAGTTTTTCTACTTTTTCCATAATATTCTTCAAATCGAAAACGAAACGCATTTGTGTGCAATGAAAATTCAGTGAATTATAGTTAAAAAGCTGTGATTAGGCAATAATTACTAAACTCGATATTTAATTATGTTGGATAATCAGCTGGCGCACGGCGATCGATATTCGTCGTGCGCCTACCTGTTGCTGTGCCTGAGCACTCTCGGTTGAGCCGAGGATGGCCGAAGCAGGGCTTCGCGGAGCCGAGGCTGTGCTTCGTTCTCACGCCGCGTCGAGCGAGAGGATGTCTCTCTCGCTTGACTTCGGTTTCGCTCACTGGCTATCTCGCTCAACTGACTTCAGCGCCCAACGACGCTTTCATACTCGCAGCCATGTTGAAAATTTAGACACTTTCGCAACAGCATCGAGGAACAGCACACACAGCGCACTTTTTGGATCTTTCTCGTTGGCTTCTATCTCTGGATTCACTCATCACTAGCTCTCAACAGGAGTCAAAATCAGGTATGAGTACATTGTTATAATTTACCGTAAATTCAATGGCAATGAGGAGTTGGATGCTCATCGGTACATCAACATGTGTGGTCTCACTTTTTGGCGGTATTGCAGCACATGTCACGCCACGTTTTCTCTCAACATAATTTGCCGGTATAATTAATATAATTATGCAGGTGTACTATATTCACTGTACTTTTCCCCAGGACATCTGCTGGAAGAGTACAGCGACTATACACTGCTCATTTTGTGCATCCTCATTATTTGTTGTATTGTGCTACGCAGTGCTGCCTGCGTAGCTAGTCTCATGCGTGTAGAGCACTCAAGCAATTTCAATTGCAAGTGCTCTCATTTGTTCACTGCAACCTCTCTTCATTAAGCTGCTGGGAGCTTGCTGTGAATTGTTATACCACCTTACACACTCATTTATCTCATAGCGTGGCATGCTCCGCAGCACTGGCTGTGGTGCGTACACTGCTCTCAGCACATGCAGCACAATTAATATAATTGTGTGCTGCAACAGCTCAAATTAAATTCAGCCACATTAATTAAATTCAGTTGTTAATTCTCAGAATTTTGGTGCATTTATTTATATTATTTTGTATTCTTTCTAAATTTGGTCTCTCTTGTATTTATTTTCAATTTTATAATTTTTCTAATAGTCACAATTTAATTGTATTTGTGCGAAAGGTACAATAAACCACTTTTTCCAAATTCCATCGACAAGTCTGGTTTATTCTCACCCTGTCATCGAGTGAAGCTTCATTAGTTTCAATATATTTCAGATCTGTCAAACAACACCATCGGACGGAATCTCAAACAAATTAAATTAATAATCAATACATTAACTATAATTTATATAGTTTTTCTACTTTTTCCATAATATTCTTCAAATTGAAGACAAAATGCATTTGTGTGCAATGAAAATTCAGTGAATTATAGTAAAAAGCTGAAATTAGGCAATAATCACTAAACTCGATATTTAATTAAATTAATAATCAATACTGTTACGTCAAAATCGCGGCCTATCTTACGAACCCACGAATTTAACATAGATTTCACGTTTCGGTGTATCTTTTCCGTGCTCTGGTCAAGGAGAATAAATTCTCCCTTTACCACACCCGACGAGAAAATACCGAAGACGCAAGCCCGTTTTTGAGTCTAACCTCGCGGAAAATTATTCGGGATAGGGCTTGAGTGCGTTTTGTTCTTGGTTGGGGATAATCACTTCACGAATAATGGGGAGGGACTTGAATGACAATTTCACGCGGAGCAGGATTTCACTTTAATTGGTAATTGAAAATTATACCTACGGTTGTTTGTTGCTGTGGTTCTTGCGGTTGAACGTTGGTTGGACGTAGATTAGTGTAGTCAGACAGACTCAAAATCGAACGTAGGCGTTGGTGCGTATTAATAATTATTTATTGAAATAAAACTACATGAGTAGTTGAATGTTGCACGTTCAATATTCCCGATTTTACAAGCGTTAATAATTATAAGTACTGTACTCTTACTCTGTACTACTTGAAACTATACTTTGTGAAAATTAAGCCGTGGTGAAAAATTATCGTTCTGTACTACTTTATTTCCCGGCAAACAGTACTACTTGTTGCCTTGGAAAAAGTCTAACTCACTGCCGGCGACTTATTGACTGCCAGGTTAGTGATTAGTCCTCTACTTAACCCCCCGTGAAACTGTCGGTCGAAGTGTCGCCGGCCGATTTTCGCGGCCTTTTATAGGGCTTCTGAGCGTCGAAAATTCTTGTCGTCAAGCGCGTAAAAGAAGAGAAGGGATAAAACCCTATCCTGATTATAAGAATTTCCCCGTGGTCTATCTCGACCATACACATATTCATTCCCCTTACTCCGCAGAGTAGCTTCTCGACATGCAGAGCCATAGATCTATGCAAGTGCATCGGTATGGCGCGCTCTGATTTGTCCGCGCGATGTGCTACACAGAGGACCACGCGATTAGGTGAGGGAACGCGTTCGAGGCGTTTTTCCCCTGAAAATGAGGCGATTTTTACCGCCCCGCTTCTTGGCCTATTTTCGATAGAGTTTTCTAGTCTAGGTAATATCCTTGTGCTCGCTTCTATGTAGATGTGTCTATGTGTTGGAAAATCAGCTGGCGCACGGCGATCGATAATCGTCGTGCGCCTACCTGTTGCGCTGCTTTGCTACACGGTGTTCGGTTGAGGCGAAGACAGCCGAAGCATGGGCTTCGCGGAGCCGAGGATGTGCCTCACTGGCACGCCGCGTCAAGCGAGAGGGTGTCTCTCTCCAGCGCCCAACGAAACTTTCATACTCGCAGCCATCTTGATAATTCGGCACTTTTGCGACACACATCCACTGGACAGCACGCGCATCCATCGGACTTCCACACATATTTTCGGACATTTATACATCGGACTAGCTCAACTTCACGCTCATCAGGACTCATTGCTCAAGGTAAGAGTGCTCTGGCATAATTACGTCATTAATTCACTGTCAGAGAGGAGAAAATGGTACATCAGCACTTGGCCTCACTCGTGGCGTGCGTTGCAGCACATGCTGTACCACGTTCTCCTCATGTCTTTTTGCTCGCTTAATTAATATAATTAAGCATGTGCCGCACATTCACTGTATTTTTCCCCAGTAAATCTGCTGGGAGAGTACAGTGAGTGTAATTTTGCTCAACCATATAGCCTTAATATCTGTTTGCAGTGTGCTAAGCAGTACTGATTGCTTAGCGGGTCGCACACAAAATCACTGCACTCAGATGTGGGCTGCTGTAAACTCTCATTAATTCGCTGCAATCACTTTGCAATACAGTGTTGAGTGATTGCAGTGAATTACACACAACGTTTCGCACTCAAGGCATCGGCGTGTCGTGCTGCGTAGCTGTTGCTACGCTGCACGCACCGCTGTCTCAAATTCATATTCAGCGCACAATTGATAATTGTGTGCTGCTCAACAATATTCAAACTCAATTGGTTTATTTATTTTCATTATTTTGCATTTATCTAAATTTATATTTTGGGTGCTTTTCTGAATTAAATTAAGTTTGGTGTTGATTCACTTGTAGTGTTCACACATTTTATATAAAAATTTGTATTTATGTGAATAAAAGAGGAAGGTAGCGAACCGCTTCCTCAAATATAACATCTCGGTGTCTGGTTTTATTCTCCTCTTGCCTCGAGTGAGTTTTCATCGTGTTCCGATACATTCACAGGTCGGTCAAGGAACATCTGGAGGAAATTCTCAACACTATGGTAATGGCTTAGTTTTTCAGCGTTTGTACGGAACTTAATTAAATCCTTCACATGAAACCACTAGTAATAATTTTGTTACAGATTCTGTAGTTAACTTCGACGTATGCAACCTGATTTCTGCGTTAATCTCTTATTGGTATAAATGGTTTTGTTGAGTTATGACTTATTCCAAGCATCATTGGTTATTCGTTAAATTAGTGATTACTCTAGTTATAGCTAATAAGTTTTCTTAGATAATTTGTTAGTTAGACGTTAGATTTCTTATAGTTAATAAGTTTTCTTAAATAATTTGCTAATTAGACGATTATTCTCGTGCTATAGAAACGAGAGCGAGAGAGAGAGAGAGAGAAGGATTTTACTTGAGAACGACTCGTCTAACTTGGTTACTCGTACATTTCGTTCGTACGCAAGTCGACTAGATCGCCGTTCAGCCCTAGCGATAAGGCGTTCGTCGTGGCGCAGAGAGTCGCCCAGCCTCGCTTTCCCGCAGAAGAAGCTTTATTGAAACGCGTTACCGTTTTCTCTCTTTCTCGATTCGTTTTACTTTTGGTATTTAGCTGTAAAACAATCTTAACATTTTATTTTATCCTGTCTATATATGTGTAATGTATTCCATGTAAATAACTTGATGGTAAAACAAGTATTTCTATGCATGAGAACGAGAGAGAGCGAGAGAGAACTTCTATTGAGAGCGACTTGCCTAACTTGGTTATTCGTACATTTCGTTCGTACCCAAGTCGGCTAGATCGCCGTTCAGCCCTAGCGATAAGGCGTTCGTCGTGGCGCAGAGAGTCGGCCAGGCTCACTTTCCTGCAGAGGAAGCTTTATTGAAACGTGTTATAGTTTTCTCTCTTTCTCGTTTCGTCTTACTTTTGGTATTCCGCTGTAAAATAATCTTAACATTTCATTTTATCCTATATATATATGTGTAACATATTCCATACATATAATTTGCTGGTAAAACAAGTATTTTTATACATGGAAACGAGAGAGAGCGAGAGAGTTCTTTTCTTGAGAACGACTCGCCTAGCTTGGTTACTCGTGCATTTCGTTCGTACGCAAGTCAGCTAGATCGCTGTTCAGACCTCGCGCAAGGCATTTTCGTTGCGTGGAGAGTCGGCCATCCTCGCTTTCCTGCAGCAGAAGCTTCATTGCAACTCAATTTTAGTCTCATCTCTTTCTCGTTTTTCTGTCTATTTTTCGCTATTTTACCATAAATTAATCCTAATATTTCCTTTATCCTTTCTATATAGGAATAACATGTTCTATATATTTATGATGGTATTTTTACTATAAATTTCAATATTTTACGAGAGACATATTAATATAATCCCAAGAGAAAAGGGGAATTAATCCTGATATACTGATCTTTCTTCTATTACCCGACTATACTTGGTAAGCTCATTAATTCGATGTGGGTTGTACTCGTTTTCGAGTGACAGCCCTGGGTAGTTTCCATATGGAAGCATAATTGTTCTTTTTGCTGCTGATATTTTACCTAGAGTATTCGTGTGAACATTTTAATAGTCATAATTCTTTCGTTTAAATCAACAGTTCCTCCACTTTTGTTAATTGTTTCGCTTAGTTAATAATTGTTCGTGATTTCATCATCTTTGTAAAGAGAGAGAGAGAGAGAGAATACTTCAGGCAAGAGCGAGAAGAAAGGGTGCGGTAGCCTGGTCACGTGATAGCGTTCCCTCCAACCGCTCCCTTATGACCAACAACGCCCCGACGCACAGTAGACGCAGAGCCCGAAATCGTGGCAGAAAAGTCAGAAAAAAATTTTTACAATCGGGATATTTGAGCAGGCAGTCAGGTAGAGGACTAATGGCTGCGTTAAATTGTAAAAGGGGAACCTTTTTCACCGTATACCTTCGTCGCTGCGTCAGTTGGAAGTTAGCCTTCGAGACGAGTGTTCGCATCGCGCGCTGAACGAGCGAAAACTACCGTGACTTATAAAATCGATAACTTTAAAGTGAAGTGTTTTAAATCAATCCGGAGACATGGATACGACTTCTGGAGGTATGTAGAAGATATTTTTACATTGGTTGAGTTTAAAATAAATATGTAAATTATTGAAGTGTAGTATAAACTACTGCATAAATAAAGTGAAAGAATTTTGTAAACTTATATTTTCAACTATCCGAAAAGTTATACTTTCTGCCATATTCTGCGACAGCCAATGTCTAGGCCTTTAGTTTATTATATAAGCTTGTGAAATTAACAGGAATTAGCTGCCTAGAGCTGCCTAACTTTGTCTGTTATGGTTTTTGGCAACGTAAAACAGGCGGTTGCCGACCGTGCACGCGCGCGCGGCGCCATACGCCATGCCATGGGGCCATTGAACAGCTGCTACTTGAGCAATAGGACTATATCCATACATATACCATATATAATATATATATATACATATATATATACAAAATACAAATTCAAGTAAATCATTTATATATCTATTTTTGTAGACATACAACAATACATATATATGTAAGTATATACTAAAGTAATTAATTTGAATCGTCACATTTTATTTATATTTGATACATTTTTATTATATATATAGGTATATATGGGGCATTCCACGCCAAATCGGACAGTTCAATTTTTTTTCCCTCGATTTTGTCATATTTTCATGTACTCATCAAAAATCGGCTTCTGGTACATTTTGAGATGTTTTTGGTCACCCGTTCAAAAAATATTTGTTTATGTTTTTTTGCTCATAACTTCTTTCATAATAGTCTAAATTCAATTTTTTTTTCATAACTGTTGTTTTTTATGTACTTTTCAAAAAAAAATACGAATAATTATTGCGGCTACTTATTTGTTACAATAATTAAAATTCATTAAAATTTTGATCTGATCCTTCAACACAAATTCTATACAATTTTATGTCTTTATTACAGGGTCCCATTACGAAGGAGTACATTTGACGAGGAAAGAATTATATCTTATTATAAAGGATAATTTGAACGATAATTTCGCTACGTTATTGTTTGGCTTTCTGATTCGCAATCAGTCACTTTCACAACCCGCGTATATCAATTTTGTTCAATTCAATTATAATAATTAAAATTCAAATAACTAATGCAAGTTATATATCATTGTATACGAAAACGTCATACTAAATAAGTAAATTATTTCATCCTTTTTTGAGTGGTACGGCAGGAGGGAGTTTTTTTGAAAATTTTTAATTTTTTTTAACATACTTGTCCGCCATATTGGATCAGCCATTTTGTTTACAATAATTTGGCTTTCGGATTCGTAATGAGCGACCCTCAAAACCGACATATAGCAGTTTTTGTCAAGATCGGACACCTTTTTAACATTCATGTCCGCCATATTGGATCGGCCATTTTGTTTAAAATAATTTGGCTTTCGGATTCGTAATAAGCGACCCTAAAAACCCGCATATACCAATTTTTGTCAAGATCGGACACCTTTTTAACATCCATGTCCGCCATATTGGATCGGCCATTTTGTTTACAATAATTTAGCTTTCAGATTCGTAATCAGCGACCTTAAAAACCCCTGCATACCAATTTTCATTCCGATCGGAGGTTATTCGTATTTACTGCCACGATTTCGGGCTCTGCGTCCACTGTGCGACGGCGACTAGCCGAACCCCTGGTCTAGGATTGAAGGTAAGGCCGTGCTGAATCATAGATTCATAAATGGCAGTCGATAACTGGGTCTACGCAGTAGATCCCATGGTTTGAAAGTTTGCCTTTTGACCGGGAGCGCCGAAAAATTCCATCTTTACAAGATTAATTCTTCCCGGGAGACGGTCGGTAGGGCCGCATCTTCACCCTGTTCCGATCTCCGTCGCTAAATTCGCTCTCCTCTCCTCTTAAGAAGTTCGAGAATAAAAGAAAAATGTGAGAGGTTAATTTTACTGTAGCGAAACTAAAACAGAAGAACTTTAACGTAATCGAAATGAAAAAGATAAACGCGACGTTACGTCAGGACGTAACAATACATTAACTATAAATTTTCCACAAACAGACAACAAAATACACATATACATATACATATTTATATACATATCATATCCTTATATATATATTTATATATACGTATACATATTTTATTTCAATAGCGAATCAACAAAAGCATCAACTACTCAGATACAAGCTACAAGATAAAAAAAAACAAATGCGCAAACATGTAAAGAATATCGTGAGAGAAAAAAAATACAGGATATAAGAGTACAAAACATGAGTGCACAAAGATCTGATGAATGTCGTGAGAGAGAAAAATTAGAAGTAATTGAAAAACCTAAAACGCATAAGCAAAGATCTAAAGAATATCGTGACAAAAAAAACAAAAACAAACTAATTGAAATACAGCTGAAAAATATTGATCATCTTCAGCAAAGATCTAATGAAGAAATTAAAAAACCTACAACTGATGCACAACAAACATTACACGATATAACAATAAAGAAACAAAACATTGAATTACAGCAGCAAAATACAGACCATCTTCCAAGGTAACATATCACATTATAAATATTTACATTTACCGCTTATTAATTTTATTTATTAAAGATTATCATCATTATTAGCTGATATATATTTATTAATATTTTTTAAATTATTTTATTTTATTGTTTTATTTTATGTTGATATTATAGCATCTCGACTACAAGTCGTACTGAATATATGAAGGAATATCGACGGAAAAGAAAATTAAAAAATCAAAGTATTCAATTAAATACCTTGCTAGCAAAACATCATTCAGATGCGTAAGTAATTTATTTTTTTTTCTACTATATATTCTCTGTGAAATATGATTTATATTTGTTCGATATTTTTTTGTATGGTTATTTTTAGATCTCCCGCGAATTGCAATTCACAAATGCAAATATGTGACCATCCAGAACAATTAGAGTAAAATAATTCATTCCAAGCTCCATATCAGCAGCGTAGCAGCTGTGCACACCCACAATTTCTTTTTTAACCGTCATTGATTTCATTGGTAATAAAAGAGATATCTCATTGTATACTCTCAACGTTCAAAGCCTTCCCAAACATTCGATTGATTTAAATGACTCTGTTACACAAAAAAGCGACATTTTATTACTCTCCGAGACGTGGTTGGACAATAAAGAGGAATATGAGGTGCCAAATTTGAATTGTTTTACTCACTTTAAACGTGATTCTGTTCGTTCAGGTGGAGTTGCAATATATCAAAACAAAAGTGATACGACTAATGTTGTAACACCAAATATGCACGTAAGATCTACAAGTGTTGCAGATTTATGTGCAGCAGAGTGTGTCATGGAAAACGGTGTCACCTTAATCATGGCAGTCATCTACGTATCACCAAATAACAAAATAATAGATATTCAACAATTCATTCATCGAGCACTGTTAGAATATTCTAAAGATGTATCTCAAACGCTTAGCAGATACAACAAAAATTTACATAAACTTCCACTCATTTTAGCTGGCGATTTCAACATCAACTTTTCTGATAAAAAGTCAAAGCCATTGTTACAATTTCTTTTGGATGAATTTGATTTAAGAATTAACAATGATCCAGCAGAATCTACAACAAGATACAATACCACTATCGATGCAGTTTTTTCGAGACACTTACATAACATTCAATCGCAAACATATGTGTCCTATTTTAGTTATCACAAACCAATCATTACTACGATTGACTGTACAGATTGAGTTTATATTTAGTTAATATTTTTTTGTACCATAATTAGTAATAAAAAGTTTATTCCTAAAAAATATATTAATTACAATTTTATTACCATTCCTTCATTTATTTTATTTTTTCATTTAATTACTCTCCAACGCTGTTAATTTATTTAAATGTGCCTCTTATTTAATAGATAATATATAGTGAAAGGAACTCCGTTCCAACCGGGTGTCCCACCGACACCTCTTCTTTTAAGTTTTTCTTCTATGGTATATAGTCTTTTTTGCTTTCCTACAAATATCCACAGTTTTATTCCTTGTCTGTCGATATACTTCCCAGTCATACTCATTCTTACTTACACGAGCTACTTTATGTGCTTTGTCCCTTTACTTTATGAATTGCTGTATGTACGCACAAAACCATTGCTTTCCCTGCAATTTTTGTTTTAGTAGAGTTGTTTTTTGTGATGCAGTTAAATCGAGGCATTTGATAATCTCTTTAACCATCGAATTAACTAATATATTATGATAATACTCTCTCCTTCTATAGCATCTAAACAAGTGCTTATCATTCTTTTAAATCTATCTATATCCATTCGCTTATAGTCTCTGTATCTAATAATTTTGTTCTCATTTGCTACCAGTTTTACGTTCCAGTACAACACGATTGCTGAATGATCCGTTATCTTGGGTTCATGCCATACTTTAGTTTCCACGTCTGGTTGCTTCTCCTATTAGTTGTTTTAACCCTACAGAATTCATTATTCTAGTTAATTTATTTTGAGTATAATTATTTACTTTCATATCTATGTTAAAGTCGAGCATTATTATAATATTATCATTCTGCATGTTTCTGATACAGGTTTCCTCAAGAAAGTCAATAAAACTAGCATCTTTACCATTTGGTGAGTAATACACTACCATAATTATTCCTTTATAGCTGTTATCTTTAATTTTTACTGTTATTGTCCACCAATTTTTATCGCAATTTTTTATCGCTATTATATCAAATTCAATCCTTCTCTCTATATATAACAATACTCCACCTGTTCTACTAGATCCTGAGTCACCACGCACGCGTACATACCCGCTGATGTAGAATTCGTGATCCTCTATCTGCTGCATTATATGAGTTTCTGAAAATCCTATTATATGATACTAGGTTTATATTTCTTTATCAAAAAATTCTCTATTTCGTCTTTATGTTCCAAAAATCCCGGTGCAGTTAAACAGATTACTCTGCTTCTATCCCTGTTCATGTTTCCTGATTGCTATATATTATTACATTGAATTCTATCTCTTTGTTTTTCTATTTCTTTCTTAAAACATGGACACTTATTATCGTAGGCCGAGTGATCTGACTTCAAGTTTTTGATTTTAAAAACCCTAGTTTTTTCCTCACAATTAACACACTTTTTTGTCTCACTCGTACATTCCTTCGTCGCATGTTGTTTTGCCCAAGTTTCTTTTTTCGTACAGTCTTTAGCGAAATGATAATACCCACAACACTTGAAACATCTTAGAATTCCTACATATTCTTGTACTTTGCATATGTTCCACCCTATTTTTAGTTTTTCCAACTGTACAAATTTCTCTCTTGTCCCAGCATTCACCTCCGCTATCACAGCCGCCTTTTTCGAATTGTCTTTTGCCGCCTCATATACTATCTTCCCCTCGATGGTGTTTTTCTCCAGTCCATTTTGGTCTACTATTTTCTGCCAAAAATGCTGTTCGTTTTCACAATCTTCTTTGTCGACATCGAGTATCTTTACCTTTAGTTTTCTCTTCTTTGGTGCTTATATTTCATACTTTTCTCCCACATCTTTTACGATTTCCTGCTTCAGTTTTTCAGCTTGGGACTTATTTTCGCACCCCACTACGATTGCTCCTTTCGTCACTTTCTTCATTTTTGTGATTCCCACTCCCAGTTTCGAGATATCAATTTTCATTATGTCTCTTTTTGTATTTTCACTTGAATTATTCTCTTCTCCATCTTTAGGTTTAATGATTAACACCGATTCTTGATTTTTTTGTACCGCTCCGCTGTAGCTCTTTTCTATCTGTCCGGTTCCCATGCTTGGCATTGGCATAATAGTTAATGCTTTTTGCATCTCAGCTTTCACTGCTCCACTTATTATTGTTTCCAATTCATAAGATTTCCAGTGCTGTATTTCTACTCTCACTCTGTCCATTTCTTCATTTATAACTTCCGTTATAACCCTTCTAAGCATATTCTTCCCTATCATTTCGTCCTTAATTTCTTGTACCATCTTGTATATAGTATCAATCTTTGCATCCTTTATGTTTACTGATGCTGATGCGCCCCGCTCCCATTGCTTTTGTCCACTATCAGTAGCCGACAATTTTTGCTCCTTGCTTCTTTCACCTGACGTTTTACCGTCATTTTTCGCCATATATTTATCTATTTTTCCATCACAAGATATCAGTTCATTTGCCCTATTGTAAACTCTGTGTAACTTAATACAGCCCGGATGAAAGTACTTATCACATGGCACATAGTGATACACCTCTAATTTAACTTCCGTATTGCATTGTCTACATACATGCGCCATCCATCACTCGCTATCTTATCGGCACGGCCGAATGTCTTTTAATCAGTTTGTAGTTTTGACACTTGCTCGTGTCGATTAATTTATATCCTGCCTATGAGTTCTGTCTATTAGTTCGTCACATTATTTAACACTTCCACAGATGCTATACCGCACGTACAATCACACAGCATATGTGTCCGAATTACCGAATAACTTTTTACCACTTAATTTCTCATTCTCTGCAGAGCACGACGTGATACGTGTTCACTCTGAGAGAGAGAGAGAGAGAGAGAGAGAGAGAGAGAGAGAGAGAGAGAGAGAGAGAGAGAGAGAGAGAGAGAGATTGATTGATTGATCTTTATTAGCTTTTAAAGCTATTACAATACATAAAATAATTACATGAATCTAACTTAATGATAATTTATACCTAAGAAATACTCCTTTAGATTTCGTTTGAAATGCTCCAATCTCTTACTACGTTTTATCTCCATCGGTAATTTATTATATACCGTTATTCCTTCGTAAAACATACTTTTTGGGCGCATTACTTGTTCGCCGAAATTGAATTGCAATATTCTCAGCTTGTCGGGTTTGTCTTCCACTTATGTTCCTTAGTATTTGTATTTTATTCCTAAAATAATCGGGTAACAGGCCTTTCACCATTTTAAAAACAAATATACACGTATTATAGTGTAGCCTCTTTCTCACGGACATGAATTGCAATGCT
Source organism: Cylloceria caligata (assembly GCA_963942595.1). Classification (NCBI taxonomy): domain Eukaryota; kingdom Metazoa; phylum Arthropoda; class Insecta; order Hymenoptera; family Ichneumonidae; genus Cylloceria; species Cylloceria caligata. Next base: position 14,579,640 of record OZ012707.1, on the reverse strand, counting down.
TGCAACATACACTCAACTTTGGTATCACGTCTACACTGCCATATTACCCGCATAGCCCGATTCTGCGCTACTTGCAGTTTATTTATCTGCGTTTCACCCATACCAATTAATAAGGTCGCACAGTATTCAAAATGAGGTGCAATGATCGATTTATATACAATACACCTAGTATACGCTGATAAACTATTACCTATTCTATCAAAAAAACATGTTTTTTCCCTATTTTTTCAACATATATTCACAATGTTCTTCCAATCTTAATTTACTATCAATAATTACGTCGAGGTACTTTATTTTTTCTACTTGTTCTATTGGTGTTCCATCCATATACTTTACCGCAATGTTCGCCCTTAGTTCTTTTCTTACACTTCTCACGACCATATATTTTGTCTTACTCGCGTTTAATTTTAATCCGGTAGCATTCATCCATTCTCCAACTAAATTAAGCATCATATTCGTCTTTTGTTCGACTACTTCGCAACTTACGCCAGTTATATATAATATGATATCATCGGCGAACATTTTTATATTACATCCTTCTGGACAACTTTTAACTATATCATTTATGTATATAGTAAACAGTAAGGGCCCCAATACAGAACCCTGCGGGACTCCATATCTAATTTCAATTAGACCGTATACTATGTCACCAAAACGCACTTGTTGCCTTCTATTCTCCAAATATGACTGAAACCATTCCAAAACATTTCCTCTTATTCCATACTGGTATAATTTTTCTACTAATCTTTCTCTATTTACCGTCTCGAACGCTCGCTTTAGGTCCATAAATATTACTCCTACCATTTCTCCCTCACTGATTATTAATTTCCATTTGTCCATAATCGTCTGAATCGCAGTTTCACACGAGTGTTGTTTTCTAAAACCCGACTGATGTTCTGTAATGATGTCATTACTTTCTAAATATATTTCCAATTGCTCTTTCACTACAAGTACTAATACTTTTTCATATATCGGAAGAATATTAATTGGTCTGTATTCACTAGCAGTCCTAGGCTTGCCTACTTTTGGTATCGGTATAATCGTTGACGTTTTCCAATCATTTGGATACTGACCAGTTCTCAAAGAATTATTAATTATACCTACAAATTCATCTTTTATCACATGAAATATTGATTTCAGCAACTCACTCGATATTCCCTCCTCTGTTCCTTTTTTGTTGGGTAAACTCAGAACAATTTTCTCTAAATATTTTGCTTCAATCATTTGAAAATCTTCTATAGGGTCTCTCATTTCTATAATATAAATAGTTCTTTTACCTGATTTTCTCCTATCTCTTTCTATGGAATTCACTATATTGTCAATACTTTGTATATAAAATAAATTAAACTTATCCGCTATATTGCATTCATTTATGTTATCCAGTATCTCAAAATCTATATTTTCTATAATATTTCGTTCCATTGGTTCACCTCTAATTACTTTTAAAGTTTTCCACATTGCCATCGGTTCATTCTTGTTTTGATTTAATATTTTTTATTTATTTATTTCCATCGTACAGCGTACTTCGCCTTAATACATCAACCGTTATATATCTTTCCCTGTCACATCATATACTCTTATAACAATATAGAAATACAGAAGTACAAAATATGAAATATAGAACATATGTCAATTCCTCAACTTCTTTTTGCTTTCTCCTTTTCATCCCTATCTTCCACAATCCCTCTGTCATCACTCAGCCATACTTCTCTCTCTTTTATATTTTCCTCTCATTCGTGTTACTATTTCGCTTTTGCGCCTTTGGCACTTTCCGTTTGCACAATCTTATTCGCTAAGATAACCCTTATCGCCGCTTTCTTAGCTGCTATTTCCTTGACTAGTTTTATTCTTTTTATTTATAGAGTCTTTTATTTTCCCAAACGCTATTAGGTATTCGCACAGCTCTTCGGTTACTTCCCCCCTCAGCGTTTCTATCAGGTGCTTTCGCAGTTCATTCCCTGTTCTTCCTTCTCTCCATTTGTCTACTCCCATAACCCATTCTTTCTTTATTTTTTTCCTCGCTTCCTCGCATTTCCAGATATGTTCTACATTTTTATCCTCTTTTTTACAAAGCACGCACATCCAGTTCACATATCCTTTCTTCCCAGCCATTCCGATGTTTCCACATCTTAGTCGCGCCCACTCTTCTTTTAAATCTCCTCTCATTACTCCCGCGTCCCAGTATTTTTCTCGCTCTATGCCTATTTTGATATTTTTGTACCAGCTACAGAAGGTAGACTTGTCTATCCTCGTCCAGTCTCCTTAGATGTCCTGGTCCCTTTTTTTCTCTACCGCTTCTCTTAGCGCCGTTTCAATCGCTCCAAACTGCGTCCCTTCCCTCATCAGTCCCATGATTCTACCTTCTCCCACCTGTCTCATTGCTTCTTCTAACTCTTTCCTCCACTTCGACGGTGTTTTATTTACGATCCCCCTAATTTCTTCTTTAAGGCAGATCTTCGGCCATCTGAAGTCCTCCATCTTTAGGATTTGTAGCAGATAATTTCCTGCTCTTCTTCTTGCTTCAACTTCGATACTTCGCTTTCCTGTTTCCATCTTCCATAAATAATCCGGTGTATTTCTCGACACACCCAAGGCCATTTTCACCATTCTGCTTTATAACTTCTCAATTTCTTCTCTCCTTTTCCATCCCCAGATCTCAATCCCATACAGCGCCCCTGCTTTAACGAGGGAGTCCATTAGTTGTAGTCTATCTCTTAGTTTATCTAGTCTGGCCCTTTTCATCACTCCCCAAACTGCATTCGCAGCTTTCCTCGCTTTCCCAATTAATTTGTTTATATGAACCCTCAGTGTGCCCTTTGTTGAGAACCAATATCCCAGATATTTAAATTCCTTTACTACTTCTATTTTCTTTCCTTGTAAATTCCATTCTTCTCCTTTCTTCATTCTTCCTCCATTTCTGAACACCATTATTTTTGTTTTGTCCACATTCACCTCCATTTTTGTCTTTCTAACGTATCTGTCCAGTGATTTCAGCATCTTTGAAAGTTCTCCCGCCTCTTCTGCTATGATCGCAATGTCATCTGCATATTTCAGCACGAAAAATTCCCCCCCCCCCCCCCCCCCATGACTGTTCCCCCTTCTCCTTTCCTCTCCGAGTCTTCGTCTACGTCATCTAGCGCGATGTTAAAAAGTGTTGGGCTGATAGGACAGCCTTGTCTCACACCCTTCTTTGTTCTAAAATTTTCTGAGATTCCTTCTCCTGTGACGATGTCATTCTTCGTATTCCTGTATATAGTTCTGATCATCGCATGCATTTTCTCTCTAATTCCTTTTCCCCAAAGTTTCTTAAACAGCAGCTCTCTATCCACTTTGTCAAATGCTGCTTTAAAATCTACAAACGCTACGTATAATTTCCCTCCTTTTTTCTTCAGTCTATTGTTAATAAGAGCATTGAGCACGAAGACATGGTCTCGCGTACCCCTTCCTGCCCTGAATCCCGCTTGACTTTCCCTTAACATGGCCTCCTTTTCTAACCATTTGTTTAGTCTCGTTACCATTATACTGGCTATTATTTTATATCCAATGTCCAACAACGAGATCCCTCTGTAGTTGCTAGCCAGCTCCTCGTCGCCCGCCTTGTGTATCGGAAATATCCTTGCAATTTCCCATCCCGCGGGTAGTTCTCCGTTATTCCATATCATATTTAGTATTTCCCTTAACTCTTGTTTCTCTTCTTCGGCCAGATTTTTTAAAAATTCAGCCTTAATGCCGTCCTCTCCCGCTGCCTTATTATTCTTCAGTTTTTTCATTATCCTCTCCAGTTTACCCTTACCGATTTCCTGGTCCAACAATTCATCATTTGAGGGTACCATTTCTTCGCTCACGTTCCATGGTCTTGAGCTCTCTTTTCTTGACACTTCATCCTCTTCTTCTGCCTCTAACAGATTTTTGAAATGTTTGACCCAGTCGTAACTTCTTATATTTTCTCCCGTTTTTTTCTTCTTAGTCCTGAAATTCCCTATCGCTCGCCACCATTCCGCCATATCTTTGCTTTCTTTCACTTTTTTCCATCGAGCTTCAAACCACCCTTTTCTTTTTTCTTCTACCAGTTTCTTCCATTGTTTCCTCTCTTCTACTAACTCCTTTCGCTCATCCACACCTCTCTTTGCCAAGTATCTTTTCAGGCAGTGCCACACTCTCTTCTTTTGTAACTCGCAATCCCTATCGTACCAGCTATTGTTATTGTTATTGTTTTTCTTGTTTTTTATTTTCCTAGTCATCTTGACTATCTCTGCCGCTTTCCAAATTTTTTCTTTTAACATCCTCCATCGTTCTCCTGCCGTAACATCATGATAATCGTTTTTTCTCATTTTCTTTATCTCTTCTTCATACAATTGGCTCATCTCATCTCTCCACACTAATCTCGTCTCTGCACCTTCCCTCCTCCCTCGACTGTTCTTCTTGTCCGCTCTCCCCCCCTCCTGTTCCTGACCTCTTTTCAAAGTCCACTCCACCGGCAAGTGGTCCGACTCCACTCTTGGGATGACCCTTAATCTTTCTACAATCTCCTCCTTATCCTCCATCCATATCAACAGATCTAGCACCGACCCCTGACCTGCTCCCCCTCCCACAAAAGTTACTCTCCCCTCTTCGTCTCCTCTTGTCCTCCCATTGAGTATCGTCAAATTCATCTTATCACAAAAATTCAATAGCTTACGTCCTTGTGCGTTAAGCACCTTGTCTTCCGAGTTTCGTTCCCAGGATAATCCTCCTAATTTCTCACATTCCGTTATACCCCTTTCGTTCCCTATTCTCGCATTTAGATCACCTGCTATCAGTATCGCCGCCCCCCTTTCCTCTCCTTCCTCTATGCGTTGTTTTAACGGTTCTTCTATTTCCCCCCATCCTACATTGTTGTACGCTTCTATTATCCATAAGTCTTTGTCTAACGATTTTTCACGTATTTTTACAATCAGACCATACTTCCATTCAACCACCTCACATCCCATAGACAACTTCTTTCGCACCCCCACTAAATGCCCCCCAATTGCGCGTCCTTTCTTACACTCTCGAGTCGCTGCCTTTGCCCACCACTTAAATTCACTGCTTAGTCTTTTTAGTGTGCAAGCTTCTTTGTCTTTTTCTAACCACGTTTCTTGTAGTATCACTATGTCATAATTTCCTAAAAAGTCCTGTGCCCCCCATATGTTACCAGTCCCCGCAATATTCCATGTTATCATTTTATATCCACTCCTTTCTTTTGTCACGAAAAGTCTGCATTCTTTCCATCCCCCCCACAAGTTCTGTCCAGTACCACCACACTCCATTTACACAAAGTTTTTGATGGCCTCTAAATATGCTTTTGCCCTCCACCCGTTTCTTCTTATCTTGTCCGTCCAGCCATTCTTGCACTTGTCTCTCCCTCGTTGTCAAATCGTCCTCTATCCATATTCCCGTTCCTCGTAGATCTCTTTTTCTTCTCATGATTCTTTTTTTCATCTCCATCGTCTCAAGTGTGGCTACTGGCCCTCCGCCAAGTTTTTGAATTCTTGTTATTCTCACTTTAATTCCCATTTTTGTTAATATGATGTGCCTTATTTTTTCGGCAGTCACCGTATCTCTATCGTTTGCTCGTATTCCCCTCACTATGATATTTTTCTTTCTTCTCGTTCTCTCTTTGGATTCCCACTCCCACTCAGCCGCGGTGAGCGGGTCCGGTCGCATTGAGCGCCCTCTGGCCTCGCACTTACTTCCCGTTCCTGAGTTACTTGTTTAATCCGGCGAGGTCCGCAAGCGAGGTTCGCCCGGTTCTCTCCCTCTCTCATAGTTGTCTAGCGCATCCATGCGCGCTCTTTCACTCATCGATTCTGCGCCAATGCTTGTCTCCCTCTCTCTTCCCACCTTTCTCATACCCTCTGTCTCTGAAATGTTTTGTTTTAGTTCGTACACATACTCACTCTCATAGTCACCTACTGTTAACCGTGGAGCGTTCGTACCTTCGTCCATCTCCCTCTCTCTCAGCGCTTCGTCCCTTTCTTCTCTCTCTTTTCTCAGTCTCCGCGCTTCATCTCTCTCTTCTCTTAGTCTTTGGATTTCCTGCAAGTAACTTGCTCTATCACTCTCATACCTTTCATTCTCCTCTTGTCTTTCCGCGTGTTCCCTGTATCTTGACATTTTCCATTGCTCTGCTTCCGCTAACAATTCTCCTATTATCCTATTCATCTCCTCACATCGGCATGGTGGTGGTGAGATTTCTTTCTTTATTGACTCTATTTCACTTCTGAAGAAACTCTTTAGTCTCTTTTCCGCATCGCTGATGAGCCGTGTCGCCTGCTCGTGCCAATCTGTCGGCCAGTCGTAGAGCCTCTCCTTGTCCCTCTCTGGCACATACAGCGTCCTATCTACCTCTCCTTCTTGTTCTATGTGTCTTATTATTGTTTCTGTTTGCGTCACTTTCTCGCTCTCTTTCTGTCCTTTATCCCCCACTTTCACCGTACCTAGTTCAGGCTCTTCGGTCTCACTCTCACTCGTATTGTCCTCCATTGTCACAACCCAGGCTGTTTCCGTCTGTATGTGTGTTTCCTTTTCTGTCTTTTTACACTCACCTTCGTCTGTGCTTCTTAGTCCGGTGTCCCCCACCCCCGCCTCACTACACTTCATCACAATCTCCGTACCCGTCGCTATCTCTGTATATTCTTTCTCACTTTCGTCTTTTTCGTCTATATTTTTACGCGGGGTGTGATACACTTTACTTTTCGTTTCGAACACCTCACATTCCATCAGGTCTTTATCTGTTCCTTGAGCCGCATTCAGATCCGCAAGGTATTGGTCTATTTTTACATTTCCTTCTCTCTTCTTCGGAGGTCTTCCTCTGGGTCTCTTAACCAGCTTTTTCTTCATTGGTCTGTCAGCTATTATTTCTTCTGCATTCCCTACGCAGCGCCCGCTGTCGACATTCGACGGTGTCTTTCTAAACTCGCAGCCATCTTCCAATCGCTCGTCCCCAGCTTCTTTCCCAACGTTTTCCACCATCTTTCAGGTCTTTCCTAACCTGTACTTTTATGCACTAAGATTTTGTGGTGAAAAAATACCCAAATTATACCACCTCCTCACCTATTTCCAATTTCACGAACTCCACTCACGTCGCTCCACCCTTCAACAGACTTTCCGGCCACTTTAACTCACAACATCAACTTTAATACACGTTTTCTCACAGAGCCCTGTTTCCCGCGACCGTACGCTCGTTCGCCATCTTTCTTCCCTCCTCATTCTTGTTTTGATCTATCATACTTTCATTATATTCTTTCTTTTTATCTCTAATAAGTTTAACTACAGCATTTCTCTCGTTCTTGAACTTCAACCAATCCTGTTCTGGGTTCATATAGACTACTTTACAATCAGCTTCATCCCTAATCTCTGCTGCTAATCTAATTTCATTGGAAAACCACTTTTTCCTATACCATACATTTGAAATTTTAAACATTTTCTTTGGAGCTACTATATTTAATGTACCTACGATGTACCTCGTACTATACTATTAATTAACTTTTATGCTCTTCTGTTTACATTTAAACCCTGTCCTTGTATTAAATTCATTTCTAACAATCCAATGAATTTGTTTATATTAAATTTGCTATAATCTCTGCAATTAAATACTCTGAATTTACTTTTCGATTTAATCGATTCTAATTCAACCTGTATCCACGCATGATCCGTTATTTTAGGTTTATCAAATACTTTAACTTTTATCTCATTATTGGCAAAAACTAAGTCTATAATTGTTTGTGTTGGATAATCAGCTGGCGCACGGCGATCGATATTCGCCGTGCGTCGACCTGTTGCTGCGGTCTAGCATGCGGCATTCGGTTGGGCCGGAGATAGCCGAGGAAGGGCCTCGCGGAGCCGAGGCTGTGCCTCGCAGGCAAGCCACGTTAAGCGAGAGGATGTCTCTCTCGCTTGACTTCGGCTTCGCTCACCGGCTATCTCTCTCAATTGACTTCAGCGCCCAACGACGCTTCATCCCGCAGCCATATTGAAAAATTAGACATTTTTTTTGCTACACATCCACGGAACAGCGCACGCATTTAAGGACTCTAGGACCCTTCCCTGTCGCAATTCACCGGACTCGCTCAAGATTTCTCGCTCACCAGGACTCAGAACTCAAGGTAAGCATACACTGACATAATTGAGAGTAATTCACCGTCAGTGAGGAGTGAAGAATTAACGGTACATCAACATTATGGTTGCCCTCACCCCCACCTCCTGGGGTGGGGGTGGGGGCAACTTAAAAATCGTAAATGGGAACGCCAATTTTTTATTGCAGATTCGGATTCCCCATACAAAATAAGTAACTTTTATCTATTTATAATTTTATGTATTCGTTTATCAATAAGTTAACAACTACTTTTAGCGTTACCCAGGAATAACGACGTGGACGTAGTAGTTTTTTGTTCCCATAGGGTTTTTTGCAATCACGATTTTGAAGCAACTTCCATTGGAAAGTGGAAAATGAAAGAAAACGAATACATGCTTTCGATTGCAGCGCTATGTGTGAAAAAATTTAATATCAAGAATAAAGTCAAATCAATGGATTTTGTCATGGAAAACCAGGAAAAAAATAGGGTTTTCCAATCACGATTTTGAAGCAACTTCCATTTTTACCAAAATGGGGTAGGGATGGGGGGAGGGTGGATCGAGTTTCGTATCGCTGAATAGCTTTTTGAAAAATTAAACATGTGTTTTTTCTTTTTTCGAGCCGATGTGTAATTTCTCAAGATATTCGCAAAAATCAGGTTTCTTGCGATTAGAGCGCCATCTATCACGAATCGAAAAAAAATGTTTCAGATAAAAGTTACTTATTTTTTATGGGGAATCCGAATCTGCAATAAAAATGGGGGTTCCCATTTACGATTTCAAAGTTGCCCCCACCCCCTGGGTTGGGGTGAGGGGTTGACTTTGGTATCATTGGATGATGCTCTTCCAGGCGAACAAATTTTATTCAGAACTTTTTTTGATCCGATGCGTAGTTTTCGAAATATTTCAATGTCTTCAGGTCAATCGGCCACCCTGTATAAGATCAATCCTACTTCTGTCAGTGATTGCTATTTAATATTTCCCCCGCCGGTGTTCTTTTTCTCCTCTTCTAGTCCTCTCAGGTAAGTTGGGCATTCCCCATTCAACGCATCGTGTTCATCGCATATCTTCAGATTGTACGTCTTTATTTTGTGCATGCAATTCATGCATCTCTTCTTTGTCTCATTACATTCGCTTGCTTCATGATTTCCTGCACACTTGTGGCATGTGTCCTCACGTATGCAATTCTTGGCAATATGATACATGCCCCAGCATTTAAAGCATCTTTTAACGCTGAAATAATTGAATACAATACACCTCTTGCATCCTATGTTTATTTTTCCTCTCTTCAATATTAATTTGTGGGTTGCTTCATCTACTTCCAGTATCAAGGAACCATTTTCCCCTCCTCCTATAGATTGCGTATTTCCTCTTCTTTCTTTAACTATCTTCTTTATAATCTGTATATGAACCTCTTCGTCGATTTTATTTTGCTTTTTAATTACTTCTATCAAGTTTTCTTCTTCCAACTTCATTTCTTCTTCATCAACATTTATAACTTTAATCTTTGGATTAACTTCTTTCGGCTCCATTATATTGTAATCCTCACCCAGCTTGTCTTTCCTTGTGGCTTTTAATTTTTCCATTTCACCTTCATTATCGAATCCAAGAATAACCGATCCGTTATTACCTTTCCTAAGTTTAGTTATTCCAACTGCCATATTTTTTACATCTATTTTTTCTTTCACGAATTTCTTGGTAGTTTCGCTCTCTTGTTGTTTCTTCGGTCTGACGATTATCACACTTTCCTTCTTCTTCTCCATTACCGCATCCGAGTAACTCCTTGCATTGCCTGCTGATTCTCTAATTCTTCCTCGCACATTTTCTTTCAATTCCTCAAGTTCTTTTTTGATATTTTGAAGTTCACTTCGTACAATTTCCTCGATTATTGTCTTGATTTCGTTTTTACATGCTATTTCATCTTTTATTTCTTTTATTGTTTTCGCCAACCAGTCGATTTTCATATCAGTACTCGACCTTCACGGCGTACTTGTTGTCTTTTTCATTTCTTCTTTGTCACTCTCAATTTTTATCTCTTCGAAAGGGCCTTCGCATTTCACTAACTGCTGGTGAGTATTCTAAAATTTATGTTTAAATAAACACCCGGGATGGTAGAAGAGTTTACCACACCTTTTACAGTGAACGGCAGTTTTCTTTATTGTCCTATGGCACGCAGAGCACCTGTACTCTGGCCAATCAGAGTCAGACATGTCGATAATACCGACCAATCTGGCACATAATCGCACAATCGCTTGCTTAGTTGCCTTTGTTTCCACCTTCTTCGCACGGCGTTCACTTTATACGTCAGCGTTTATGGCTGACTGTCTTAATAGCACTGAAATTCCAGAATAAAAATGTTGCCCTCACGTCCACATACTAGCACATTTTAACTAGATAACACGCATAGTTACTTTTCGTCTTGTAACATTCGATAACGGGTAGGTCACCGACTGTTAGTAGGTAACGTACCGATTATCATACTGGACAAAACATTAGATAGGATAGGGGCGTTCGAAGCGCTCAACCGAAACTAGCAATGAATCTACCCATCTAACAATAGTCGAAGGGCTAAGAGGCCTCGCGAGAGCGAGCAACGCTCACCTCCCCCCAATCGTCTAAAGACCGCACCACGAGCACGCACGCTCAGCCACTAACCAACGTTCGCGATCCGTTAAATAGTAATCCGGACAAAAATGTGCAATAATTAGCCCATCTAAGCAAAATATAGTGCGCCGCGTGTGTAAGATCGTGTGACGGAACGTTAAGGTAAATATTTCAGTCGTTAAAGAAATGAAAAAGAATAATAGCGTGTATGAAATATCAATGATTAACCACCGACCTGTTGAATAGTCAGGACGGTTGGGCCCTCGTGGAGAGCTTAATCTCAATCCCTTTCACCTACATTATTGAGTGAAGCACGACGTATTCCGTCGATTGAACGTCTCTAATCAATAAAAATAAAGAGGGACGAGGACAAATTCGAGAAATAACGAAACCTATATGAGCTACTACCCAGCCTCCTGGATGGAGAATATTCCCAATAACGAGCTGTGGTTACGGATCCTGAGCACAATAGAGACGCCATTTGCTCAGCCTTCATTCGATTAGAGTAATCTACACGTAGTCGAAATTAAGCGACACGAGATAAGAAGATAAGTAATCCGAAGCATTATTGAATTAATATTGTGTATATTTTGAGATTGTGCGCACTGCGACATATATAGTAAATTCTTGTTAATTCGCCAGACATGATTGTTAATTATTTAATTAATATTGTGTATTATTGGAGATTGTGCGCACTGCGACATATCTAGTAAATTCTGGTTAATTCGCCAGAGATAATTTGTTCATATTGAATTAATATTGTGTATGATTGGAGATTGTGCGTACTGCGACATATCTAGTAAATTCTTGTTAATTCGCCAGAGATAATTTGTTTATATTGAATTAATATTGTGTATATTTTGAGATTGTGCGCACTGCGACATATCTAGTAAATTCTTGCTAATTCGCCAGAGATAATTTGTTCATATTGAATCAATATTGTACATGATTTGGGATTGTGCGCACTGCGACATATATAGTAAATTCTTGTTAATTCGCCAGACATAATTTGTTAACTATTGAATTAAGGTGGTGAATTAAGGGTTTCTAGATTGTACGCACAGCGACATTCTAGTAAATTTATGTTAATCCGCTAGAAATGATTTATTCATTATTGAATGAATACTGTGTGCTGCTTGAATGAATATCTTTGTAGACACTGAACGCAGTCTACGAAGGATAGAGAGAAATAATTGTTTTTGTAATTGCGCAAGAGGCCGACCTGCCCCTCAACTGTACGCGTTGAGACTAACAATGCGAATGATACAATCCGTGAATGATTGATTTGTTATGCCTTATCATGTGATATCTATGTATCTATATATATATATATATCACTATATCTATGTCGATATAAAGGGTGATTTTTTAAGAGCTTGAGAACTTTTTTTTAAAAAAAAACGCATAAAATTTGCAAAATCTCATCGGTTCTTTATTTGAAACGTTAGATTGGTCCATGACATTTACTTTTTGAAGATAATTTCATTTAAATGTTGACCGCGAATGGGCCCTAGAAAAGTTGGCAGAAAATCCGCTTTTTTATCGACAAATTTTGTTCAGCGATGAGGCTCATTTCTGGTTGAATGGCTACGTAAATAGGCAAAATTGCCGCATTTGGAGTGAAGAGCAACCAGAAGCCGTTCAAGAACTGCCCATGCATCCCGAAAAATGCACTGTTTGGTGTGGTTTGTACGCTGGTGGAATCATTGGACCGTATTTTTTCAAAGATGCTGTTGGACGCAACGTTACGGTGAATGGCGATCGCTATCGTTCGATGCTAACAAACTTTTTGTTGCCAAAAATGGAAGAACTGAACTTAGTTGACATGTGGTTTCAACAAGATGGCGCTACATGCCACACAGCTCGCGATTCTATGGCCATTTTGAGCGAAAACTTCGGAGAACAATTCATCTCAAGAAATGGCCCGGTAAGTTGGCCACCAAGATCATGCGATTTGACGCCTTTAGACTATTTTTTGTGGGGCTACGTCAAGTCTAAAGTCTACAGAAATAAGCCAGCAACTATTCCAGTTTTGGAAGACAACATTTCCGAAGAAATTCGGGCTATTCCGGCCGAAATGCTCGAAAAAGTTGCCCAAAATTGGACTTTCCGAATGGACCACCTAAGACGCAGCCGCGGTCAACATTTAAATGAAATTATCTTCAAAAAGTAAATGTCATGGACCAATCTAACGTTTCAAATAAAGAACCGATGAGATTTTGCAAATTTTATGCGTTTTTTTTTAAAAAAAAGTTCTCAAGCTCTTAAAAAATCACCCTTTACATATATATCCAAAAGGAGAACCATAAATTCGCTCGTGTGCACCCATTTTCCTAATAAACTGAACAAACAAATAAATACATCTCATTCGAGTAAAATGTTCATACCAAATCCTATGTTGAAATAATACTATGATCAACGGAAAAGAAAAATAATAAATTGGTAGACCAATAAATAAATAATAATAAATATTAATTACAAAAAAATAATATTACAGTCTATATAGGCACACTTGGGATAACTTTCACATTTATCCGCACTATATGTCTACTCAAAAACTATGATATTTGCGGAGCGATGATTAGCACGTCTGTCTCCAAGCAGAGAGAGAGAGAGAGAGAGAGAGAGAGAGAGCGACTCGCCCGACTCGGTTAGTCTCATATATCGTCCATACGCAAGTCAGCTAGATCGCTGGTCAGATCAGGCGCAAAGGCGTTTATTGTTGGGTGGAGAGTCGGCCAGCCTCGCCTTTCTGCAGGAGAAACTTTATAGAAACTCGATTCAGTCTCATCTTTTTCTCGTTTTATCTATTTCTCGCTATTTTACTGTAAATTAAAGCTAATGTTTCCTTTATCCTTTCTATATATGCATAACATCTTCTACATATATTGTAACGGTAATTTCGTATCGTTAGCATTAATTTTTATTTCCCAGAGGAAATTCGAGCTCGATCACAAGAATAATTAATTTTAGACTTCTAGGTAGGTGAAAATAGGGTTTATTAATGAAAACAATAAAAATAAAAATGTCAGTGTTCGGTTTCTTGACACCGATAACCAGTGCAATGCACTTAAATTCGTTAATTCCTACGATTATTTTTACAATTTTTTTCGGGTATTGCGTTTACATAGATTCTCGGTACACCCAGCTCGGTAGTTTGTTATTGTTCCATGCGTTGGTAGTGAGCCTGTCACTTGACGCACACATACACACACTGCTAATTGCTTCGCACTTGCTCTTACAGCCGATGGCTCGATCATACCTATAGATCTCGCGATCTATCACCCGTTTCACTTCCCTATTATCTTCTTTAAATCGACTCGCTTATACATTCCTTGCCTATTCTACTGGTTTAAATGCTCCGCGCTTTAATTCTAATCGCTTAAACACTATCCGCCTAATTCTATTTAATTAATTCTATACAATTAATTCTATTCACTTAAAACCTATCTAAATCTAGATTAATGTCGATTTCTTCGATATTCCACTAATAATTTTTACATTATTTAAATAACTCGCCTGTCTTTTCTCTTTCTGTCGTCTTCGTTGTTTCACACTCACTGACTCGATTTTCTCGCTCGCAAAATCGAGTATTTCAATCAAATGTTAGTGTAAACGATTTTTAAAACTCCAAAATGCACGTATTACGAAAGTGTCTTTGATTACAAACTTCGGTTTTTTTATCGCCTTCCACTAAAAAACTTGGGCTAAGAGAGCTTTTCCTTTCGCGCGGGCTCTTTTATACCCTGCCCCGCTGCCTCATTCCCCTCTTCATCATTTTCGATTCTCATTTTTTAATTTAACGAGTCTTAATAAGCTCTCGGCTTGCCGTTACCGCGCTACCCGTCTTCCCCTCGCCGCCAAGCGAGGCCAGCTGGTCGCTGACCTGCTGTTTACGGCAGCGAGGGAATTCCTGAGCTATGACGTAGCTAGATTTTGTTAAATTCCGGGTTCGGTGGCCTAGTGCCCGCAAACCTCGGTACATTCGGACGTAATCTCGCCTGTTTTGGCAGTGAAATATAATAAAGCAGGCGAGCGGGTGTTGTGTCGCGGAATATTCCTCTTCACGTATTCTCAGGAATATTCCTTAGCTGACACAGCTAGAGATGAAGTTCTGAAAGATAGCTGTCATACAAGACAGGATGCGAGGTAGACGCCGACGCAGCATCAGGCGACTCGCTAGGCAGTTCACGATTGGCTAAAGCTAAAGCTGCCAACTAAGGAATTTTAGCAAACGCAGTTGCTAACTGCTGTACTAAAATCAGAATTAAATTAGACTCGATAGAGAACGGTTGGTTCCTCGTGAAATACTAGAAACAACGTATTATTGTACTTCTTACTTTGACAATTAAATAGACAACGGAAAGTTACCGTTGCCTATAATAAATACTTCCTTTTATATAAATTCGCGTTTTCATCTTTTACTCGAGATTCATCTCCTTATCGGCAAACGATCCCTAAAAATAATAACTTTTAAATATTATACCGAATACTGAATAATCCAAATACGCGGTACCGGCATAACATTTGGTGGCAGCGGTGGGATCTGCCGAAGTTAAGTGATTCGTAATTTATTCGGACAAAAAGTGTTTTGGACAAAGTTAAGAATACTCTGTGACGACTACGACTCGTGCAAAGGACGTCAGTGTAGCTCGTAAAACCCGACGAATCTAACGCGAACACGCGAAGTGAACGTCAGTGCGGGGTGACTTATCGGTCAACCGTTCAAAGTCCCGATTGACGGTGTCACGTCAAGTCGCGGAGAACCGCACAAAGTGTGCAAAAGAGTACGCGAAGCAGCTACTCGAGAAGAAGCCGTCGTGCAACCATTGGCGACGTGCTAAGGAACCAACGAAGATACGGGTCAACAGCGTCAGGAACGACGTCAAGAACCATCAACAGAAAGGAGCTGCAGGACACCAAGTAGGCAACACCCGAGAACATCACCATGAAAAGGACCGTCTACCAGATCATCTTTCTGTAAGTGGCGGTTACGTTATACTAATACATATTGCCAAGATAAACCAAAGCCAGTTAGGACAGATATATGAAAATTCCGAAAAAATATATATTCCACTAGAGATATTTCTGTCGAGATTTTGTGGGTATATTTTAGAGTTTTGTTCGCCGCGAAAATAGCAACATGCCGATATTTAGGGGAGCGAAACCGAAACGTAGAGTCAATTCGTTAGAAACCACGATGCCCGGAGAGGAGACGGACCCAGCATCGGGTCTAGCCGCAGCGGTGGGGGACATCGTATATGAAGCGCGCAGGGCGCTTTCAGAACTCCCGCAGCCAGGTCGAATCCCCGCCGACAGGCAAGCGGCCCTCGCGGGCCCCCTGACAACAGAGTTCAGCGTAAACCCACTAAGGGGTGCGTCGTTTCGGGATAATAGTAGCGTCGGTAGCGATGATGTGTTTAATAGAGCAACAGGAGAAATAACTCCAGAACACTTCTCCAACGATAGGATCGAGCGGGAAATCGAAAATTTGCGAACGTTAGACTGGGTAGGTTTCCAGGCAGCTTCCGGTACGACGAATCGGGCACCACTGCCGGAACGAGTCAGGCTACGATGCGAAGCGGTCGAAAGAAGTCACCGTGAGTACGAGCGGGCTCAGCGAGAGCTCGAGCAGGAGCTCAGGCTCCAAGGCCGCGACTCGCCGTCGGCACGGCGAAACATCGCGGACACGCTCAACGAGGTAGGTGCGGACGAATTCGAACTCATCCGGTCCCTACGAGAGCAAAACGCCGAACTATCGCAGAGGCTGGAAAATACAGGGTTGGAGGAATGCCCGATACCACGTCCGCGGTCGAGGCAAACCCGATTTGAGGAATCAGATTATCCCCCTGCGGATCCCGTATTCCAAAGGGAACAACAGAGGGAGCCAGAAACATCGAGTAGGACGCTCGATCTTAGTCTAGCGCTAAAAAACATCAAGCGTTTCGACGGAAGCAACGCTGACGAACTAGACGCCTTCTTACGATCATGCGAGACTGTTTTCAAGCGAGTAGCGCCCCGGGACCAAGACATCCTGTTAGAACTAGTGCTCTAGTTAGAACTAGAATTGAAGCACAAAGTCATCTACTCAGTAGCACAGCTTAAAACCGAGCTAGAGGCCCTGTACGGGAAGCGGAAGTCATTGCCTGCGTTACAAGTAGAATTCAACTCCCTCCGGCAGGGCCAGGGAGAGGACATCGCGGTATACGCCGCCACGACCGAGCGTATCACCGTCGATGTAATTGAAAAGCTCTGCGAGGAAGCCACCACGATGTTGGAAATGCGCATTGTCGAAAAGATAACACGCAAGAGCGCACAGGCCAATTTCGAGAATGGTCTGCATGGGCAGGTTCAGATCCTGGTGAGATCGCGCAATTACGCCACCCTCCACGAGTCCGTCACGGGAGCCATCGAGATCACAAATATGGTGCAGCCAAAGGTAGGGGCAGGTGGAGCATTAAGCCACCCCAGAAGATCCCAAGGCGCACAATCTCGGCAGGGAGAAAACTGCTACACCTGCGGAAAAGCTGGACATATGGCTCGAGACTGCACCCGGAAATCGGAAAGAGTGAGTTTGCCAATGCCTAGCGAAAACAAGTCCATACATAACGTAAACATCGTATGCAATTACTGTCAGAAGAAGGGCCACGTGTTGAAGGACTGCAGAAAGAGACTGGCGCAAAACAAGAGCGAGCCAGCTCAGACGTCACAGCAGCCCCAACATCAGAAGGACTCAAGGGACAAGATGAAAAAAACAACTGTAACAGCAGGAACTAGTCGAGCGAACACAGACATCCGCCCACTGGGAACGATGAGACTGAATACTCTAACAGCCCTGCAAAGACCTACACCCCAGATAAAGAAAACGACTCTACAACTACTACAGGTAACGTTGCCGGCGTCAAGTGCCACTGCGAGCGACTTCGATATCATCGCACCATTGGCCGTGACCGGGGTCCTCACCCTTAAGGCAGACACCGGAGCGCAATGCAGCATTATCGAAGAATACTGTCTCAAACCAGAGACCATGGTAAAGGACTGCACAGTTGAGCTGCAAGGGGTGGCGGGCGAAAAATTTACTCCGCTAGGAATCGCCAAAATCGTGCTCGAGACACCGGCTCTAAATGTAGAGCATTGGTTTTACATTGTTCCGAACACCGTGCCACTGAGAGTCAACGGACTGCTCGGAATGGACTTCATTAAACGTCATAAGGCAGATATCTTGCACGGCGAAATGCTTAAACTGTACGGACACTGCATGCCGCTCTTGGATGGATCGGTCAAGATGACCCTGCCGCCACGCAGCGAGGCCGTCGCGTATGCCGCAACAAAGAGTAAATTTATCGGACTGCTCTCGAAAATGGAACTCGGAAAAGGAGTAATAATGGGAGCCTGCATCACGCCGCCGCACGGTAGTAGCAGTGCAGTAAGTTTCATAAACACCACAGAGAAGGCTGTTGAGGTACGACGCCCCGTGGTGGAACTCGAGCCGCTAGAGATAACGGCAGTGGGTCACGGGCCCGAGGCTGCGACGCCCGAAGTATGCACCATCAGCGCGGAGCGAGGGGCCGACCGCCTAGCGCGACTAGCTCAAGAGCTCGACTCGGAAAATCTTAATAAAGAGTCTGCCAGGGGATAAGCTGCCATGCACGCCCATGGTAGAGCACGTGATTCCCCTTAAGGAAGGGGTGCAGCCCATTAAGGTGCACCCATTTAGGCTATCGGAAACCCACAAAAAGGAAGTGGAAAGGCAGACCAGCGAAATGCTCGCAGAAGGCATAGTACAGCCCAGCAGAAGTCAGTGGAACGCGCCACTGTTGGTTGTGGCTAAGAAACCAGACGCCGCCGGAGTAAAAAAGATGAGAGTAGTGGTGGATTTTTGAAAGTTAAACGAAGCCACCATCGGGGATTCATACCCACTGCCCAACATCACGGAGATATTGGACCAGCTGGGACGAGCCCGATATTATACGACCCTGGACCTCGCCTCGGGATTTCATCAAATTCCGATGGCACAGCAAGATAAGGAGAAAACTGCATTTTTCACTCCGCAGAGCCATTTTGAGTATAACCGAATGCTTTTTGGACTCAAAAACGCCCCACCGACTTTCCAGAAACTAATGAATTCGACGCTGGCCGGACTGCAGAGAGTTAAATGCTACGTGTACCTCGACGACATCGTGATACATGGAAAAACCTTCAAGGAACATAACGACAGGCTGCGGGAGGTGCTACAGCGGCTGAGAGAGGCAAAATTGGCCGTGCAACCTAGCAAGTGCCAATTCATGCGAAAATAAACCCAGTACCTCGACCACATTATTTCCGAAGAGGGAGTGCGTGCGGATCCCTAGAAACTAGAAGCGGTAAGGGAATTCCCGGAGCCGAGAGACGTAAAAGGAGTTCAATCCTTCCTCGGACTGGCCGGTAAATACCGGAAATTCATCAAAGATTTCTCGAAAACCGCTAAGCCACTCACAGAATTAACCCAGAAAGGGGTTAAATTCGAGTGGACGGCAGTAAGGGATGCGGCATTCGAAGAACTGAAGACGGCACACACCACGGCACCAGTATTGCAGTATCCGGACTTCGAAAAGCCGTTCGTCGTGACAACAGACGCATCAGATCGGGCGCTCGGCGCGATACTTTCGCAAGGCAAGATCGGGGACGATTTGCCCATATGCTATGCAAGCCGCACCATGACTAAAGCCGAGCTGAATTATACGACTACTGAAAAGGAACTACTCGCGATAGTATGGGCCCTAGCTCAATTCCGGCCATATATTTATGGTACCCGGTTCACGGTAGTGACGGACCACCAACCGCTCACCTGGCTGTTCGGAGTAAAGGACCCAGGTTCGAGATTGATGCGTTGGAAAATTAAATTGGCGGAAGATGAGTTTAACGTAGAGTACAAGGCAGGAAAGCGCAACACAAATGCAGATGCGCTAAGTCGAATATTCCTTACTACGAGGGCCCAAGCGAGAGCGAAGAACGAAGCCCGTGAGTTGGAAGAGGACAGCACGACGGAGTAACTCGGCACAGCGAATGACCGCACAAAGCGGAGAGCCGAGAATACTGCGGGCCAACACAGCAACGCGGCGGAGAGAGAGGCCGCGCCGGCCAATGCGCCAGAAGAAGATAGAGAGATCCGCAGCGTGCATGCAGATCGCTCTACTGAGCCCAACAGCCCTGCCGCTAAGCCGAGCGGTCGGGGAAGAGGCAGACCACGCAAGCTAGTGCAGACAGGCACGAGTAAGACTGCGAGCATCGCTGAAAGGGACAGAACGAACGCAGCAACGGCGGAGCTACCGGTGGGCACACCAAGCAAAGAAACTGCGAGCCGAGCGCCGCACAAGCCTGCTGAGGAAGCGAGGCAAGGCGGGGGCAGCAGCCCGCAAACCTCCAGCAGCACAAAAGAAGACAGCAATATGAAAGAGCGCAGCGACTGCCGCAGTGGCGTAGCCACCCCATTGACCGACGACCGCTTGAAAATAATAAAAGAATACTACGACACCCCCATAGGAGGGCATCAAGGTATCAAGCGTACGTTACGTCGGATCCGGACCAAATACGACTGGCCCGGCATAAGAAGGGATTTGGAAAAATACATATCATTCTGCGAATCCTGCCAAAAGAATAAATTCAGGAAAAAGGAACGAGTGCCGATGGTGGTAACGAACACCCCATCGAGGTCATCTGAAAAAGTTGCGGTTGACATCGTAGGACCGCTGCCGGAAAGCGCTTCCAGGAAAAAATATATACTTACATTTCAGGACGTACTTACCAAATACAGTGCAGCGATCCCCCTGCCGAACCAAGAGGCTTCGACGGTAGCAAGGGCACTCGTTGAAGAGTTAATTTGCCGGCACGGAACGCCGGAAATAATACTGTCGGACCAGGGCACCAATTTTCTCAGCGCGACCTTTAAGGAAATGTATCGACTACTGAGAATCAAGAAAATCCAAACAACGGCCTACCATCCAGAATCGAATGGCGCCCTGGAAAGGTCGCATCGCACTCTCGCAGAATAGCTGAAAAACTTCATAAGGGAGGATCAAGGAGACTGGGACGAGTGGCTGCCGTACGCCATGTTTACTTACAACTACTCCACATACGGGGACCGGACTATCTCCCCATGTGCTGGTGTACGGTAGCGAAGCGGAATTACAACGGCCGTAAGGCAGGAGCCCCGCGGCACTTACGCATACGACGACTACGTCCAAGAACTATGGGAGCGATTACGTGCCGCATGGACTATAGCGCGCAACAACCTGGAAGGCGCGAAAAGACGATCAAAAGAAACATATGACTACAGCGCACAGGAGCAGGAGTACCGCGTAGGCGAACGCGTACTCCTCCGAGATGAGACAGTGCGCAGGGGGCGGTCGGCAAAGCTAACCCCGAAGTGGACTGGACCCTACGAGATAGTGGGGGCAAGGCCCCCCGTCAACTACGTCGTCCAGAAGGGACGGAAAACTCAGGCGGAACATGCCAACCGCCTGCAGCTATTTATCAATCATTAAAAAACTAAATAAATGAGGGTAGGGAGCTCTACGGAGCGCAAGGTGGGAACTCCAATGAACAACGAGGTAAAATCAAACTCGTTCAATTATTAAAAAAAAATAAAAAATAAAAAATAATCGTTTGATAGTAGATACGTATATAATAATTATTTGATACCAGATATAAAAAACATAAAGTGGAAATTAATTTAAACAAATTAATTAAACGAAGACGGTCCCGCACGCGGGACAAGTGGTAAGGGGCCCCTCAGCAAATAGTCGGTGCAATCCAATAAAGTCCGGGTAGGGCTCCTCATCGCCGATCCAGGGCCCCAGGCCCCACAGACAATGGATGGCCCGGCGACAATTCTGCCGGCGGCGGCGGACGGCTAACACCGCCAAGAACTCGTCCGAGAGCCATCTTTTATTCTGTCTTGGTACGAATACCAAACAGCTCTGAAAAATTAGATAAAAATAATTAAAAGAGGAAAATTTTGAAAAATGTACGAATACTTAGAAAACCCAAGGAGGTAAGGAGAGTACTCACGGTCAACCCTAACACCTCGGGGGTCAGGTCCATCCCCCTGCAAATTACGGCTCCATGAGCCCCGGACACTTTAAAGAGAACTACGGACATTCTTGCAGGCAGAACGCTAAGTGAATAATGAGCAAAGAAACTCTCGTGCGACGAGACCCGCGAGACTGCAACAAAAGAGGGAGAACTCACGCTTTCCTCCCCTCGTCTGATTGCAGATTGATCGCAGCAAGGAGTGGACAAACCACAGCCACACCGCATACGGCCGACTACGTCGTCAGCACTTTTGCCAGCACTCCGGGCATCTACTATGAGAACATAGGGAGCCTTACGATAATTCAATCGACGTGGCGACTGATTGTCAGGCTAGACCTCGCTGCACTACTGCACCGAGAAGGGGAGATAAGCAAAAGCCTACAACGTCTGACGGAGCTGTGCGAAAGCGAAACTCGCGTCAACGATATATGCCCCGTCATAAGCGACTCAGTTCTGAGATTGAAGAGAAGAATAGAGATGGGGATACTGACCATATTCGACCTCCTCGGGACGCGCCCCGTCAGAGAGCGCAGAGGATTGGTAGACGGCTTTGGAAGCATAATCAAGGCCATCAAGGGAAACATGGATGCCGCCGACGCAAAGGAACTACATGAAAAGATAACGCGCCTGGAGGCGTCCCACCAGACCCTGAAGTTAGGGTTAAAAAATCAAATACAGGTCATAAAAACTACGCTCAGCCTATTTACTGAAAGCGCGCAGCACATACAGGCTAACGAACAGACCCTGCTGTCCCTGATGAAGCATATCAACCGCACGCTCAACGGCGACGTATAAAACAGAGAGAGACGCCAACACTTGGACGAGACGCTCAACGCGATAAGTATTGCGGTCGAAGCATTACTCAGCGACGTACAGAAGCTAGTGTGGTTGGTGGACGATATAGCTAGCGGTAAGACCCGAGCAACGTTCCTGCCGCCACGCACACTCGCTAGGCACCTCGTAGAAGCACGACCACACCTACCGTCGGGCAGTAGCTTCCCGGTCGCAATAGCACACGACCAAGTGTCAACACTTATGCGACTGGCAGATACCAAGGCTTACAGCGAAGGCAACGCAGTGGTACTCGTGCTGGATATACCGCTGATCGGGCAGCAACAAGATAGTATGCAAAAAGTATCAGGGGTACAAATTGAAAATGCGGGTTTGATAACAGATGGCGTTACTAACGCTATACGCATCAGGCAGTACTGTGACTATGTTCATGTCAAAGCTACGTCTTATAGCTTTAATTTTCAGTATGTGTCAATTTGTCGCAGTGTCAAATTCATAGTTTTTTTGAGCTCTCAATATGTCGAGTTTCGTGCCAACAAAACAGCATTTGCGGGAAGTTTTAATTTACTTCTTTAATTTGAAGAAAAGTGCTGCTGAAGCACATCGATTGGTCTCCGAGGCTTATCCGAGTCATGTTCCATCGGTTTCAACGTGCGAGAGATGGTTTGTGCGGTTTAGAAGTGGTGATTTTGACGTTGAGGACAAAGAGCGGCCGGGCCAAGTGAAAAAGTTTGAGAATGCTGAATTGGAGGCAATACTCAATGAAGACTCGTGTCAAACTCAACAAGAGCTCGCAGATTCATTGGGAGTGACACAACAAGCCATTTCCCATCGTATAAAAGCCCTCGGAATGATCCAAAAGCAAGGACATTGGGTGCCGTATGAGCTGAAGCCGAGAGACGTCGAGCGCCGTTTTTTTGCATGCGAACTGCTGCTCGAACGGCAAAAACGGAAGGGTTTTTTGCATCGCATTGTCACTGGTGATGAAAAGTGGATCCATTACGATAACCCGAAGCGCAAAAAATCATATGGTTACCCCGGCCATGCATCATCATCGACGGCCAAACCAAATATTCACGGCGCCAAGCTCATGCTCTGTATTTGGTGGGACCAGCTGGGTGTGGTGTATTATGAGCTATTGAAATCGAACGAAACCATCACAGGAGCACTATACCGAACTCAATTGATGCGTTTGAGCCGCGCACTCAAAGAAAAACGGCCACAATACGAGCAAAGACACGACAAAGTAATTTTGCAACATGACAACGCTCGGCCACATGTTGCAGCGCCGGTCAAAACATACCTACAAACGCTGAAATGGGAAGTCTTACCCCACCCGCCGTATAGCCCAGATATTGCTCCTTCCGATTACCACCTTTTCCGATCGATGACACATGGCCTAGCTGACCAGCGCTTCCATTCTTACGAAGAAGCCCAAAAATGGGTCGATGACTGGATAGCAGCCAAGCCGGCCGAATTTTTTCGCGACGGTATCCGTAAATTGCCAGAAAGATGGGAAAAAGTTGTGGCTAGCGATGGACAATACTTTGAATAATTCATTTGTTACCATTTTTTCAGAATAAACGTTCAAAAATAGAAAAAAATCCCGCATTTTCAATTTGTACTCCTGATATATCCTATACCCATGCGAGCTGACAACGGCAGGCACTACTACATAGACGCGACCGAGACCCACTTGGTAATAGATATAGAGAATCGCAAGTACCTAAGGATGACATCCGATGACGTAAAAAATTGCAAGGTACTGGGCAAATCATACATTTGCCCACCAACACACCCTACTATTCCGGTCACAAACGACGCACCCTGCGAAGTCCTAATCCATGCGAAAATGGACACCGGTAACGGAAAGAAATGCGCGAAAAGGGTTATCAAAATCACCCATCCCTTAATCGTTCCAATGTAACAGCAAGGACGATGGTTATACGTCGCGCTAACCCCGGTTCCCGTAGGAATAAATTGTGGGAAAAATCGCAGTCAGCACGAAATACTAAATAATGCGGGAATACTTTGGTAGGCATATGTATAGTAACCGCCCGAGATTTCAGCATCAAAACCATCAGGTGAACGTCGCAGATCATACGAGAAAACTACCTTCCGTCGTTTAATTTGACATTAACGGAGATCGAAGCTCAGGCGCCCCCGACGCAGACCGAGAGGGCCATCCCACTACAGAGCGTGCTGCGAGACCCCGAAGAGCTTCAGAAGCTCGAGCCGACCACATCATGGAAACCCTCAATACCGCCGGAGACGGGATGCCGCACATCCACAACCTGAGCTTTTACTCCTTGGGCGCTATAGCGCCGATAGCCTTGGTAGGCTACGTTCTGTTTAAATGTTACAGGTACAAAAGAAACAGAACACCACCGAGCACTAGAGAAGTAACAACCCCGGCAGCCGCTGAGGTAACCATCAACCTCGAGCCACTCGGACGACAACAGCCAGAGGAACGACTGCGAACCGAGCTGGCCAGGTTATGCAATCGTCCCCCCAATCGAGAACGACTTGCTCGACTTGAACGACATTGAGAACGAAAAAACATTATATGTAAACGGGAAACCAACTGAAGAAAAAATTTTTAGAATAATTTTTCCTTTTAAGGGGGGAGGGATGTTGTGTCGCGGAATATTCCTCTTCACGTATTCTCAGGAATATTCCTTAGCTGACACAGCTAGAGATGAAGTTCTGAAAGATAGCTGTCATACAAGACAGGATGCGAGGTAGACGCCGACGCAGCATCAGGTGACTTGCTAGGCAGTTCACGATTGGCTAAAGCTAAAGCTGCCAACTAAGGGATTTTAGCAAACGCAGTTGCTAACTGCTCTACTAAAATCAGAACTAAATTACACTCGATAGAGAACGGTTGGTTCCTCGTGAAATACTACAAACAACGTATTATTGTACTTTTTACTTTGACGATTAAATAGACAACGGAAAGTTACCGTTGCCTATAATAAATACTTCCTTTTATATAAATTCGCGTTTTCATCTTTTACTCGAGATTCATCTCCTTATCGGCAAACGATCCCAAAAAATAATAACTTTTTAATATTATACCGAATACCGAATAATCCAATTACGCGGTACCGGCATAACACGGGTGTAACTATGTTACAATATATAATAAAAATACCATCATATATATACTATATACTATATATATATAAGTGTGAAGCGATTCATGGTTGAAATTGTATTGAATTAACGTTTCAAAAACATGTCTACTCAAGTCAATCGGTTGATAAATGTCAAAGTTATTCAATGTTTACATACCGACATAAAAAATGATGCACCCTGTATATATATATATATATATGTGTGATGGTATTTTTACTATAGATTCCAATATTATACGAGAGACTTATCAATATAATCTCAGAAAGAAAAGCAAATTAATCCTTAATTAAGGAAATTAGAGTAGAAACGGAAAGTAAAAATACCATCATATATATATTAAAAATAAAGTAAAAATACCATTATATATATATATATACAAGGTGATTCAGAAAAAGTAAACTTCCCGCAGTATGCCGATAGCTGAGGTCATTTTAAGCACAATTACTTAGCGGTTTTCCAAAAATCTCAAAAGTTTATTAATGAGATGCAATTAAAGTCAAATAATAAATGAACAATCGGGAGCACATACGCTTCCCGCGCCGGAAGTCGGCAAATGTTCGATGGAAACCGAGACCTCGGTCTGCGGCAACGTCGGACGGGATAGTATAGTAGAATGACGCATATAATTTGTTCATTCGCATGGGTTTTTTTTATGCGCGATCGAAGAAAATAATTGAAAGGTGATGTGCTCGTGATGTGATTCAAAGTGAAAAAATGGGAATAAAATGTTAATAATACTTTAACCAGATGTAATTATTTATTATGTCTTAACCTTTAAACGTTCCAAATAGTGTTTGTAATTGTGTTTTGTTCTCTTTAAATAAATAATTGCATATTGAAATGTGTGTCACTCTATAACTGTTAACTCTATAATAATAATTAAAATGCAATGAACCTTCTAGGCCATGATTCATTTAATATAGTATTTAATTATGATAAAAATTATGATGTATTCATGACACAAATTATAGCGTATGAAAAGTTACAACTAGCGAATGCCTTTCGCCACTAGAAATAAGATATGTAGTAGGTATGCGTGACAAATGTCATATTTAGCACCTGACAATACAACTTGAAGCTTTAAATTATTAACGACAGCTTCATTAATATGAGGAGATGTTTTTACCTTTATAAGAAAAGTGAGGTAACACTTGATACATCGATGCATGGCAGAAGAGACTGCGATGCTACCAAAGGTGCCAAATCTGTCTGAAGCAGCTGCATTAGGACCAGAAGACGCTTCCATTTACATCTATAAGACTTTTCTATTATACTTTTCTTATAGCTACGCATGCCAAAATCAATCGCCCTGCCCTGCCGATGCAGCTTGAGTCTCTAAATTATGGAGTCCGAGCTGAGCCGTCAGACGAGCAACACGATATATTCTCTCGGTCCGTGTATCATCTACAGAAATTTTTTTTTTTTATACTCAGCTCATTCTACTAGCAATGTAACTGTTATCTCATTCAATATACTCAATACCTAGAAGTCTCAAAACATTCACTAGTGATTAAACAGTCTCTTACTTTAAACGCCACTTTTTTCCTTTTTTGCACTCCATTAATTAAACCTGCTCAATGTATAAATTCTCATACATCCACTCATTTTTCTTTCCGGCAATTATACACATCTCAACCAGCCATCGGGCAACCCGACAGTATTAGTGCATCGGAGTGACTGATTAAATTCACTCGCCCCACGGAATATTGTGCATCACCCTCAACTTTATAGTCAAGCTAGATACGTCTAGTGCATAACGGTAGGAACACATCCGTTATTCACCATTCAAATATCTACCCACCGCCAGTGAAAATTCAACACTCACTCCAAGGACGTCGACTGTTAACATTTACTCTGTAAGTAATCCGTATTTACTCAGCCACGTCTAATGATGGTAACTACTTCACAGCGGGGGCACCCGAGCAAGCAACCATGGATAGTCACTCGGTTGTCAAACCCGCATTAACAGCACCCATACCGACCGACTCACCATCTGAAACACTGGTTAATAATGTTACTATTCCTCAAAACCTCAAATTTACTTCGTTTACAAAAAACTTACCAAGGAATCGTCAGCACCCAAAATGTCAAAAATTGTACCCAATCTCTCAGCAGCTAGAAAACGTAAAATAAACACTAGCGCACATGATATCACTCCACCAGCATCACAGGCTGACCCTATTAACCATGAATGGGAGCTCCCTAAACGTACCTCTAAAACAAGACGCAAAAACGCAACCGAGCTACCACAACTAAATACCAATAACCAGTTCGATAGCATAACTGACGTAAGTGAAGATGAGCATGAACCGCAAACATCAACACAACCAACCACAAATCAGAAACCCTTCCGGCCACTGCCGATTTATACTTCAAACTCCGTATTCACTGCACTCATCAAGATAAATAACGAACTCAAAATTACCAAAAACCAAGTAACCATTAGAGAATCCGATACCAACCACCACATTATTTATCTTAATAACATTAAAGACTACGAGAATTTTTGCACACAAGCCAAAGCAAATAATATTGAATACTATACCTTCATACCCAAACATCTCAAACCAAAGATCCACATCATTAAAGGTATCAAAGGCAACTTTTCGGAATCTGATATCCTCGAAGAATTAAACGGTCTCAAAATCCCTAATTTAAAAATCAATAAGCTCAACAAATTTTCTTTCGACAAATCAAACCCTAATCGACATCACTACATCATACAGATCTCCCCCGACAGCCCCTCGAAGGAACTATTCAACATTAAATCTATAGCATACCAAAAAATCAAATGGGAACAGCTCAGAAAAAAAAACGTATACCAATGCCGTAAGTGCCAAAGAGTGGGGCACACTAGTGCTAACTGTAATCTACAATACAGATGCGTCAAGTGTGCCCTCTCACACGAACCCGGCAATTGCTCTATTACACAAATTACCGATAAAACTCACTTAAAATGTGCTAACTGTAACAGCCCAGGACACCCAGCTTCATATAAAGGTTGCCCCTACATTAAACTAGCCATTAATTTAAAAAAAGATAACCTATTAAACAGAAATAAAACGATCCAACGAAACGTCAATAACATAGCCAAGACTACCGCTCCAGGCATCTCTTACGCCCAAGCACTCACCGATACCGCTATACAGAGACCGATTCATAATGTAACAACGAACACACCAGGATATCAACATTTCCCAGTACCACTAAATTTCGCAACGCACCAACCCTCACGGAACCGACCACCACAGAAGCAATACCCCTCCCAAGCCCCTGAGTGGTTGACCGAATTCAAAAAGGATATAACCAATTTATTAACTATACAATATGCCACGCTTTCGGCTCAAATAACCCTTAATTCAAATAGAATAGACTTTATTTATAACTCACTATATGGATAACACAGCACACAGATACAATACTTTAAATATAGCGGCCATTAACGTTAATTCAATCATTGCCAATCATCGTCGCCTCGACCTCATAGATTTCATCGCTACTCATAACCATGACATTCTATTAGTATCAGAAACCAAATTATCTCATCGCCACCAACCTCGCTTCAACACTCACCATATCATCCGCTCTGATCGCCCCAACTCCATCCAAGGAGGCGGCACAGCTATCTTAATAAAAAAAACCATTCATTTTGAAACCATTAGATCACCCTCATCCATCCAAAATGAAATAGTCGAATACACAGTTATTAAACTCTCCCTATCCAGCAACAGACCATAATATATAATAAGTATCTACGCTCGTCGCGACAGCAGGACCCTTTTTCTAACTGAATTGGAAGCCCTTTTCAACAGTCTCCAACTCTATAAAAACAATATTTATTACATTATGGCTGGGGACTTAAATGCGCGCCGCATAGCGTGGGGTGACTCCACTAATAACCAACGAGGTTCACATCTGGCCCGTTGGGCCAACACCAACGAGATAAAATACAAACTATCTATCTGCCGCCCGGATGCGCCCTCCTTTAAACCTAGCAACTCTTACCTAGACCTATTCCTAACCGACACCAGACTACTCACCCATAACAATCCTATCACCACTTCTCATACGCTGTCATACAACAGTGACCATACCGCAATAGAGCTGTCCTTCTCTCTGGATAAGGATGGCCTATCTATCCAGGGAGTGCAATCCGAGGATGGTCGTTCTAACTTCAGAGGCACTAAATGGAAAAAATTCCAAAGGGCCCTAAAAAGACTATACACCTTACCACCTGAGTCTAACCGAAACCTTAGCACCTCTGAAGTTGACGACCACCTGGCCATCCTTACCAGGGCGATACAGGAGTCTATTGCGGTATCAGTCCCCACCTTCAAACCTACTAATCACCTCTTAAATTGTATTAACAACAACATCTTATCTCTCCAGAAGCGAAAAAGGAAATTAGTCAACATCCTCCACACATTACACACACTAAGACTACCATATAATGGTCACCTTGTAACCCAAACCAAGTCCTTACTAAATTTAATCAACACACTCATAAAAAACAAACTCCAAAAGACCACAGAGACATACTGGTCCAACCAGATCAAATGCATTAACCACCGTGATCCATTATCCTTCTTCCCTAAAATCAATAGACTACTCAGAAACACTCATCCTTACACCATAAACAGCATCCAAATACATCAACATAATCACACCATACTACACCGCAGCAACTGTTCACTCATTAATACACCCATCTCTAACCTAAAATACACATTCACAGAACCAAACGATATCCTCAATATTATAGGAGCCCATTATGAAAGCGTCAATTCACCCCGACACCTCAACACACACTCAAGAGTAGCAGAGTTAGTCCAACACACCACCACACCCATCAAAACTGCATTTAATACAGCGCGTACACCAACTAACCTCATTACCCAATTCAGTGACGACAACCCATCCACCAACCCTACTAACAACCACACACTCCATCCATTCCCATTTTGCAACATACACAAATTAAACTTACTCCTTACAAAACTTCCGAATAAAACATCATGCGGCATAGACAATATCCCACCTCTCATCTTAAAACACTTAACCACCACAGCCAATCTCGCACTAACCATCATTTTCAATAATTCAATTCACCTCAAATATTTCCCCAAGTGGGGGGGGGGGGGGGCTTGAAGTTCCGAATAATAAAAACTTCGAAAGGTTGAAATATCGATTTTTTTGTCTAACTTAAAGTTGATACGAATGGTAAGTCCCGAAATTTTGAAAAGGTAATTATTTATGATCTAGAATCGTAAAATTTAAAAAACATAAATTCTCAAGAAAATCTAGTCAGACGGTAAATGTACCAACTATGAATTTAATGTACATAACAGAAATTCTATTGTCATTATTAATAAAGGTTATAGCTTCAAAAGTTATTCAAAGTATATTAAGGATTGCACTTTCTATAGAGAAAATTTAGAAAAAAAAAATATTGTGAGCTAAATATATCGAAATTTAATGGTACGAGTGGTCAAAACACCGGTATGTTAAAATGCAAACAAATTGAAAATCGATAGTTCCAAGTTCCGGTGGTTAGGTATTGTTATAAACGTTCTCAAAATAATCCGGCGTTGGACTTTGCTTTGAATATTCTTTGTGACGTCTTCCTCGGTGTTTCGTGTGTCAGGGCGTCCTTTTTAACAGGTGCGGGAAACTTACCGCCGTTGTGCACGTGTGCTCGATGCTCGGAGATGATTATAGAGATATAGCGGGAGAGGTAAGTATCGTAGGTGATCGTCGTTGTTAACAATGAAAACTCTTGTATTTATTGAGCAGGTAATAATTAGATAATGAATAAAAGAATATAAAGGTAAATGATATCTGAATAATGAAAGTTCGTAACCGCACTCGGTATAGGATTCGTAATAAAATGAAACTCGTAATAAGACCGTGTCGGCCCGCGTGGCGTCTCTTTGTCTTCGTCGTACGTTCTCGTCTTCGCGTTTTAGCTCACGTCGCTCGTAACGCTCGACAGCTACTGCGTTGCCAGGCCACTGGCTGCGGGTGCGCGGGCTCGCGCCTGCGCCGTGCGTCCTTCGTTGTTGCTCGCGTCGCCTTC
Source organism: Cylloceria caligata (assembly GCA_963942595.1). Lineage (NCBI taxonomy): Eukaryota > Metazoa > Arthropoda > Insecta > Hymenoptera > Ichneumonidae > Cylloceria > Cylloceria caligata. The sequence continues at coordinate 14,547,863 of OZ012707.1, read as the reverse complement.
CTCGACGTGCTCGGTCGACGTCGCTCGAGCTCGAGAAACGGCGTTTGTAACAGCTCGGCCATCCTCTACTTCCTCGTCCTCGAGGAAGCCCGTTTGGAAGTCTTTGAATCTCGCTGGAACTCGGTGTGGTCGTTGGGGATAACGTTTGCCTGCTAGTGGACAGATTATGCTCGTCGCCGTCGGTAGCGCCGACGTCACCCCGTTGTCGCTGTCGTACTCCTTCCTTGCGGTAACGTGGTCGTCTAGACTTACGTCCGGTTGGCCATGTGTCGATGGGTCTCCCGTCGTCTTTCCCGGATCAAACGTCCGTACGTTGAATCGTGGCTTTCGGGAACCTGTTTGTTGTTGTTGTTGATTTCTGTTTTCTTTACTAATCTCGTTGTTTCTCGTTCTGATTTCTTCTTCGTTTCTATTGCCGTCGTTTTGTTTTCTTCTCACGCTCCAATGTTCGTTCAATTTCTCTTCGTTCTTCTTTCTTCCTGTAGTGGACTCTTCGTCATCATTTTCTCCGTTTTCCACTCCTCGTTCCGTATCGTCTTTTGCGTTCTTCGTTTTGCTTCCTATTTCGTTTTCGTCGTTCTTCGTTTTGCGTTCCGTATCGTTGTCTTCGTTCTTCTTGTTTCGTTCCATTTCGTTTTCTTCGTTCTTCGTTTTTCGTGCTATTTCGTTTTCGTTGTTCTTCGTTTTCCGTTCTCTATCGTTTTCTTCGTTCTTCGTTTCGTTTCCTATTTCGTTTTCGTCGTTCTTCGTTTTGCGTTCCGTATCGTTGTCTTCGTTCTTCTTGTTTCGTTCCATTTCGTTTTCTTCGTTCTTCGTTTTCCGTTCTCTATCGTTTTCTTCGTTCTTCGTGTCGTTTTGTTCTACTTCGTTTTCTTCGTTTCGCGTTTTTCGTTTCGTTTCGTCTTCTTCGTTCTTCGTTCTTCGTCCTATTTCGTTTTCTTCGTCTTCGTTTTGCAGGTTCATCGTGTCGATGTCTTTGTCATCTTCGTTTTGCAGGTTCATCGTGTCGATGTCTTCGTCATCTTCGTTTTGTAGGTTCATCGTGTCGATGTTTTCTTCATCTTCGTTTTGCAGGTTCATCGTGTCGATGTTTTCTTCATCTTCGTTTTGCAGGTTCATCGTGTCGATGTTTTCTTCATCTTCGTTTTGTAGGTTCATCGTGTCGACGTTTTCTTCATCTTTGTTTCTATCATTCTCAACAGACGCTTCTTTGTGTTCGTCCTTGGCGTGGAACGTCAAAGCGTTTCCTCGTTTCGTGTAGCCGACCCAGGGTTTTACCGTGAAAGTACGTCCGATTATCACCTTGTGCAGTTGAGTGTCGTCCCGAACTATGCACAACGGCAATTTTGGGACCAAAACTCCGTCCACTGCCACGTCGGCGATCACCAGCCCGTTTGAGACTTGCACTGCGGCGTCGGAACCCCACCCTTGCAGTCTCGTGACAGCCGGTGTGTAAGGTAACCTCTCGTCGATGACGGTCGATGCCTTGATCGTACATACTGCACTCCCCGTGTCGATTAGTGCCGATATTTCCCGTCCGTTGACCGCTATCGTTTTGATGTGCATGTTATTTTCGTCGTTCATTTTGTCGTTTACTGCATTAATTATGCTTGGCTCCTTTGGCGAGTTCGTTCTGCAGTCCTTCTCTAGGTGTCCGACTCGGTTGCATCGTCGGCATCGTATTGGCTTTCTTGGTTCGGGACAATCTCTGGATAGGTGCCCATAACGGTTGCAATTAAAGCACTTAAACTGTCCCTCGGCGTTTTGGTTTGGTTGGTTCTTTCGATCCGCTCGTTTTTCTGCGTTTTCCTCCTCCTTCACGTCGGTTACTTCTGTCGTCGTGGTTGTTGCTGGTCGTTGTGGTCGCCCTGGGGGCGGTTCCTTGTTTCCCGTGGCCCATGTCGTGCGAGATTCACGAGAGGTCGCGTTCTCCATCAACGCCCGACACACGTCGCCGGTCGTACGGTGGTGGGCTGCGGCCACGCCCATGCCGTCCTCGTGGTGTCTAAGTCCCGCGATCACCTCTTTCTTGATCTCACGTACGGTCAGCCTCAGTCCGTCACACAACCTTACTTTAGAGTGGAAATATTTTTCGATGGTTTCCGTGGCAGTTTGCCTCCGATCGGTCATTTTTTTCCATTTTTCTCCATATGTGCTGGTTGTCGCGAAATTCTCGATAAATTTTTCTTTGAAGATGTTCCAGCTGTAGACTTTCTTTGCGCCGTAGTGGAGCCACTCCTTCGCCGCGCCAGACAGCTGCATGCGAGCGACTTCCAACAAATAGTTTTTCGGCCATCTTTGGATTTTGGCCATACGCTCGATGTTGCGTAACCATTCCTTGGGTGGTATGGTTCCCCTCTCACCAGTGAAGGTTTCCAGATTTTTTGCTAATTCTGGTACCATATGGTAAGTATGCTCTTTCGATGTGTCGTCCTCTTCGTTGCTCGTCCAGCCGTGGCGTCGCTGTCGCGCACCGGTTGACTCGCGGCTCGCATCACTGTGCTCGCTCGTGTCGCTCCCACTCTCACTCGTGTCCCTGTCACGTGGTTTTTGCTTCCCGCGACTTTCGGAATTTTTCGCGTAATGTTTTACTCGACCGTCATGCCGTTTGCCGTTGTCGCGCTCACTGTTCGCCCGATTTTTCGCGTGTCGCGACCGTCGATGCTCGCTTTCGTTGTGACTGATCGCTTCACTATCACTCGCGCTTGTGTCTCTCGCGCGCGGTTTTCGTCGGTCGTGTCTTTCGTATTTCTTTTCCGAACTAGTGTCTGCGTGTCTCGCTCGCCAGCTTTTTCGTCGCTCGCGCTCTTCGCGGTCACTGTCGTTACTATCGTCCTTGTACACTTTTACGCGATTTTTATTTGACTTCGCGGTTGTTTTTAGGCCTAAACTGTCAAGCACGCGAACAATTAATTGTACTTGTCGCGCTTCGTCGCCTGATTGGCCTTCTTCACCGCGCGTTCGTTTCGTCCTGTCACTTCGTGTGTTAAAATCTGTAACCGGCGGATTCGCGGATGACTGTTCCCGCCGTTCGCGCACTACAGCATCGTACTCCGCGTCCGCGTGCCCGCACTCCTCGCGCGCGCCGCGTATAGGGTATCGAGGTGTGTCGCGATTGTCTGTGTTGGTGGTGGCAGGCAGGCCTTCCCACAGGCCGGCTGCCCCGGCAGTGTCTCGTGGGCGTGGCCTTTGCACGGCATCCCTCCCCACTGTTCCCGTTGTCGGGCTGCTAGCGGCCCCGCCACCACTCTTCACTTCTTCGATCGATAAAGATTTTGTACTTACTCGTTCTCGAGGCGAAAAGCTTCTCCCTCTTGTTCTGACGTCTCTCTTCGTTGTGCGTTCGGGGGAATTCGGGTACTCCCGGATGGTTTCGTCTCTGTCGACGTCCATGCTGTCGTCAGGCAGACTCCCCGTTGGCGTTGTGAACCGCTCCATGTTTTCACGCTGGAACTGTTCGAAGTTTTCGACGTTCGCCATGATGTGAGGGAGAGAGCGTCGTCTCTCTTTTCTCACTCGCACTCGTTGGGGTAACCGCGTGTGCCTTCGCGCGCGTTTCGGCACGTGTCGAGGTCGGCGTTGTTTACCTTCGTGACCTCTGCCTTTGTTCGTCTTACAAAGAATTTTACACTGCACGTCGTTACAATGTCACACTTTGTTCGTTTTCGTTAATTTTTCACTTTTATTCGTTCTCGTTAATTTTCACTTTTGTCCGTTTTCGTTGATTTTTCACTTTTTATTCGTTCTCGTTAGTTTTTCACTTTTTGTCCGTTTTCGTCGATTTTTCACTTTTTATTCGTTCTCGTTAATTTTGCACTTTTTGTCCGTTTTCGTTGATTTTTCACTTTTTATTCGTTTTCGTTGATTTTGCGAATAGACGTTTCCGTTTGACACGCGCCCGTTGTGCGTCGATGCCTCGTTCGTTGTTTTTCGAATAAACGTTGTCGTTTGACACGCGCCCGTCGTGCGTCGATGCCTCGTTCGTTGTTCTTCGAATAATCGTTTTCGTTTGACACGCGCCCGTCGTGCGTCGATGCCTCGTTCGTTGTTTTTCGAATAACCGTTTTCGTTTGACACGCGCCCGTCGTGCGTCGATGTCTCGTTCGTTGTTTTTCGAATAACCGTTTTCGTTTGACACGCGCCCGTCGTGCGTCGATGTCTCGTTCGTTCCTGCTTTATCACGTATCTCCTCGTTATCCCCAAGTATCCCACTTCTGATGTTATAAACGTTCTCAAAATAATCCGGCGTTGGACTTTGCTTTGAATATTCTTTGTGACGTCTTCCTCGGTGTTTCGTGTGTCAGGGCGTCCTTTTTAACAGGTGCGGGAAACTTACCGCCGTTGTGCACGTGTGCTCGATGCTCGGAGATGATTATAGAGATATAGCGGGAGAGGTAAGTATCGTAGGTGATCGTCGTTGTTAACAATGAAAACTCTTGTATTTATTGAGCAGGTAATAATTAGATAATGAATAAAAGAATATAAAGGTAAATGATATCTGAATAATGAAAGTTCGTAACCGCACTCGGTATAGGATTCGTAATAAAATGAAACTCGTAATAAGACCGTGTCGGCCCGCGTGGCGTCTCTTTGTCTTCGTCGTACGTTCTCGTCTTCGCGTTTTAGCTCACGTCGCTCGTAACGCTCGACAGCTACTGCGTTGCCAGGCCACTGGCTGCGGGTGCGCGGGCTCGCGCCTGCGCCGTGCGTCCTTCGTTGTTGCTCGCGTCGCCTTCCTCGACGTGCTCGGTCGACGTCGCTCGAGCTCGAGAAACGGCGTTTGTAACAGTATTGAGCTGTAAAGTTGGCATACTTTAATATGCCTAATATACTTTAATAAGCAGTGCGTTGGCACTCTACGAATGTGTTCATAGAGCTTCGTGAAGCGTCGGCTGCCTTCGGCTCCATTACCGAGCAAAGCATGATCCGTCGCTATCAGCAAGCTTTACTTCTCTCTGGTGTCTCATGCTTACGAGAAGCATGCGATTCTTTCGTGATAGTCACCAGTGTAGTCATTAAACTCTTCAGTCTGTACAATATTTAGTATTACTCAATATATTTTTCACTTCTCGTTATCTCAACTATATTCATATTCAGTCCTCCTCATTATCCCAGTATACGCGATATTCCACGGAATGTATCAATAGGTTATGGGCCCAGACTGCCTGTATAAGAGGAGTTGATAAGAAAAGCACCGGTTTCTTGCTCGAAACGTGCTCGCCGCGTGGTGCCGCCGTGTCGGCCATTTTTGTGTCGGGAACAAGCAGTGTGAGAAACGTGCGCGAAAATGTCTGAGGAAATATCTACCAGAAACGTGACAAAGTTCGACGGACAGAACTTTCAAGTCTGGAAATTCCAGATGCGTAATATTTTCGTTGCTTACGGATTATTCGATATTGTCGACGGTACGCGTGTGAGACCGGCCGCCGAAAATGAAGCCTTGCTCAAGGCATGGATAAAGGACAACGCGAAAGCAATGTTTGTGCTTTCATCGTCGATGGAGCCGAAGCAAATGGAATCTTTGCTCGTATGTCAAACCGCAGCCCTGATGTGGATGAAGCTGAGCTCGATTCATGAGCAAAAGTCTGTGTCAAACAAACTTTTATTGCTCCAAAAATTTCATGAATATAAAATGAACGCCACCGAGTCCGTTGTTCAACACGTGGCTCACGTTGAGAATCTAGCAATGCAAATTCAAGATCTTGGTGAACCTGTGTCTGATTCAGCTGTTTTGGCAAAAATAATTGCTACTTTGCCGACAAAATATAATGCGCTAAAGACAGCGTGGGACAGTGTGACTGAGGAAAATCAGACTTTGAACAATTTAACGGAGCGTTTATTGAAAGAAGAAAGTCGGTTGACGCAAGATGATGAAGCAGCAAGTGCGTTTGCAGTCTTATCCATGGGAAAATCAAAGCATAAAGTTGCTGGGAAGAGTGACGGGAAGTCGTGTAATAAAAAGACGCAAATAACGTGTTTTAAGTGTCATAAAAAAGGACACTTCGCGCGCGAGTGTAAATATAAGAGGAAAAGTGATAGCGACAGTGAACGCGAGAACAATGTTCGCAAGAAATCAACTCTTCTTGTCGCGAGCGTGAAAGATAAATCTGCGCTTGAAGCGAACGAAAAATCAAGCGTGTCTAACGGTTTTCGGTATTCTGAAATAAGGTAAAGACACCAGTAGTTGACCGTTTAAGAGAGCTGCTAGACAGCTGTAGTGTGTGTGCACCTTAAATTATCTTAAAACAAGGAGATGAATGTTCAAAACAACCAAGTACTAATTCTAAGTTAAGGAATAAGTACTATTTTTCCAAAAAAATAAACCTGTAAGATAAATAAAATAACAATTAGTCCACTCGCTAATGAAGCCAGTAGTTGACCATCAACAAAAATGAAAAAATTAGTAGTTGACCTTGTGTTGTACCAGTAGTTGACCAGATGGAAGAAGGACAACAAAATAGGTAAATTTATTTTAAAGGTAAAAATAAACCAACCAATACAACCCAAATCACTAGCGCTTTAAGGACAAATTAAAAATTTCTAGCACTCACAGCGTTTAACCCACTCCACCTAATAATTAAATGTAAAAAAATTATGTGTCAAAAGTTGACCATAGCTTGTGTCAGTAATTGACCGTGCGATCAACTACTGAAACAAGACGCTCTATGAACAAAATAGTCAGAGACAAGCTCTTCCCTACACCTAGGAACCAGGAAAATGTGTATAAAAAAGTAAATTATGAAAGAGTCCATTTATTTAGTAATTGACCACCACGGTCAAACTCTAGAGCAATCGTGAATTGTGGATTTAGTAGTTGACCACCTTCACAATATGGCCAGAGCAACGTTATGACATCAGAAACCCATGATTTATTGCAGATAAAACATTATAAGAATAAATCCAATCAACTACTTACCCAATATCCTTCGTTAAAGGCGTTTTCCTTTAATAACACCACACAGCTGTTCTTAGGCAAAATGCTACCAAATTCACGTCAGACCACCAGACCACTGACACTTCTGTAAACAAACGGTAGCCATTCTTACCCACAATGCACTGCACATTTAGTGCTTCTAACCATGGCCAAAGAGACCAGCACCAGTCAAAATATTCTTTGTTCTAGAAGCTATTGTCAGTTGGGACCTTGTTAATAGCTGTTAAATGTCAAAATGGTCAACTACTAGTGCACGGTCAACTACTGATGCCTTTACCTTACGTGAAAGTTTTTGTGGACGTGAGGTTTCAGACGTCTGGCTAAGCGACAGTGGTGCGTCGTGTCATATGTCGCATCGTCGCGAGTGGTTTGCGAGTCTTAGACAGAGTCAAATAGAACAGGTGTTTCTTGGAGATGACGGTCCATGTGAGGTACGAGGAGAAGGAGAAATTGAAGTTCGTCTCTTTGCAAATGGAAAATGGTGCGAGGCGAAAATAGAGAACGTGCTCTATGCTCCTCAAATTAAGAAAAACTTGTTTTCTGTTGGTGCCTGCACGAAACGAGGACTCGAAGTAACCTATGTTGACGACAAAGTGTTCGTCAAGGACAAATCTGAAATCGTCGCCCAAGGAGTCAAGCAGTCTAACGGAATATGTAGAAAGTTTATTCTAGTGAAATTGTCGTTAACCGAGGAAGCAAATACTGTATCCAAGGATTTGCGAACGTGGCACGAGCGACTTGGTCATGTAAACACACGTACACTTGTGAACATGATCAAAAACAAGTCAATTTCTGGAGTAAACTGCCATGAGGTCAAAGATTTCTTCTGCGAAGCTTGCCAATTTGGAAAATCACATCGACTACCGAATAAGAAGTCAAACAGAGAACAGGTATGGAATCCAGGTGAGAAAATTTATACCGATGTCTGTGGTCCGATGTCGGTACCATCAGCAGGTGGTTCGAGATTTTATCTTTTGTTCAAGGACAGAGCTACAGGTTACAGATTTATATTTTTCTTGCGACATAAATCTGATGTCATAGAGAAGTTGAGAGAATTTGAGGCTAAACTATGCAACAAATTCAATCGATCTATGAAGGTCATGCATTGTGACAACGGCACGGAGTATGTGAACCGTGAGGTCAAGAAGTTCCTAGCTACCAGAGGAATCGAGATGGAGACAACGGCGCCGTATTCACCGGAGCAGAATGGACGAGCAGAACGAGAAAACAGAACAATAGTTGAGTCAGCTCGTACATTGCTGCACTCAAAGAATCTGCCGAAGTCACTGTGGGCCGAGGCTGTTAATACAGCAGTCTATGTTCTGAATAGGACCATCTCAACTCAAGATGACTGCAAATCACCTTACGAACTCTGGACCGGGGAGAAACCTGATTTGAGCCACTTAAGGGTTTTTGGCTCTGATGCATACGTGCATGTTCCTGAACAGACTAGAAAGAAGCTGGATTCCAAGGCGAAGAAGATGATTCTCGTGGGATACGAGAAACAATCTCAGCACTATCGACTCTACAATCCGGTCACCAAGTCGATTAGCATCTCCAGAAATGTTACCTTCAACGAGCAAGTATCTAAGGTACCTCACATTTCAGAGGATGATAGTGAATTAGTATTCGAGGCCGGTGAGAGAGTTGCAGATGACGAGGAAGATTTCCTGGATGCTGAAGAAGCAGACGATGTTCAAATGGTTGAACCAGATCCTGTTGAGCCGATCGAGGCTCGTGGTGATGTAAATGGACATCAACAGCGAGATGAAGCTCAACGAGCAAGAGTGTTGAGAGATCGCGCGGGCATCAAACGACCAATCAGATTTACAGCTGATTTCGTTGAAGTTGCCCTACCAAACTCCTATGTTGAAGCGGTAAATGGTGAACAGGCTAATGAGTGGAAGAAAGCTATCGATGAGGAATTCAAGGCTCATCGTGAGAACAACACGTGGTCGATTGTTCCTGCCCCAGAAGGTGTAAAGCCGATCGACTCTCGCTGGGTCTTCAAGGTCATCGAGAGTACTGACGGGTCAGTTGAAAGATACAAAGCCAGGCTTGTTGCACGAGGTTTTCAACAGCAGGAAGGAGTGGACTACTCGGAGACCTTTTCACCAGTCGTGAGATACGACACTCTACGAATTTTCTTAGCAACGGTTGCGCAGCGTGATCCAGAAATCGTGCAGTTTGACGTTAAGACCGCGTTTTTATATGGTCAATTGAGTGAAACGGTCTATATGAAAATTCCTAGTGGTCTAGAAGTGAAAAGTAGAATGAATAGTACAGTATGCAAACTTAACAAGTCGTTGTATGGATTGAAGCAAGCACCTCGGTGTTGGAATAATGTATTCTGCGATTTTCTAGAAAAATGTAGTTTCAAGGAATCAGAAGCTGATCATTGTATTTTTAGAGGAAGAATATCTCAAAGAAATGTATATCTGGCTCTTTTTGTTGACGATGGCATTATTGCTGCGGAAAATAATGATGATTTAGTGGTTATTTTGGATTTACTTAAAAGTAAGTTTAAAATTACAACTGGTAATCCGCATTATTTTGCAGGATTAGAAATTGTTAGAGACAGAGATAAGAAAACTCTATTTATACATCAGACAGCATATGTTAATCGTATAATTAAGAGATTCAATTTACAGAATGCGAAGAGTGTAAGTACACCGTCTGATCCTAATGTTACATTATTACCAGTGGAAAACGAAGAAGACATGTTACAGAATGTACCCTTCAGAGAAATGGTTGGATCGCTAATGTTTCTAGCAATAGTATCGCGTCCTGATATCGCGTTTTCAGTTAATCTAGTTAGTCGTTTCCTGAATAAACATAGTTTAAATCATTGGAATGCTGTGAAAAGAATTTGTAAATATTTGTTAAGTACTTCTAATCACGGTATTCTGTATGAATGCGGCGGGAGCGATTGTAAACTTGTAGGATTCTCTGATACTGACTTTGCGAGAGACTACGAAACTCGAAGGTCAACCACGGGGTTTGCGTTTAAATTTTGTAACGGTATTATTACTTGGCTGTCATCACGCCAAAGACTTGTCACCCTGAGTACAACAGAAGCTGAATATGTCGCAGCTGCGGCGGCAGCAAAAGAACTAATTTGGATTAGGAGATTGTTGAATGATCTCGATTATAATGTATCTGAGACTACAACACTATACATTGATAATCAGAGCACCATCAAATTGGTACGCAATCCAGAGTTCCATAAGAGAACTAAACATATAGATCTAAGATTTCACTTTATACGTGAGAAAGTAAATAAGAAGATTATCAGTGTAGAGTACGTTCAGTCGAGCGAACAGCAGGCTGATATCTTCACCAAGGCGGTTCCTAGAGAACGATTTTTGTATTTATGTTCGTTAATTAGTCTCAAGAGAAAATAGAAGAAAAATTAAAGTATTGAACTGGTGGGAGTATTGAGCTGTAAAGTTGGCATACTTTAATATGCCTAATATACTTTAATAAGCAGTGCGTTGGCACTCTACGAATGTGTTCATAGAGCTTCGTAAAGCGTCGGCTGCCTTCGGCTCCATTACCGAGCAAAGCACGATCCGTCGCTATCAGCAAGCTTTACTTCTCTCTGGTGTCTCATGCTTGCGAGAAGCATGCGATTCATTCGCGATAGTCACCAGTGTAGTCATTAAACTCTTCAGTCTGTACAATATTTAGTATTACTCAATATATTTTTCACTTCTCGTTATCTCAACTATATTCATATTCAGTCCTCCTCATTATCCCAGTATACGCGATATTCCACGGAATGTATTAATATTAGGAAATTAACACGTCGATAACCGCTATTTTCAAGTCCCGACAGTTTAAAAACCGAGAAGACGAAATTCCGAAAGACCAAATTCCCGAATGGTAAACATTTCGAAGGGTCTAAATTCCGAAAGGTAAACATTCCGAAGAGTCAAAATTCCGAATGGTAGAATATCGACAACTCACGGTTCCGACAATCTGAAACTTACAAAAATTACATTTTGTTTTCCTTGTTAAGGACAATTTGTATCGCATATAATTTTGCATATATTTCATATACATAAATTTCAAAATTTTCATACTCTTTTTCTACTTTCACACCTCGCCAGTCATCGACTCGGAATGCTTTCAACGATTTACCCCAGGCTGGTTCACACAATTATCTGGATGATGTAGCTTTCTCAGCTCTTTCTATAGCTGATATATTATGGTATAATGTTATTAGCCCATTTTCTACCGCTGTCGCGCGTGGTAAGTAGTGCCCGATCCGGAACTACTACATTGGTAGAGTCCTAACACGTCTCTCATGGTGCAATCTTACCGCAGAAGACCAAACTATGCGATCTGAGTACACTTTCATTTTCGGAATTATGCCCCGTCGGAAAAGATACGAGTACGAGTATTTTCGGAACTTTGAATGTTCCAAACTGTGATATTTAGAGATTTGCCCTTTAAGAGAATTCATCTTCGAGACTTCGAGCCATCCAAAGTGCGATATTCGGATATTTGCCCTGTCATGGAATCTATTTTCGGAACTATGAACGTCGCGAACTGTGATTTTCGGAATCCTAAATCTTCGCAAATATGACCTCGCTGTTAAGTAGAAATTCAAACATTGAGGCTTTCGAAATGGTCATTTTTCTCCAAATTAAATTTCTAATCCATACAATTTTCTGAACTTTAAATTTTCTGAGCTTTTAATATTGTAATCCTAGCTGTTCAGGAAATAAACGTGTCGTTTACGTGCACTATCGCTAACTGTGCACTATATAAATGAACGTTTGTGTCATTATCCTTTTGAAATTAACGCCAGTCTCTGTATATCTTCATCATGTCTGTAAACTTTGTTAATATACCATATCGTAAAATATTTCGGGTATGATATTACAGTTAGAAATTTTAGACCATCGTATCTGTCAACGTTCGGAACTTCAAGCCCCCCCCCAAGTCATGGAAGCTCGCAAAAATCTTACCAATCCTGAAAAAAAATAAAGATCCATCCGATCCCGCAAGCTACCGTCCTATTAGTCTTACCCCCAGCCTTTCTAAACTGTACGAAACAATTATCAACTCCTCCATCAATTCATTTTGCACATTACACAACATTATACCCAACACACAATTCGGCTTTAAACACGCACATTCAACAACACATGCCACCCATAAAGTTCTATCAGATATAACCAGGCTAGTAGGTAGCTGCCGCCTAGTGGGGCAGCACTACTAGACCTGGAAAAAGCTTTCGACTCCATCTGGCTAGATTGGCTCCTTTACAAACTGCATCATAAACACTTCCCCGGTTGGTTAATGCATTTGATCTGGGACATGATTACCGATAAGCAATTTATTATTTGGGACACACGTACCACATCATCACTTACATTCCACTGCAAAGAGGGCCTCCAACAAGGAACGGTAAACTCTCCTATACTCTTCAACATATTCACAAGCGACTTACTATCACTCTTCAACCTCAACTCAACCAACAGCAACACCTCCGCCATAGCCTTCGCCGACGATCTTATTATCTACACACACGGAAACCGAATCGAAAATATACATACCGAATTATCAAACACCGTCAATAAAATTAATAAATATTTCGCTACCTGGAATTTAAGATTAAACCCGTCTAAATGTGAAACAATCCTCTTCCGCAAACCTCGATCCTTCTTATCCAAACACAACCGATCTACATACAAAAACTTCTCACTGCTCACATTCATACCCGGCACAGACACACTTACACCCATACCCAATGGCGTAGCTACCTAGGGGCTAGGCGGGGCAGTGCCCCGGGGCCCTCAAGCTCAGGGGGCCCTAGAATCCTTACCAGAAATCTCGATCGAACTGAACTTTTGGAAATTTCTCCCATTTTCAAAATAAATATGACAGGTTGCAACCCCACTTTAATCATGACAACTCAGTTGAGAGAAATTCAAAAGTTATGCCTAGGGAATTCCCCTAAATTCTTTCTGTAGGTTGGCAGTATTGTCAATTTGACGGATAGTGATATGTGCGTTTTATTATTCATCGATGTGCGTTTTATTGTGAATTCGAGTTAAGATTTTTTTTTCGAGAACGGTTAAAAAATTGATGCTGTATCAGGAGGAAGTAAGCTAATGTCAATAAACTTTTTTGTACTGGTCAATATAGTGGTTCAATTTTATTTTATTTTACCACTCATATTGATGTCCGTTAAGTCAATAAATCGTGTCAAATCTATAGATTTCGGCTACAGCTCATTGTATAACGCGAAATATCGTGAAAAAATGCAAGTCACCTGCAGTAGGTACATTAATTCAGGTCCGCGGGCAGGAGATCGTTCATGGTCTCCACTGTTAAATGTGGTAACACTAACGGTGATAATTTTTTTTCCGGGGATTCCCCAACGACACTTGTAGCGTATCATTGTGTTTCTCTTTCCTTTTATTTTACTTTTAACGTCGTCAGTGAACAGTGAGTACCTACCTACTCGAGCACAATCTAATATTGTATTGTTTAAATAAATTAGAAAACTAAAATTATGGATAAAAAGAAGAAACCCAGTGGTGCATTTAAACGCAAACAACGCCGAGAAAGAGAAGATAGTAAACAAAAATTGCCCAAAATTGACAAGTTTTTTAGTCAGCCTTCTGCAAGTACATCTGGCCAAAATATTTCTATTGATAGTGACTCAAATAACGTGGTAACTGCAGTGTTGGTTGAGAAGCCTACTGAAGACGATTCGACAATTATTGCAGTTGGAGATACCTCCGCCGCTGATCATGTGAACGTGGATGATGTTTGCATGACACACATAAGAGCGGAGGGTTTGGAGGAACCACAGACCTCTACATTTTTCGAAAATGTGTACGACAAATCTTCTTATGACTTGGGAAACTTCACGAACGAAATATTAAGTGATAACGAAAAACGTCAAATTCTTGATATGGGGCCTTTACAGCCTTCAGGACCTTTTCCAACAGACATCAACCAGAACAATAGGTGTTTTTCAAAATCGTACTACGTTTCCTGTTCTAAATATGGGCCAGTTAATCGTTTTTGGTTGTGTTATTCCAAAATACTAAACGCTGCCTATTGTCAACCCTGCTGGTTATTTGCTTCACAAAGGAATAATGTTTGGTGTACGGGAATTCGAGACTGGAAGCATTTATCAGAAAGAATTAAACAACACAGTTGTTCGAGTTGCCATTCGGAAGCATGTGCTGTGTATGAATTTTGGAAAAAAAACGGTAATAATACTATCGACAAGGAACTTGAAAATGAAATTCGCAAAGAAGCATCATTTTGGAAAATGGTTCTTCAAAGGTTATTCGATATCATACTTACCCTAGCAAAGAGTTCTTTGGTTTTGAGAGGACATCAAGAAGACTTCAGGAAGAAGTCAGGAAGGATACCACGGAAATTTTCTGTCCTTTGTAGAGCTTGTCGCCCGATATGATCACATTTTGCGGCAAGTTTTGGATATGCCCAAAGGTAATAATAATTATTTCTAAGTTTTTTTATCGTTTTATTTTGTTTATAATTATTAACTGTTTAATATCAAGACTTTTTTGAAATTGTGTTTTTTTATGTTTATAGGATCTACAAGATATCGGAGTGCAACAATTCAAAATGAAATGATTGAGAGCTTGGGGACCAAACTCGAAACCCATCTACTAGAACAAATTAGAGCGTCACCGTTTTTTGCCATCATAATGGATACGACACAGGACATATCGAAGGTAGATCAGCTAAGCATTGTTGTGAGGTATGCAGTAATAACCAGATCGGAAAATGGACAGCCAATTGATATAGAAGTAAAAGAAGTGTTTCTAAGCTTTATGCAGCCATCAAACATGGCGCAGTAGATTTAGTCAACCAAGTGACAACATTATTTATCGACAAAAATATTGATTTAAAAAAATGTGTGGGGCAAGGCTATGATGGAGCCAGTGTGATGAGTGGTGTGTATAATGGTGTACAAAAACATATTAAGGATATCCAGCCTAACGCAGAGTACGTACATTGTGCCACTCATAATTTAAATTTGGTGATAAATGATGCCGTTAGCAGTTGTGTGGAAATACAGATTTTTTTCGCAACGTTGCAAGATTTGTATAACTTTTTCGGAAACAGCATCAAACGTTGGGATCTACTGTCAAAATTCACTGGCGAATCGGACACCGCTCTAAAAAAAACTAAATCCGACTAGATGGTCCAGTAGGGTCAATACGATATCTGCAATAAAACTTCGTTATTTTTATATTATCAAAGCATTATCAGAAATAGTTCTAAAGAGTCCTAATAAAGATGAGCGTAGGAAGCAGAGAGTATTAAAACAAAAATGCTAAATTTCGAGTTCGTGTTGCTTTGCGAATTCATGCACAGTGTATTGAACGACATCAATTATGCATCCAAAACTTTACAAAAATGCGACATTAATTTGGGCGAGGCGAGTAAAGTTTTAGCAGAGACCAAAGCAAAGTTGCAAATTTATAGAAATGATTTCGAATTATTCAAGTGCAAAGCCAGTGAAACTGCAAGAAAATATGGTATTGATACCCATTTTCAAGAAAAAAGGCAAAGAAAAGTTAAAAAACATTTTGATGAATTAGCTGCTGATCACCGATTTCCAAACCGAGAAAAAATATTTAAAATTGAGATTTTCAATAATGTACTAGACACAGTAATATCTCAATTAGATACACGTTTTATTGGTATGAGTGCAGTCTGTCATATATTCGATTTTCTAACACCAACATTTTTATTACATGTTGATGAAGCAACTTTATTACAAAAGTGTGACGAATTCCAAAGAAAATATTCAGATATAATAGGCCCTAGTTTTTCACTTCAATTTATTAATATTTACCACCTAGTTTTACCTCAACTAACTCAAGCATGGACTGTTCACCAATTATGTAAGGAAATAATGAGCAAATATGGAGTGCTAGAATGCGACCTAACGGAAGTATTTACAGCAATGTTATTATTCTTTACAATTCCTATCACTTCTGCAGCAGCTGAAAGGTCATTTAGCAAATTAAAAATAATAAAAAATTATTTAAGAAATAATATGGGCCAAACTCGACTCCGACATTTATCGCTAATAAAGGGTGGTTAAATTTTAAGGGCCGATGTTGAATGTGAACCACACCTAAACGTCAAGTTTTTTTCTGCATTTCATTTGACATTTCTTAATTTCAGACTAACTCAATTTGAACCATGGAAAGATACACAATCGAGCAACGCGTTAAAGTTATTCAGGCTTATTATGAAAATGGGCGTTCAAATCAAAATGCATATCGTGCACTTCGTGATTTTTTCAGTCAATTTAATCGTCCAAATATGCGTACAATCGGAAAAATCGTGCAAAAATTTGAGCAAACCGGGTCTGTAGGAGATATTAAAACACCAGTGCATGCTCGTACAGCTCGTACTGCAGAAAATATTGCTGCTGTTCGCGATAGTGTGGCTGAAGAGCCGTCCACCTCAACTCGTCGTCGTGCCCAACAATTGCACCTCTCACGCTCATCGTTGATGAACATTATGCATAAAGACTTGCATTTACACGCTTATAAGGTGCAATTGACTCAAGAACTAAAGCCTCTTGACCATTCCAAACGTCGTCAATGGTCAGAATGGTGGCAAGAAATGGCAACAGTGGATGATCAATTTTCGAAGAAAATCATCTTCAGTGATGAGGCACATTTTCACCTCAGTGGATTCGTCAATAAGCAGAATTGCCGCATTTGAGCGAATCATAATCCAAGAGTGATTGTCGAAAAACCAAGAGTGACTGTTTGGTGCGGTTTATGGGCTGGCGGCATCATCGGGCCGTATTTTTTCCAAAATGAGGCCGGTCAGGCAGTTACTGTGAATGGTGTTCGCTATCGTGAGATGATAACGAACTTTTTATGGCCCGAATTGGAAGATATGGATGTGGGCGATATGTGGTTTCAACAGGACGGTGCCACTTGCCACACAGCTAACGAAACAATGGCTCTTTTGCGCGACAAATTCAATGGCCGTGTTATCTCACGTGGTGGCGATGTCAATTGGCCGCCAAGATCATGTGATTTGACACCGTTGGACTTCTTTCTTTGGGGTTATTTGAAAGAAAAGGTGTACGTCGATAAGCCAGCAACAATTCAAGAGCTAAAGGATGAGATAATTCGGCACATTAACGGCATAGAACCTCAATTATGCCTAAGCGTCATCGAAAATTTGGACCATCGGATGGAGGTGTGCCGCCGAGGTCGCGGCGGCCATTTGACCGATATTTTGTTCCATACATAATTGAACCATACCATATTATCATAATAAAAAGAATTGACAATAATTTGCTAAATAATTTGTGTTTTATTCAAAATCAACATCGGCCCTTAAAATTTAACCACCATTTAGCAATTGAAAACAAAACCGCATCAAGCCTGGATATAAACGAAGTCATTGATACTTTTGCGAAAACTAAAGCTAGGAAAAAATTGTAAATATAATTGTTATTTAGTCAGTTGGTAGGCCCGACCTTTATATAATAAACCCTTGAATCTTCTCTATTTCGTTTTATTAGCCAAACCTACACCAAGTATTAATTGTAATTTAGGTTGTTACTGTTTAATATTTTTATTACCTGCCCTGCAGTGCACAAAAAAGAGCTTAAGTAGCTTAGCATTTTAAAAGTATTTGTATATTTCATATTTTTATTTGATAAAACCTAATCAGTTTACATAGCAGTGGGGCCCCATTTTTTAATTTGCCCCAGGGCCCTTGGTTACCTAGCTACGCCACTGCCCATACCACACAAAAATACTGTCCGATACCTGGGCGTTCAGGTAGACGCGCTTTTGAGGGGTAATTCGCACATACTGACCCAACTGGCCAAAGCCCGCACTGCTTTTTTTTTCAACAGCCGTATGTTACGTCCAGGTAACAAACACTTATTAAATTGCCCTGTTTTTGACCTTAGCTACGGCTAATTGGTCAGGGATCCGGGCTAACGATTTGATGAATAATTTTAGTTCTTAACTTGTTCTACTTTTGAATAAAAGTTAAATCGCGGATCCGTTGTGGGAATGAATTTAGGCTTTAAACATTTAATCACGTAGTCTATTTTAATTAATTCGTATTTAGGGTGGATGTTGAAAGTTAAGTTAATGGATTCTAAATACTCGCTTGTAAAATATGCTTCCTGTCCGGGTTTAGAATACCCCTAGTATTGGGCCTGGATTTTCCTCAACGCAGCTTTGCGCCCTCCACGCTTCTGCTTTCCCATGAGTGGGTCAGATACCACGGGAAGGAATATAAACGTAGAGTCCGCGGTGGTCCGCGTTACTCCTTGTTCGGAATGGATTTAAAGAAATGTGAGAGTCCGCGGTGGTCCGCGTTACTCCCGAGGTTGGAGATTGGAATGGTGAGTCCGCAGTGGTCCGCGTTACTCGCCGAGGTTAGAGATTGGAATGGTGAGTCCGCAGTGGTCCGCGTTACTCGCCGAGGTTAGAGATTGGAATGGTGAGTCCGCAGTGGTCCGCGTTACTCGCCGAGGTTTAGAGATTGGAATGGTGAGTCCGCAGTGGTCCGCGTTACTCGCCGAGGTTTAGAGATTGGAATGGTGAGTCCGCAGTGGTCCGCGTTACTCGCCGAGGTTAGGGATTCGAGGGTAATCACTAAAAATATACAAGGATTTCTCTTTACTCACTATTACTTTGACACTGGCTAGAAAAGTTTTAATGGACTTCGAAGATCGGAGAGAACTGTCTAAAAGGGCCACATTTCGGCCCTTTTATACTATGTCGATGCTCCTTCCAGTGCTATTCCCAGGGGTTGGAGAGGGCGAGTTCCTCTGGCCTAATTGGTTAGGAACTCTCCGTCTCCCACATTCCTGGTGCCTTACAAGGAGTCTGCCCTTACAATATTTCTTATCTAATGTGGTGATAGGGGCTGGAGAGGGCAAGATCCTGGTGCTGGTTGGCTAGGTCTTGCCATCTCCCACGCACCCGATGTACTAGAGAGATTTTTATCCCTTATCTTAAACAAGCGAGGGGCCCGTTTCCCCGTTTTCTTATCTTGAGCCCCCCACTACATGGGCTCTGGCTGAGCCACGCAGTGACGTCAAGAGTGTTGCATATTTGGGGACGTAACAGTATTTTTTATAATACCAATCTTAATAGCAGAACAAAAATCATTCTATATCTATTACTGATCCGGCCTATCCTCACATATGCGGCGCCAATATGGTGGAACACTAACCACACAATGATGGAACTACTCCGCGCGTTCGAGCGTAGATGCTTCCGTACATGCCTCAAGTTAAACCGATCATCCTCATCCGATTACCAGCATCTCATAAGCAACAAAATCATTTACGCCACGGCTAACACCACCCGCATTGATTCATTTATCATAAAACTAACACGAGATTATTTTCATAAATTACATTCCTATAGTAACCCCATCATCAAATCACTATCCATATACAACACAATTCATATTCAGAAAGAATTGTCAAATGGCTACGTTACGCCACAAGCTTTTATGCTATGTGATAAAAAAGGTTATATCCAAAACGACTACAATATACCATTACTGTATCATTGGCGAAGAAATCGGGCAGACAACCGTATAGGTTTTGACCCCACCCAGCAGATCAACAACAATCCTGCCTTTAAATTCAGTACTGCAGTACCCAAATGCGATCGTATCAACCCGGCTCGGCTTAATTTTCATAAATACTGGTGGCTCACACCCACCGACGCTCATTTAGCTCAACTACAAGCTCGACTCAACCGTAGCAGGCAGCATCCACTCGCACCGTAGTGGCGCTTCACTACGCAGGCACCCAACACTCACTGTGCTGAGAAGCACACTCTGTGAACTACTTGACTACATATGTTACGATTCTCCATTGCGCTTGTTTTTCTTTTAAATCACTCTAGTGTCGATACTATTATTTCTATTTTCCATTGCGCGCGATCTATTTATGTCTTAATTCCCATGTATATAAATGTATTTACAATCTATTTATTATATTTATTGTATTTAAGGTAGTTTTTCTCTTTTTAGTATTTATCTGTACATAGTATTAATTGTTTATTTATTTATTATTTATACTCGGTCAACCGATAAAGGGGGGCAAGAGGGGAGGAGCAGAACCTCTTGGAGATCATTCCTCCTTCCCTCCCCCTCCTTCCTTAGTAGAGGTTTTTCGTTTTCTCTCAAGAAATATTTTTTCCCCACGCTCAACCACAACACCTGACCAGTGTTAGAAAAAGTTTTAATTACCTACATTAATATACATATATATTCACTAATAATATAAAAATATACAATGTCAGTATCTAAGCTGCGTTCACAAACGCACATGATACTAATACCTACCCTCTAGGAAATACTTCTATATGGTTTTCTTCATTTTGTAAATTGCACCATCACAAACATACTGTACCATAATTAAGCAATAAACAATTTAAAAAAAAAAAAAAAAAAAAAAAAAAAAAAAGAGTAAATTATCCCTGGTGGTAATTAAGCCGATTGCCTATTATGACCTTTCCATCCGAAACTCCAGCCCCTTCGTCTTAACTTGCTCTCTCCTTGATCACAAGCTCCTCTCACCTTGATCTGACCTCACTCTCGCCGTCCGCTCACCTTGCTTTCACTTTCCTCGCACCTCACTATCATCTTGCTATCACCTTATACTTACTAACCACCAACAATTTGGAGACTCAAGCAGCATCGGCGATTGGCAGGGCGATTGATTTTGTCATGCGTAGCTATAAGAAAAGTATAATAGAAAAGTCTTATAGATGTAAATGGGAGCGTCTTCTGGTCCTAATGCAGCTGCTTCAGACAGATTTGGCACCTTTGGTAGCATCGCAGTCTCTTCTGCCATGCATCGATGTATCAAGTGTTACCTCACTTTTCTTATAAAGGTAAAAACATCTCCTCATATTAATGAAGCTGTCGTTAATAATTTGAAGTTTCAAGTTGTATTGTCAGGTGCTAAATATGACATTTGTCACGCATACCTACTACATATCTTATTTCTAGTGGCGAAAGGCATTCGCTAGTTGTAACTTTTTATACGATATAATTTGTGTCATGAATACATCATAATTAAATACTATATTAAATGAATCATGGCCTAGGAGGTTCATTGCATTTTAATAATTATTATAGAGTTAACAGTTATAGAGTGCCACACATTTCAATATGCAATTATTTATTTAAAGAGAACAAAACACAATTACAAACACTATTTGGAACGTTTAAAGGTTAAGACATAATAAATAACTACATCTGGTTAAAGTATTATTAACATTTTATTCCCATTTTTTCACTTTGAATCACATCACGAGCACATCACCTTTCAATTATTTTCTTCGATCGCGCATAAACAAACCCATGCGAATGAACAAATGACATGCGTCATTCTACTATACTATCCCGTGCGACGTTGCCGCAGACCGTGGTCTCGGTTTCCTTCGAACATTTGCCGACTTCCGGCGCGGGAAGCGTATGTGCTCGCGATTGGTCATTTATTATTTGACTTTAATTGCATCTCATTAATAAACTTTTGAGATTGTTGGAAAAACGCTAATTAATTGTGCTTAAAATGACCTCAGCTATCGGCATACTGCGGGAAGTTTACTTTTTCTGAATCACCCTGTATATAAAAAGAAAAGTCCTGACTGACTGACTGACTGACTGACTCATCAACGCCCAGCCCAAAGCCCTGGGCCTAGAAACTTGAAATTCTAGGGATATATTCCCTTCGTGTCGTAGACGCTCACTAAGAAGGGAATTTTAGAAATTCCTCCCCTAAGGGGGTGTAAAAGGGTTAAATATGTTTTTACGTATTTTTCAATATCTCTTAGGCACGATGAGATATCGCCTTGGTTTTTGCTTGCAAATGTTACTCATACAAATGTTTAAAGATTAATTTCAGGATTTTTAGAAATTCCACCTCTAAGGGGGTGTAAAAGGGTTAAATATGTTTTTACGTATTTCTCAATATCTCTTAGGCACGATGAGATATCGCCTTGGTTTTTGCTTGCAAATGTTACTCATACAAATGTTCAAAAACCAATTTCAGGATTTTTAGAAATTCCACCCCTAAGGGGGTGTAAAAGGGTTAGATATGTTTTTACCTATTTCTCAATATCTCTTAAGCACGATGAGATATCGCCTTGGTTTCTGCTTGCAAATGTTACTCATACAAATGTTTAAAAACAAATTTCAGGATTTTTAGAAATTCCACCCCTAAGGGGGTGTAAAAGAGTTAAATATGTTTTTACGTATTTCTCAATATCTCTTAGGCACGTCGAGATATCGCCTTGTTTCCAGTGCCCGATTCTCATTGTGAATAAAATAAAAGTATCAGTGGTGATCTATTACTAAAGTGCTATAGTTTTTCTGTAAAAAAAAAAAGTATTCTTCTTAAGAAAATATTGTTGTTCAAAGAAACACGATTCTGCTTAGGTTAAAAGAAAAATAAAAAAATTCCACCGGCAACGATAGCTGAACTGCCGGAAAGTTATCGTCTTTTCGATGAAACGAAAGGGTTCCAGAGTTTCTATAAATATGAGAAAGTTTCTATTAGTAAATGAGACATTGTATAGACAACGGCTGCTTCGTATAACGCAGCCATCTTGCGTTTTGCTCTCGTCCGGTACTCTTCGCCTCCGTGGTCGTGCGTGTTCATAAAAGTTCTGTGTATCCAAATTCGTCTCAAAGTGCAGCTCTGCCGACCTATAGTCTTAACAAACTCTTCGATTATATCGATTATATCGTGCACCCAGCGTCAGCTTCACAGCGAGGCCCGGTCGTGACAGATCTTCTCAGCGATTACACACGATTAATATAATCGCTGTTCGCACGAGACACCGGGTTCGCAGCTTGACCAGCTAACTCTTCCTGGAACCCGGATACTGAAGCCTTTATTCGCAATTAATAAAGCACCTTATCATGCCATTAAGGGGCTTACGATTTGGTTCCTTAATAATTGCGGTCAGCCGAGGTATCCGCAAGTTGCAGGTGGTAGCTGGTGCTGGCCCTGACGTGGTCCCACCCACGCAGGTACACCCTACGAGTCTAGTGCGCGGTGCACTCAGTCGGGATGCCACTCCCTTGACCTTGTGTCACTCGTGCTGCTTCACACTCCAAGAGACGGATAGCCACGACGCCGTGCGTGGGGACCCGTTAGTGGAGTGTGCCCTGACGCTGTGAGTAAGGGGCGGCCAAGCGCAGTGCAGGGGAGCCTTACTCCTCACAGAGTATCCTGATGAGTTCGTTTACTCAACTGACGGCCAAGCGCAATGCAGGGGGATCAGTTGAGAAAAAGAACACTAGTTCTAGTATGGTGTTTCCCAAACTGTTAGTAGGTTGTTCTTTATCGGTTCGTTCGGTGAAACGACGGCCAAGCACAATGCAGGGGAATCGATTTGATCGAAAGAACACGTCTTTGTTACATGGAGATTCTACGTGTAATTTTTATGTACTAGGTGTGCTGTCGAGCAGCACTTCGTCTTGACTTATTAGATTTGACAAGAGCCCCGAGGCTTGTCCTGTCGCGGTTTATATAGGTTGGCGGATGGACCCCGGGAGGGTGTTTTGTGGTAGGTCACGTGATGTTTGTCGCACTTCAATCGCTAGGTGAGAGAGGTGTGGGGTGACGTGTAGGTGTACCGTTATTTCTTGAATTTCTATTCTTAGCCAATCTTTGTCCTTCTAGGGTTTGAAACGAGGTTTCAGCGAGGTTGAATTTCGTTAGACAACGTTATATTCCTATCTGTTGTAGGTTCAAACTTTTTACCGGTGTTTTCTGTGGTTTGATCATGGTTTTTCTATGATTCAGGCCCATATGGGTCTTTCCCTGTTTCGTATGCCGCTGCCTTTCTGTTTTATTGATGATTAATTGCCCAGGATAATTAATTGTTGTTAATTATGTCTTTCCTTGTGCGTTTTTTACGGATTTCTCGCTGATTTTTACGTTATTGTTGTTTTCATGTGTTCTCCTACGTGAGGATTGTCTTTCTCTATGTGTGTTTCTTAGTTTTTTTTAAAGATAAGTTTGTTTTATGTGTTTTATTAATATTAATGTTTTATTCGTGAGTGGGGGTACGTAGCGAAGTTTCATGCGAAGGTACCTTGTTGATCTGTCTCGGTGTTTCGTGGAATCTCGAGAGTTCCATGAATTATTTTCTATTCTTGCCGTGCTGTGGCGTTCTCGGTGTTCTCGCCTTTTGAATAGTGTGGTCTATTTGGGGTTGTGCCAACTGCGTTTAGGCTTGGCCCGGTGTTCGTGTAGGGCGGGGGCTATTGCGCTGGTCTAGTAGGCCGGCGTGTGCTTGCTGTTACGCCTCCTGTTTTGTTTACATGGCTTCAGGCTAGGCGGGCCTTCTATTTACGCAATTACTTTTAAGGTGTGTACTTACGATTCTGCGTGTGTACCTACTAGTCCTTTCTATTCTCCTCGTCCGGTGGGTGCTTCTTTTGATATGTTCTGGAGTGTTTTGTCTTCCGATAATTATTTGTTGGCTTTGTCTGGTGTTGGTCTGCTATGTGTCTTGTTTTACTTTGTGTGAGTTGGTTTGTTAGATGGACTTAAGGTTGTCAGTTATGGTAGCGGATCGCCTTAATTGCGTTCCGTTACAGTATATTATGTTTACTTGTTTATTTGTATATTTGCAGCTCGACATCTGCATCGGTTGGGTATCGTACAGCTCTGCGGAGTTTTATTTTACTTATTTCTCCTACTTTCGCACTACCAGTGCTCAAAGCGTATCGCCTATTGCCATAAGTGTCAAGTTTGCTCACATCTAACTAGTGCATTTCTCACAGTATTATGGCAGATATGATAAATCAAAGCTTACTGAAGGCGGTGAGGGAAGCGAGCAGATTTCTGGAAAGAAATTGTTAGCGCCACCATATACTACTGAGCCACCACCTATACGCACAAGCTCTCGCTCAAGCTCGCCTGCTCGATTACCAAGCGAGCTTATTTTCAAGGCTCAATCGCAGCAGAGCCGCCTTGACGCCATCGAGCTGGTGCTCCAGGCGCTACCACAAGAAGCAAATAAAACGTCCAACAAAGAACTCGACTCGCTGTGGGCTCAAGTCGACGAGCACCACAAAGCCTTCATTAAAGTACATCAATACTTTGAAATGACGTGGCCAATTGCTTTCGCTAACCACGAATACTCCAGTCGTGGTACGCATCTGGAGGGGGCCAAGCTTACACTCGCTGTGAGGATGGCAATTGCATCATTGCAAAATCGCTTGCCACGCAGTCAACCATCTGCTGCACCTGCAGCACCACCTCAAGCCAAGGCGAAGCTGCCTCATATAAATTTGCCACAGTTTGACGGGAAATATTCTGATTGGCCAGCCTTCAGGGATATGTTCCAGTCTTTAATCATGGATCAGCAACAGCTGTCCAGTGTAGATATGCTGCATTACCTACGGGGCAGCGTAACCGGTAGTGCAGCACAACTCATCGCTGGCTTAGCACTCACAGGTGAGTCCCTGCAGCCGTCATGGGAAATTCTCACGAACAGATTTGAAAGTAAACGGCTGTTGATGGAAGAGCGCCTCGACAGCATTTTTGCCGTCGCCACACCTTCTGAGAGAGACGCGACGTCTTTAGCCGAAATTATTGCGACAGTGTCTGAAGCAGACACCGTTCTAAGAGACCTCAGCAGCACTGGCAACTCTGGGATTGCGTATTGGTCCAGCATGTGGCATGAAAACTGGATAGGCTGACACGGAAAGCATGGGAGACATCACTTGGAGCTTCGCAGGATTTTCCAGCATTCAGCGAGCTTAAGGAGATTGTCACATCCCGGGTCAGGGCACTCGAAAGAATCGAGGCGACTCCAAATCAACCAGGCGTTAACACCAAGGTCTCTACATCAAAGGCGTCATCAAGCTCATCTAAAGGGTCAGAACGACCCAGCACAGCTCATCACACGACTGCCCGGGGGGCACCAGTCAAGGAACCTCGCAGGGAGTGGACCGATAAAACCTACCCCTGTGATTGTTGCCGATCTCTCGACCATTACGTGGCGATGTGCCCAGAGTTTCCAGAGCGTAATACCACTGAACGTCGTAAGGTGGTCAACAAGAGCCGTCTATGCTATAACTGCCTAGGAAGACACAACGTGGCATCGTGCCGCTCAACCAGGAAGTGTAAGGAGTGTGGTGCCAAGCATTATACCATGCTCTACCAAGAGTCATCATCCAGCTCAAAGCGACTGCCATCAGGTACGTCTGCTCAACCTGCAGCTCAATGAGATGGAGGTGAAGTCGTCCAGAATTCAGAACTGCTCAACAAAGTCAACTCGTCACTTCTCACAACTACTTTAGCACTAATTAAAACAACAATTTCAACTCATCAAGTTCGGCTGCTCATAGATCCAGGATCGGAACTATCTTTCGTGGCAGAATGCCTCTGTACTCAGCTCAAACTAACACGTCAGCGCGCATCCTTTCCGATCTTTGGTATTGGTGGCAAGAGATAAGCTCAAACACGCGGCTTGACTCAGCTCACTCTTCATTCTCAGCACACAGCCGCTATTGTCACCATGAATGCTTACATCCTCAGAACTTTAACGGTGATATTACCATCTGTGGAAATACCAAATCAGACGTGGCCACACATCAACAAGCTTAAATTGGCAGACTCAGAATTTCTACGCCCTCGGTCAATCAACATCATCATCGGGGCTGATGTTTATAGGCAGATCATTAAGCCTAATATCATCAGGAGCTCACCGTCAATGCTAAATGCTCAGCTGTCGGTGTTCGGATGGCCGGTGCTTGGACCAATTGATTCAGCACAACCGCTTGCCAGTTCATTTCATCATGCCCACCTTCAACAGGAGGAACAAGCACTTCAAGAAGCTCTCATGAAATTCTGGGTCCAAGAGGAATTACCAACCAACACTGACAGCTCACTCACACCTGAAAAACAGGAGTGTGAGAATCACTTCAGGTCGACGCATAGGCGTGACTCTACAGGGAGGTACATCATCAGGATTCCGTTCAAATCACCGGCAACGCTCTTGGGGGGTTCATTTTCGACGGCTCATCACTGTCTGTCTCGAGTTTTAAAACGACACTCGAGGGATGACGAATTCAAACAACTTTACCATCAATTCATGGCAGAATACGAGCAGCTCGGTCACATGGAGAAGGCGCCAGCATTACCATCAAGTGCAGTGCATAATTATCTGCCGCACCATGGAGTTCTCAGGCCAGCGAGTACCACTACAAAATTGAGAGTGGTGTTCAATGGCTCAAGTGCAACATCATCTGGGTTCTCCTTAAACGACATAATGCACACTGGTGCCAACCTGCTGCTCAACATCTCAGACGTGCTCATTTGGATTCGTCATCATCGCCACATCTTCGCCACGGACATCACCAAGATGTACCGACAGATCCTGGTACACGAAGAGGATTGCAATTTGCAAAGAATACTGTGGATCGATGACCAGCTCGAGGAGGTGCCATACCGGCTGAAAACTGTCACCTACGGCACCAAAGCTGCACCTTTTCTGGCAGTTCGAGCACTAATCCAGCTCGTGAGAGACGAAGGTATGAGATTTCCACTCGCGGTGCCATCCATCACGCATGGCCGTTATGTGGATGACATTTTTGGAGGAGCAGACACAGTAGAACAGCTCAATCAGATTGCTCAACAGCTAAAGGAGTTGTGCATGGCGGGCGGATTCTCGCTTGCCAAGTGGCACGCAACAGACTCGGAAATACTCGCCGGCATTGCTGCTACCGAGTCATCTAGCTCAGAAATTATATTGGACGACTGCTCAACCAAAATACTTGGACTCACATGGCTTCCGCACGAAGATCAGTTCATGTTCTCAAGCCGGTTCAGCTCAGCAGCTGCAAACTTTAACAAGCGTCTCATTCTATCTGAAGTGGCTCAGATATTTGATCCACTCGGGTTCATCTCACCAATTGTGATACGTGCCAAAATGCTTTTGCAGGAGCTTTGGCTACACAAGCTCAAATGAGATGAGCCACTGCCATCCCACGTATCATCACGTTGGCTAGCAATCAGAGAGGATCTCACTCACTTGGCCAAGATCTCAATTCCTCGTTGGTTCATGTCATGGAGCAGCTCCACAGTGGAGTTGCATAGATTATCAGATGCCTCTCAGCTAGCTATGTCGGCAGTGATATACATCACTGTCATCTCACCGTCCGCAACAAAAGTGACGTCACTCGTGTGCTCAAAGACCAAGGTTGCACCGCTCAAAAAGGTCACCATACCCCGGTTGGAGCTCACAGCAGCGCTGCTTTTAGCCAAGCTCATATCAAGTGTTCCAGCCACACTCAGATTAAACATTGCATCTACTCATCTGTGGACGGATTCATCAATCACGCTCATGTGGATCAAAACTCATCCGTCGCGTTGGAAGGATTACGTTAGAAACCGAGTCACTCAAATACAAGATCTTCCAGAGCATGCTCAGTGGCGACATGTTCCTGGCGTTTCCAATCCTGCAGACTATGCCTCTAGAGGCATAACCACAGCTCAAAGCTCATCCGTTGTGGTGGACGGGGCCACCATGGCTCAATCAATCTCGAGAATCATGGCCTGCTCAGCCTGCACTGGCCGAGAATCTAGGTGTGTTGGAGTCTCGGCCAGGAGTAGCCCTTGTGGTGGCTACATCGAATCAGGACTGTCATTGGGATTTGGTGCACAGGTATTAATCGCTCAACAAATTGTATCGGCTCACAGCTCTCTGTTCGAGAGTGATAGCACGGCTCAAGATAGCACGGCTCAGCACGTAGGATCGACGAAGCGAAGATTTTTTGGGTCAAAGCAACCCAGGGAGCTTACTTCTCGCACGAGCTCAAAGCGATGTCATCTGGAATGCTGCTGCCAACCTCTCATCTTTTCAGTAGGCTCACAGCCTACTTCGATCAACAAGGCGTAATCAGGGTGGGAGGACGACTTAAACAATCAGCACTCAACTTTGAAGCGTGTCATCCAGCAATTTTGCCTAGTCAGTCTCGCCTCTCATCACTCATTATAGACCAAGCTCATAAGCGCACGTTTCATGGCGGTCCTCAGCTCACTTTAGCGCAAGTTCGACAAGCTCACTGGATAATTAGGGGTAGAGCTCCAGTCAAGGCTCACATCTTGCGCTGTGTAGTGTGTGCTCGGCAGAGAGGGATCCGTGCTCAACAACTAATGGGTCAACTACCTCTCTCTCGAGTCACACCTGCACAGCCGTTCACAGAAACTGCAGTTGACTACGCAGGTCTGCTCACACTCAAGACATAGAGAGGGCGAGGGGCCAAAACACACAAGGGCTGGATTTGTGTCTTTGTGTGCATGACCACGACGGCGTTACATCTGGAGGACATCACTGACTGCTCAACCGACGCATTCCTCGCTGCTTTTCGGCGCTTCTCGGCCCGACGAGGAATACCTCGTGCTCTCAGCTCAGATTGTGGTACAAATTTCATCGGAGCTAGCAAAGAGCTGCGACGACTATTCTCTTTTTGCTCATCTGAACATCTCATCGTTGCAAATGCTCTCGCACAAGATCGTGTACAATGGCGGTTCAACCCTCCAGCACCACACATGGATGGCAAATGGGAAGCAGCAGTGAAGTCGGTGAAGCATCACCTCCGTCGGACGGTGGGTGAAACAGTCCTAATCTACGAGGAGTTGACGACACTGCTGACTCAAAATGAGGCTGTTCTCAACTCAAGGTCTTTAGAACCTCTCAGCGACGATCCTGAAGATGTGTCAGCTCTAACACCAGGGCATTTTCTCATTGGCAGCGCACCTACCACTATCCCAGAACCATCTCTGAAGGATCTGGCGATCGCAAAGCTCTCTCGATGGCAGCTCATACAGCAGAAATTTCTAAGTTTCTGGGCTCAGTGGTCTGCTCATTATCTCCAGCGTCAACGGGCAATTTCGAAATGGCACCACCCTAACAACAACATCCAGATCGGCTCACTTGTTTTGCTCACGGATGAGCGCTTTCCACCATGCAAGTGGCCACTTGCACGAGTGATTGCGCTGCATCCTAGCAGTGACGGGCTCACAAGAGTGGTGACCATTAAGACATCTACGGCGACGCTCACACGGCCCATTGCTAAGCTTGCAGTGCTGCCGGTTCCCTCAGCAGAACATCACGTTGAGGATAATCAGCAACCACATTGCTGATGGCGGGCGGAATGTTTGAGAATGCTCGAGCATTCTGCTACGCGTAGCTAGACTGCGCAATGCAGGCTAGCATGGGCTAGCAACTGCTTGCTACTGCCACTCAGCGGCAGCACCACGCAGAAGCTGTAAATCTCGCACTAGGTATGCGTGCCGAACAACAGGTCGCTGCGCGCAAGCGCTCTACGACTGCTTAGTTTGACAACGGCTGCTTCGTATAACGCAGCCATCTTGTGTTTTGCTCTCGTACGGTACTCTTCGCCTCCGTGGTCGTGCGTGTTCATAAAAGTTCTGTGCATCCAAATTCGTCTCAAAGTGCAGCTCTGCCGACCTACAGTCTCAACAAACTCTTCGATCATATCAGCATTGGTATATAGACATCAGCTCACCAGTACATCACCATTTGGCTCATCTTGTCGTGCACCCAGCGTCAAGTGCACAGCGAGGCCCGGTCGTGACAGATCTTCTCAGCGATTACACACGATTAATATAATCGTGTGTGGTAAAATCTCACCACATTTCATTCTCAATTTATTAACTCTTTTTTTATGCTTATTTAAATATATTATTCGCTATATTTTACTTGTTTATTTACATATATTTGTGTCTGCTGCACTTGACAGGTGGAGCAATAAATGCTATTGTAACAACATCTTGGTACTGATTATTAATTCACCTGTGAACATTTAGAGTCCATTTTTTTCCATCTACTCAATTCTCGAACATACACTCTATGCGGGATACATCCCAAATATAAATATGTATCGACCACTCAGCACATAAAGGATTTGACCACAGACTTATTCAGCATGGGGTACGAACTACTGGGAATGCCGGAAGACGCATGAAAAAGTTTGTAATTTGTGTCGACCGGGAATCGAAACCGGACCCGATACATGTGAACCCGAACCTAATCTTCTTATCCACTGCTCTCCCTTTCTTCATTTACTACATAAGTCAGTTGACATTAACAGTGTCATTGAAGGATCTCTTTTTTTTATGGCAATATATTTTATCTATTTTATGACTAACTACGAACACCTAAATCTTGAAACAGGACCTTCCGCATAGTGACTGATATGCAAGTCAGTGTGCGGGTGAATGGTTACCCGACGCGAAAATAAATTTCATGGTAAAAAAGTTTTTAGGAGTCCATTTGCTCTTTATATATGAAAACAAAGATGCAAAGTAGAATCTTGCACATTGCATCCTCATTATTTTCCATTTTTCACAAAGTCACCTCTATGAGAAAGTATGATGATAAATTTTGGATTTCTCATAAAGGAAGGTTTGTGAAAATGAATGGAAAAATATGCTCTTCCCCTTACGATAAAAAATTATCCGGAATTCGTCAATAAAACGAGCCACCCTTGAGATATTGTCAAAATAATTTTTTTTCTAGGTTGGTACATCATTCAGTTGTTTACATGTTACTTTAAAGCGCAATGTGTCAGATAGTTTGTGCGTAATAGCTTTGTAATCAAGTCATTGGTGGCGTTCTCTGCGAATGTCACTATGTCGAATTTAGTTGAGCAACGAGTGTGCCTGAAATTTTGTGTTTCTAACAAAATATCATGTGCGGAAGAGTTGAAAATGTTAACGGTAGCCTACGGTGACTCGACAATGTCGAAAACACAAGCATACGAGTGGTGTACAGAGTTTAAAGCGGGCCGTACTGTGGTTGACGATTTGCCTCGTTCCGGTCGTCCATCCACCTCTATGACTGACGAAAACATCGAAAAAGTTTAGAAAATTGTACTCGAAGATCGTCGTGTGAGCATCAGGGAGATAGCAGCCAATCTTGGTGTCTCGTTCGGATCGGTGCAGAGCGTTATGCACAATGTTTTGGGTATGAGACGAGCGCAAGCACGGCTTGTGCCGAGTGCTGAATTTTGTGCAGAAACAGCATCGCACTGCAGTCGCTAAAGAAATGCTTTCTTTGGGTCAAAATGTTATCGATGACATTATTACCGGTGACGAGACATGGGTCTATGCATTTGACATCGAAACGAACCAACAATCATCGTAATGGCGCTTCGCAGATGAGCCAAAACCCAAAAAACCACGACAAAGTCGATCCAAAATCAAGGTTTTGTTGACCGTTTTCTTTGATTTCCGTGGTGTGGTCCACTCCGAATTCCTTCCGCCAGGCCTAACAGTAAATAAGGAGTATTATGTAAGCGTACTGAAGCGTTTGAGGGAGAATGTTCATCGCAAGAGGCCGGAATTGTGGAGAAAAAACTCGTGGCTTCTTCACTCGTCGTTGAAGCAAGAGCTATTTGTGCTTACACTCAGATTTTGTTAGGGCTATAAAACTAGAAAAAAAAAGAATGACTACGGTGGAAAGTAACGAGGGATGGGACACGTCGCTTGAAATCGCTGCGAAGGTGATCCAGGAGTTGCTACCGCAAAATTCATTTATGTTTATATGCTATGTTTTTTGATTCAATAAAAATTTACTTTTATATTCAATGGGTGTGCAGCCCCCCATCGCTTCACCGAGGCTCCACCTCTGGACACCGAGCACCCTAACCTCGACGCTTTTCAAAATAATTTATTCTTCTGCTTTGGCGACTAATTTTTTTATTCAGGAAACAGCAACGATGCTTTGCATGCACTTGTTACAAAAAGTATGGTGTGTAACGCGGGCCGGAAGTTGGCCCTTGTCACATAATGTACTATTTAACTTATAATCTACAAGTGATTGATTTCAAAGAAATTTGAAAAACAGCTATGTTACTGAACAGGGCTGGGCGATATTCGAATTTTAAAGAATGCAAAGTAGAACCTGGCACAAGGCTTCCTTATTAATTTCCTTTTTTTTCACGAAGTCACTTTCATGAGAAAGTATGTTGATCAATTTTGGCTTCCTCATAAAGGTATCTGTGAGTAATGGACAAAAATGAGGAAGCTATGTGCTGGATTCTACTGTGCATGCTTGTTTTATAAAATGAGATGTTCATTAAAATCCGAACGCGTCTACCAATTGTCACCAAATTTGGTACCAAATATCCCTAAACATTAGGTACGTTTTTGAAGGTTTAGCTCATTTTGTCCAATGTTTCCGAAGTAGAAGCAGTTGAAACAGTAGAAGCAGTTGCTATTATATCTACATATTTCTACCGATCTTCACCAAATGGAATATGTAGCACTGCGAATATTAGTTCGATCATGTAGAAAATTTGAGTTCAAATAATTGAAAAGGTGTTTCAATTATTGCGTAAATTGTAAGAAACATAGGAACGTCACTGATCTACTGGTCTGCAAAATTCAAACCGATTGATAGAGCCGTTCTTGAGTTATGGAGGTTTGAATTTGCAAGCATATTACCCACGCACGCACACACACCAACGCACGCACGCACGCACATCCAGCCCTTTTGTCTAAGCCTTTTCTTGAAGTTATATACCATTTTGAGTATTTTGACATGAAAATCTCGAAATTTTCACGAAAATCACCAAAACAAAGCTTCTTCTATGTGGATACAAAATTCAAAGTGCTCTAAAGTCTATTTACTTTAACATGTGTACTATACTAAACATTGTAGCCAATAATGAAAACTTACTGCGTAATGGGTGCCATAAATTTTAGGTCAAATGCTCAAGTCATTTACGAGTTATAGGCCTTTCATTTTTGCAAGTCTCGACAATCTTTAATATAAGTTCAATATTCTTTAAAATTCGACCACCTGTCATTTTGCGCCAAATTTAATAATTGAAATTTGATGAGACGATTTAAATATTCCTGAGCGTTATTACGTATCTAATTTTTCAACCCTTTTACTCGTCTTTACTAAATTGAATATCGAGCACCAATTATTACCATTCATTAACATGAATGTTAATTCGTTTCTGTCGAAAACTTGAGGTTAACAAATCAAAGTTTTCATGAGTTGAAGTAACGTCAAATTCCGATGCCAGCATCAAGAATTGCAACGGCATGCAAATAATGCAAAACAAAAGTGATAATCAATGACCGTTCTCAATATCATACATTTATTTGCAAGTGTCGTATTTAACAATAGCATAGCTCAGGAAAGAAATCAGATGGAAGTAAAAAAATTCAGAATCCGATAAAATCCGAACACTTTTATGTTTTAGGTTTTAAAAAAATACAATCTCAAACGTTTTTGAATCTCTTTTTACTTGTAAAGAGCCATTTAACTCATATAATCTAATTAATGCATCAGAGTTGACGAAAATCATATGAAGTCGCGGGGCCTGCTTGTTTTACGTATATTTCAAATACAGCTGTTAGCTCGACATTACCTTAAGGACGTATGGCAATTAGGTCATTTACTACTTTTCGAGTTGAAACTTACGGACGTTGTAAAGGAAAATATCGACCATTTTTTGAGATTAAAAAAAAATGTTACTCACGTGGATGCTGAAATATACGGATTCAAAGTTGAATCATTTAACACGGAGAACATACGACGGCAAGTTGAAAATGCCATTTACGCTTGCAAAAAGGTACTTCCGAAGTACTTTTTTGAAAAAAAAAAAAACTTTTGTACGGTATCATTGTAATATATATGACACGTAAAAGCTAAAAATTCGATACGTGCCCACATATTTTGA
The DNA here is from genome assembly GCA_963942595.1 of Cylloceria caligata. Lineage (NCBI taxonomy): Eukaryota > Metazoa > Arthropoda > Insecta > Hymenoptera > Ichneumonidae > Cylloceria > Cylloceria caligata. The sequence goes on along the minus strand of OZ012707.1, from coordinate 14,513,155 downwards.
GAGATATTATGAGTTAAATGGGACCCTTTTCGGATATTGCTAGCTCGTATGGCGTAAACTCGACAACGTCGCTGATGACGTCACATGGCCAATAAGAGATGCGGGATTTTAAATTTCCGTAAAACGAAATCCTATTGTTTTTCCTTTTTTAATTGTTATGTGGCATAACATTGATGTAACAATGTTCGATAATCAATATAAAATACGTACAGTGTAAACTCATATATATATATATTGGTATATATATGGGGGTTTCATTTTTAACTTTTTTAATTCTGCAAAGAGGTGGATCATAACTTGAATAATTCGGAAAGGGGTAGGGATTGAGAAACAAAACAGAAAAAAATTCCAGCAAGTGTGATGTAGCATTTATTGAAACATATCTGCAACAAACACTCTACAACAAAAGTTCTTCTTTGACTTACAGTAAAAAATCGTTCTTTATCTCGTTATACAGAATTCAAATTACAGATCTTGGGTTATAACTATGTTTAAATTACTGCGTTTTTTATAGTCGCCAAATCACGTTGTTGGGATCGAGTTCGAAGAGCATCGCAAATCTTACGTAGAACAGTTTTAGTTTTCGATACTCGAGGTCTTCCGCCAATATCTTCACCAAGAAGCATAGTTATTCCATTTTCACCATCAACGTTGAACGTCCTCTCGAGCTGAGTGAAAGTGACACCAACCACAGCGATTTTTGTTATCATAGCGGCAGATACAGGTCCTTTTATGGCAGCCATATCATCTATTCTCGCTTTCCTTACTTTTCGATCGCGATCAGCATTTGCAACCAAAGAGAATGATACGGCGCAGCCGATCGGTTCTGTCTCTGCTATTGCGAATCTCTTGAGTAGATTATCGAGTATTCGGACATCTACGACCGCATTATCCGTTCCTTTTGTACTGTCAGGTCCTAGATAATCCTGACCCAGATCCACTAGTTTGAACCTTTTACCGCTACTCGGGAAGTTAATTCTTTGGAGCTCTTGAATGCGGGTAGAATATCGGTGAATCCTTTCACGATCGACGGGAAATTTAGGAATAATCCAACTGCATGCATTGCCTTGACAATTTGAGGACCACCAAATAGCAAAATAGTGTGGGCTACGAGAATAACATTCTGTGAAACACTCTTTAGGAATAAGATAAATGCCGTACAGGCAATATCTGCGTTATTCAACATCAGTGGTCTCTCATGAACTGACAATCCTGAAACTTCGGAGACAACAGCCGGTATGTCTTTCGATGGAAGAATGTAAGAGTTGAATTCCTGGTTCTGATATCCAGCCGCGATTTGCGCAACTTATGCTTTACGACCAACCCCGTAGTTTCCAGGTCAAATACGATTGCGACTATGTCTTCCGCTGGATTGATGTAGGCTTCTTGATGTACCACAATTTCTTCAGTTAACGCGCATCCTGAAGAATAAGTTATACCCTCTCCTGTTTTCACGTTGTTCTTGTTTTCGTTACTCATTTTTTTCCGGAAAAGTCGGGGCCTCTTGAATTCTGCAGTTCTCATCTTTCTTTTCGCCGCACATCTTTCTTTGTTCGAAATCTTCTCGTATGCTTGCCGAGAGAGACGCAAAATTTGTTTGTTAACGTTCACAACATACTCCGTACCGACATTTTTTTGACAAACTGCCGCATCTAGACTGAAAGTAGTGATTTAGATATGCCATGTAACCTTCCTTTCAAAGCTTTGGAAGACACGATAGCGTTAAAAGATTTATTAGGCTGCGTAGAACTGCACGCAGCGATTTTTTCTTCATTGTTAGCGTACGTTCCAAAAATTCTCGTCAAATCGGCGTACAGCTGTGTGCCATGTAAACCTTTTCCATCCGGGAAGCCGTGATGCTTATAGTTTTCCGTATCTTCTATGAAACAGCACCATTCGCCGCACATCTCGTGTTTATCGAAGGCATGATCAACGATATTCAATAAAGCGTTCTGCACAGCATCCGAATCTCCGTGTTTTTTTTATTGCGCATACAAAACATTTGTTTAGGTAATCGATTACTTGTTTGGGTAGATGGAGTTTCCACAATTTCTTGCTGAGAGACTTGGTTTTATGATTCATATCTGATTCTTTGGTAATGATGTACGAAGATTCGCTCCGAATTCGACTCATAGTCGAAGCATCTTCATCTCGGACAACCGTTCCAATGATAAAACTCTCGTCTTGTAAATCTGTATTATGAACAACCAGCTGTGCCGCTATATCTGGTTTCATAACTTTGGCACTGCCACGAAAGTTAAGGTGGCAATTGTGATCACTGGGATCGTGGTCGTTAGAACATAATGAGCACATCTTAATCCGAAAAGCTGTTCCCAAAACTCGTCCACTTAGTACGCCGATTAGTGAAGAATGACCTATAAGCAAAAATAAAAATATATACAAATCACAAGCAAAAAAAAATACACAGATAATTTTTTTCTATGGCACAAAAATAAGTATCTGTTCTAACCTGTTTGACTGTCATATAAATGACCATTTCCTCCCATCTGCCATGCTGCATTGATGCTAGCTTTAATTTTGACAAGTCCTTCATCCATTAGCGCATCCCTGACATTGGTTGACACTATTTAGTACATTTCTTTACATTATACTAAATAAGTAATTTTCAAAACGACAATCCAATTAGTATATGAAATCACGTCAAGTGAACCAGTCCATTTTTACGTTGCCAAAATTGGCTTATAAGCAGTTATAAAAAAATATTCATCGTGCAAAAGAAAAGGTTTAAGCATATAATTCAGATTATTCAACATGATTTGAATATATTCTTTTCAAAATTTCCCACAAACTCTATAAACTGTTCACAAACTTATAATACAAAATAACAGGCACGATATTTTATAAGATAAAACTAGATGAGTCTGTATCACCTTTCTGTGGACTGTACAACTGAAAATAATAATCAAATATGACTACAATGGGAATTAAATTTACTGATTAATGTTGTTTAACAAAAATTTGGATACTTACAAGCCATATTTTTGCACTGTGGCATCTTCTACAATCTACTCGTAATACCATCCCTGCAACTTTCTCCCGCTACATCTTCAATTACAAAACCGACAATCTGCCTGTGGATTTTTAGAGTGTAAGGATGTACAATTGACACGTTAAGTACAGACAAAGTAGTGCTGAGATGGCTTTCTCCGATGCCAGCATCAAAAATTGCAACGGAATGCAAATATTACAAAAAAAAAAGTGATAATCAATGACCGTTCTCAATATCATACATTTATTTGCAAGTCGTATTTAACAATAGAATAGCTCAGGCAAAAAATGAGATGGAAGTAAAAAAAATGTCGATAAGCTACTGCAGGGGGGGGGGGGTCGAGAAAAAACGTTACTACAAATTTAAGACGACGCATCAAATTTCAATCAATTTCTGCAGCCTTTAGAGTTTAGGTTGAAGTCACATCTGGTTCGACCAGACTCACTTTGAAATATTTTTTTGCACGTGTGAACTTTGTGCATCGCAAGGCACACGTGACAACGAATCTTCAAGACACTGGCGAGAGCAATCTGATGTTTGCTTGTAAAGAATCGAAGCAAAAAAGGCTGCGAGCACATGTGGCACCACAAATTATCAGCTAATTGTCGCAATTCTACGATGTATTGTTCTTCCCCCTGTTGTTCATCTGCCTTTTCTGCAGAATTCAACTTTCTTCGCTTAACAGCTATTCTCACATTCTCTTTCCACGTTTCTTTTCTTTTTATTGTAAATTTGCCTCGGTTACATCAACATAACCTCTCGGTATCACCGTGTAACGGCGTCGCAATTTTTTTTTGCTGCCGGCAGATTCTACCTACAGTACCAACATTCAGGAATTGCAACGTTGCCAAGTCTATTTGTCTCGACAGTAGGAACATAGTAATTACATTTATTACAAAAAACAATGTTAATATGGGATACAATTATTTTCAAAAGTTCAAGGGATATTGTTTTATGCTGTATGCACGAAAAACCCTAACGAAATGTTTTTATTTTTATTTCACAATATTTTGATTTTCATTTTTGAGGTTCCGTTAGGGGGAATAGGCAAATCAGCAATGAAATTTGCAGTGAAAAATCGAGCTTTCTTATTTCTGGACCATATTTTTTACTCTGGGCTATAGTTAATCTTCTTTTTAAATACGATTTTCCAAAAATTCGAAATTATATGTGTAACGAATCCATATTAGCTGCCATACATCTTTAAAATGAGTGTACAAAGTAAAAATCGCTCTACTTGAGCAAATTTTGCAACAAAAAAAAAGTACAGCTTTATTACTATTTTTGACAGCAGGGGTCGGTAAATAAACGCGAAGTATCCCTCACTTTGTGCACTTACACTACGTTGGCTCACAAAGTTTCAATTCTTTTGAATAAGGCTTTTAAAAAAAACTCACATATACGCGCGCGCATCCATCTGTCAGAGCCTCCCTATTACGTGCGTGGGTGCAACAAGAATAGCCTCCACTCGTGCGATTTCACTTTAAACCACTTTTTCGATCGTTTTGAGTTCATTGAAAGAACGAAGAAAAATTCAATAAAAACAAAGCTTATTCTATGTGGATGGAAAATTATTCATTAAACTCTTTTTGGTTTGAATAAATAGAACAAATTAGTCATAAGCGATAGAATTTTTTATTTTTTCTGGAATGATGAAAAGTAATTTGAGATAATTAATCTTCAAAAATGTTATTTAAGTTCGTTTTTAAAAATGTTTGCAGTTATTCAAAACGAAAAGTGCTATAAATAAATTTTATTCAAATATCAAACATCCCTGTTACTAATTCGGATAATGCATTGGATTCGTGAAATACAGAAAGTTATACGATCATTCGATTCACAGGAAATCCGGTAATAAACAGAAAGAGTTATTCTAACCGACGCTGGCAAATGAAATTGCAGTGCACTGTGAGAGATATTAAAATCGAGTTCCAAGCACAGTTCGATGCAAGCTCACGACTGAGCTAAAAACACAATAGCCAGAATCATTCGTAGTTCAAGTAAACTTTACATTTTAGCTATCAAAACGAGAAATGCGATATTCAGCCACTTTCATATATTCAGAGCATAAATGGCAGGTACGAGCTTATCAAAACAACCGACATTAATTCACAGGGTATCCTAACTATTAAACTACTACTACTAGTCATGATCAGAATCATCGAAATACATTGTAGAAAATTACGGCAATTTACGTTTTTGGCTTTTCTACGTGGAATCACTGAATCAAGGTTAAAAACTCTATTCAGTTTGTAATCAGCAGAAAATTGTGGTCTTACAAGGGGACCACATGGTCGTCGGATTTTTGTAATTTTTTATACTCATGGTACGTAAAGTTGAGACCCCAGATATGAATATCCCCAAGTAATACGACGCCATATTCAGAAATTCTCGAGAAAATCGACTTTGAAGTTAGAGCGAGCAACTGAAATAGAGAAACAAAAACCGAACTTTCAACTGAGTGAATAGCTCAGTGGGTAGCGCTGGAGTCTGGTAATCACTGGGTAGTGGGATCGAGTCTCGCTTTGGTCACTATTTTTTTTCCAATTCAAATACCTACGTATTTTATATTTAAAATGCATTAAATATTTGCTAATTACCATATTATTATTAACAAATTATATCATTTTTTATGAAAATTGCACGTGGAGCGGAAAAATAATATTATCCTCTTTACGAAGAGCTATTTTATATATAAAATTCAGTAAATATTTGCTAATTAACGTATTATTATTAACAAATTATCATTTTTTATGAAAATTGCACGTGGAGCGGAAAAATAATATTATTTTTACCGTCAAGTAAAAAATTTCATCAAGCGTATGCAAAACTGCGCATACCTGATCGAAGAAGGCCGCGAAATCAACGATCGAGAAGATTGTATTAAAATTCATTCAATCGTTCATCATCAGTTATCTTCTCCGATCTTCGGTAAAATGATCAGATATGCGTGGTTCGCTTCAAAACTTTGTGATACTAGAGAAATCTTTGAAACCGTCAATGAAGTTTGTTTTCCGATAGATGTTTAAAAAAAAAAATGCGTCTGTAAAAACGCAGCATTCGTGCGGTGTGCTCGATGCCGTGAAAATTTCTGTTTCCCGTGTTTTTACGACGCTTATCACTGTGGCTCGTGCAATCCTGTTGATAAACAAATGGATACGATGTAACTTTAAATAAAAAAACATTATTTTTCTACCCGAGGTTTTTTCATTTTCGTTCCCAAAACTTTACTTGTCATTTTTTTAAATTAATTTCAAATAAATGTAATAACACGTGCAATATTCATAAAAAATGATAATTTGTTAATAATAAAATGGTAATTAGCAAATATTTAATGAATTTTAAATATAAAATACGTTGGTATTTGAATTGGAAAAAAAAAAAAAAAAAAAGTGACCAAAGCGAGACTCGATCCCACTACCCAGTGATTACCACACTCCAGCGCTACCCACTGAGCTATTCACTCAGTTGAAAATTTGGTTTTTGTTTCTCTATTTCAGTTGCTCGCTCTAACTTCAAAGTTGATTTTCTCGAGAATTTCTGAATATGGCGTCGTATTACTTGGGGATATTCATATTTGGGGTCTCAACTTTACGTACCATGAGTATAAAAAATTACAAAAATCCGACGACTATATGGTCCCCTTGTTAATAAGAATCATAAAATGCGTTAAAACTGTAAGCATCCATATTAGGTCCTTATAAAACAAAAAATACCAAATCTTATCATGAAACTTCAAGTGACCATAATTTTTTTCTGGATTTGGCGATTCAAATTTTCCGATATATTTATTTTTGTGACCATGAGAACGTGTTAAATAACACTGAAATAATAGAATATTTTGCAAAAATCTTGTCTGTGACTTAAAAATCTGGCGAAAAAAAAATGTTTAAACTCGCAGAATAACGAATCGAATTACATTTAAAAGTCCAGATGATTAAGAATAAATTGAGCATGAAACCACAAGCGCAACTATATGGGAAAGAAAAGTTACAGCCATTGCAAAATATCCAATTCCTATAATATTAATATCTTTTCTCGCGGTACTCAATAAATCCTATTTTTTAATGTTGAGTATCAGGCACTCTATCATTTTTGTCAAACTGATTCAGCCTTAGAGATTCATTTTCTATCGAATTTCACAGTATTTTTTTCTTTCAGGTCTCTCTTAATCCTTGGCTGAGTCAACTAACCAAAAATGCCTTTTTTCGTTCGCATAGTACAGTCTGACAGCACTCTCCTGCTCGATATTATCCATGCCGGCAGTAAGCGAGCGACTGCGGAGCCATACGTACCGTCGGAATTTTAACTCACTCACACAATTTCTCCAGTCCCTCTATTTCACACAGATTTTTATTTTATGAATTAAGTTCCTTCGAGTTTTAAAACCAACGTGGGACCACATTTGTGAAATTTAGTGCCACTGTGAGTTAGAAATGAAGACACCATAAATATTTTTTGAATATTTTTCGTAGAGCTTGTGGGTCAGCGACACAACGTCTGTGGTGTAGCAATTTTTATTTATAGAAATGAGAATAAGCGTCTCTCGCTCTCAAACGCTTCACGAGTCCTTGTAGCGTCAATTGAAAAACGATTATAACGACTAACCGTGAGACACATAATCAAACTTATTTACAAATGCTACAATTATTACGTTCCCGGTTTGTAACATTCGACGAGTCTTATCACGACCTTGCAGTTTAATAGGTGAGCTACGACCTAGTTGCCGTGTGCCAACAGCTCGAGCCGGCTGCTAAAAATTGCGCAGGTGAGAAACTAGATTTCACCATATTTTCCTGTTAATGTTATTTATTCGCGCATTACAGATCAGCTGCCCAATATTAGACTGTGTTGCTGAAGATTACACAAGTTTACCAAAACTGCTTTTTCAATTAGTGCCACTGAAATAAGCATTATACGTTTTAATAATGATTATAATCTAGAATGAAATTAGTTATTTAATATAAGAAATGGAATATTTAATCCATTTAATCGAAGACAGTGACAGTGTACAGTTGGTCACTGTTATGAAGGTTTCTTAGCCCCTTGAGTGTCGATATATCGATTTTGACGTACATATTTGTCGATATATGCGTCAGTGACACTCAAGGAGTTAACTCCTCAGGTACCAGTTCCGTAAATATACGTTGCTATCATTTGGCAGTAGTAATATTATATTGGTTCACTTTTAAAAAAAATGTTTTTAAAATACCAAATGAATTGTAGTATGACCTTAAAGTATAATTACTTTGATGGTGCAAAAGGTAACGAATTTCCACTGCCCGCATTGTTGCTATGAACAAAAAAAATAGTTAAGGTTGTTCGTTATAAGCACAAAGTGGTAAAAATAAACAGTAAATTCGAATCTACTCTAAACTTTATTTGATTATCGCTAGATTGCATTAACCAGGTTGCCAGGTTCCACTAAGGGAATTTAATAATTATGTCACTGAGGCCCCGCCTTTATTCCTACTTCTAAAGAAACAGCATAGGGGCGCATTGTAAGTTCCGGATCAATACGAACACACGTGCTTTTCACCACGTATTTGATCTCATTCGAATCGTACCCAAATACGGTATTGTGCGATCGGCAAGTTCTTCTCTCGACGATTATGCGGTGAAAGTGCAGGGTCGTGTGAGCACGAGATATCGGTATTTAAGTTTTCTTTTTTTATGTAGCTCGACGCATGCCAGTAAACACTATTTAATAAATCTGAGTGTAGTTGGTATACATGGGCAGGAAGCTTTTTTGGAAAACCTTTACTGAAGAGCAGATTGTAAAAGATTAGAACTGTGTTAACCGTCCATTTTGCCTTGTTCACAAAAATGTAACGAAGGATACGCACAACGAGGGATTTTCCAGACGCATTTTTTAAAATAAAATTAATTATTGATCCTTATTTTATCAGAATAATGATTAGCATTCTTTTAACTCCTGTGGTGTCTAGCCCTGATAATAGAATAACACATCTGTTTTCGTCCATAGTGAAGAGTGAACAAGCGTGAAAAGTACAAAGCGATCAAGACCGACTATTGTGACTGTTGAAAAAGTAAAAACGGAGAAAAATGAAGCATAACAATAACTATGGGTGGAATATGAGCGTCATCTCCGAACCGGAGATCGTGAAAAAGGAGACAAAGAAAGTAGAAGTGAGTATTTATACGTCACTTATTTCTATACACGTTTAAAATAAAAATCATTTTTACATAAAAAATAAAACTAGTGTGGTGACACTGTCTCCACTACGCTCTTGCCAAATATAAATATTCGAAGTTTATTTCTTTCAAACGTTCTTAACATTTTTCTCACCATGTATTTCTATCTAAACGGTCGATTTTCTCATAGTATTCGTTCTTTAACTTCTTTCGTACTTTCGAAGACGAACAACCGCTTCACGGTTTTCCCCGCAATAAAACTCAAGAGCCACGAGGGCCGAAGCCGAGTCTCCATCGAGACAATGCCTGTTTATTGTCGCCCACATCTGGCGGCCAAAAGGGCCCACTCGCACTCTCGCGTTTTCTTTCTAATTTTTCTAAAACTTTCCTTCCCTTTCTCTTTTTCTCATTGTCGACTCAGCGAAGCGTCGGGATTTTTCTTTTTGCTTATAGTTAGTTCCTAACGAACCAGCGTCGAGACAACACCCTTCCGACCCTTCGCCCAGTCTACACTCTATTTACGAGTTGACTATTTTGTGTAAAAGAATTTCTTGTATTCATCGAATAAAGTGTTATCATTTTTATTCAATTCATCCTAACTCCTCATTTACGCCGAACACCGAATCCCACACTAGCAAGGCTGATTTGAAAGAATTCTGGTTAAAAAATTATACGTGCTGAAGACATGTGATCTACGACCAACGAAAGAGTATTCAGCACGCTAAGTGACTCTCACATATATGGAGACTGGTAATAATAAACGCATTCGGAACATTCACAATCGAGCCGTTACGTTGCCCATCACGACATACCAGTGAGAAGGCCTGCAGTGTGATGATAGCCGAAGTAAGGTAGTTTTACCACTCATGAACACTGTACCAGTGATTGTCAATGTTTGCTTGGACTGTAGCAAATTCTACAGTGTTATAACATAAACATCCATTACCCGTTCAGTGTCTACGACTGGTACAACTTCAGTACTGAAGTCCTGCTCACTGCAGTGTGAATTATAAGGAGGAAATCACAACAGCTGCTGACGCCTCTTCCTCCATTACGTTCGGTTCATCGCTGATTTTCCTCATCCAATAGATCGTTGAAAACAAGTTGTTACATAACACGTATGAACATGTTACACAGTATAAGGTTATCTTGATTGACCGGTTATTGGTTGCACAGACGAAGTTGTCTTGTGATAACAGTAGCGAACGTTCAAAAAAAGAAAAAACCTCTCGCTTTATGTAGTGATCATGTTTCCCAGATCAACGGAAGACTATAAATTCGAGTTCATTCTCGAAAGTCGAATACCTCATTGGTTGATGGGATAAGCATTTAACGCCCCAGTATGATTATGTAGCCTGCAGTACCTACCTAACCTCTATATGATCGCGTCAGTCGTGGTCGTAATAAACGAAAATCTATCAGCAAAAGAAAGTTCGACTGGAAAACTAATGTGATAAATGTGAAAAAAAATAGGTTGGATAGACGCACGGCAATAGCAACGATCCTATGACAGCTTAATAATGATGAATTTCGCGGAAGTACATCAATTTTAACTCAATAATTTGTGATTAAATAGACGATTACCTCCCTTTTTTCAGTTATTTGTTCTCTACAGTTCTTCCTGACGGTATCTATTTCCGAAAAGTATGAACTTTTAACTCAAGGTACGAACATGTCAGTTACGTCGTACTAGGCAAAATCTTAAACTATAAAATACAAAATACTCGTATTGTTATATGGGCGTCATTAATTAATATCTCGCTTGGATGATCGATAAAGGAGTTTGAAATTTGACAGATATAAGATATAACATCCCATCTACAACGTACAATTTGTTCAGAACATAACCTAATGCCCAGCCTGGTGCTCTTACATCCTTAAAGTTCCCAAGTCGACTAAATCTTGACGTATCGAGTTCAAACTATGTACAAAAATGTTCAAAGAGACTGAATGAAATACTAGAATCAAATATACAGTGATAAACGATGTAGGCGTGCGATTTTTCGACATTTTGAATTTTTCAAATTATATAGTAAATTATTATAAAGATTCTATGTCTAACAAATCTTCAGCTATCGAAATTTTGAGCAATTGAGGTGTTTGCAGTATTAAAAGAAGTCCGAAAAGTAAAACTTTGTAAATTGGTCTCTTATCATTTTCCACCTTTGCACATATGCTTCCTCATTTTTTACGTTTCACAAAGCTTCCTTTATGAGTTAATCGATCGATATCCTTTCTCATAGAGGTGGCGTTGTAAAAGGTGAAAAATAATATGGAAGCAATGTGTATGATTTATTAACATAACGAGGGTTATGTACACGTCGAAGGCATGTGGATCCGCTGTGTCTACGCAACCGGGAACTGCGCTGCGAACGGTAGCCGTGTAGCGAACTGGCTGCGCTGCCGGCAGCCGGAAACGCCTACGATGATTGCAGCCGGGAACGGCTGCGATAATTCAGCCGTGTGGGTAAAACGGAAAGTACATTGTACGTAATTTATATTATACATCACTAAACTGTATGAAAAAAAAAAGACGAAGACATTTTTGTCTAAATACGGATGTATAATGCGCAGAGATGAGAATCTTGTTTTTATCCTTGGTTTATTCAACAATATGATATATATGTATGTACGTATTCGAATATAAAGTTACATCTTCATTTCTCTACTAATTAGGACCATCAATATTAATTCTTATATTGTATAGGGTAGTTCGGTAATGTTACGAGACTCGTCAAGTTCTGTTTCAAACAGAAAGAATTCCATACTCACAAGTTACTAACAGTAAACCAATTAATATAATGATTGCACAGAATATATGTATACTTTGGTAAACGGAATTCCTTACTCACTATTTAGGAACAAATATTAAACCTTATTATTATGATTATGTGAGCCGGCTGCGCTGTCGGCAGCCGGTAATTCAGTCGCGTCTTGTTCGCGGTTATTTCTGCAAGTTTTTCCGTAGCACGTGTTTTAGATTCGTTAGGTTCATACAGTTTAGTGATGTATAAACCACGTACAATGTACTTTACGTTTTACCCACATGGCTGCCATCATCGCAGCCGCTTCCTGCTGCCGTCCGCGGGGCTGTTCCCTGTTGCCTAGACACAGCGATACGGATTACAAATCTCTGAATAAAAAAACGTTCGTTGCGGCTGCACGGTTGAATGTTGTTGATAACTTGACGAACAAGATATTCACATCAAAGAATACTGGAAATGGGTTTTAAATACTTATATCGATTATAAATAAAGTACACAATAAAATACTTATATAATAGTGGATCAACCACAAAATTGATACATTTAAGCAGCACCAAGCATCGCATCACGGACTGAGGACTGAGCAAATGAGCAGCAGCAAAGATTAGTAGGAGATGGAGATTCACAATGAGCTTATTCTTTTTGTCTCATTTTTATTTTGACGTCGACGCGCCACCTTAGCGGTGTGCAAAGCAGACTCACATTTTTTATTGATCGAGTTTATATAGTATTACTGTGTATTTTCCAATTGAATGACACCGTGTCGCACTGTACCCGACTGTGCTCTAATTGGAAAACACCCAATACTCGAAGATTCGTGTGCTCCACGAGATCTACAATTTTATTCACGCTGAAACAAAATCGTTACATCCACCTATTATGCAATATTATGTCAGTGTATTTTTAATTATATGGCGTATTCAGTTCTGCGTAACTAGTTCGAGCCTGGTTTGTGGATAATTAATCCCGGATGTATATTAATTGAATAACGTCGAGCAGTCTCCAATAATGATGACTTTATGACTGATTTCCTTTTTTTAAAGTTGATTTTGTGTCATAGAGAAACCTTTTTCGTTTTCGCGACAATTGTTTTTCGAGATTTTCTTGTCGGAATATTTTAAATGGTCTAAAACGTCGAGAAAAGTTGTTTAAAACAAAATATCGGTCTCTCTCGCTCTGTGTAAAATGTATACCACTGTAATACAGTGCATGAGCGCGTTAGTGCGTGCGTATATGCGTAGGTGTGTGTGCGTGCGCGTGTATATATGCGTGGGTGCGTGTATATATGATCGTCAATTTGGCGTGAATCGATAAAGACGTTCACATTTGATGGCATTTGACAAAAAATGTTTGTTCGTGGTATAGCACACGTCAATTTAGACTCACATTGAACACTTATCGGCACAGAATCTGGCAAGAATCAATCGATTGGTTGAATGTTTAAAAAATTTCAAATTTTCGACTTAATTTAAATGATTATCAAGACGGTTTTATCAAAATAAAATTCTCTAATTGTCTTTTTTTAAGACTGTTGACTGACGTCGTCCCCTTTATTTGCTGGGCGCTATTCTTGTGATCATCATCTTCCATGTATCTTCCCAAAAGAATTATAAATTATTATAATAGGTAATGTGAAATATATATCCAGCAAATTTTGAATAAATATCGCCGAGACATATGTTCGCGATTTAGCCAACTACACAAAAATCATCGTCTATCTGAGAAGTAGTTTTTCGTACGCGTATAAGAAACCTCTTATCGGCATCACCTAGCATCGAAACGATGTTATAGGTGTTTCACACGCTCTGTACAGTGAAACCGACCAATCTTACAACTTACAATTTCTGAATAACTAGCCAACATCCAATTTTATAATTAGCCGCACAGCTTTACACAGTAGTCAATACCAAGTACAATCCCCACAGGCGATGTATCCGAAACACGCATCGCAATGACGAAATCATCACGGTGTAGCCAGCCTAACGGAACAATCGGAATTCTTCAATCTTAAAGGGGACCTCCAGGTACGTGGAACACCGATTCGGATCAAATTTTTTTTACAGGTAAGTCGCACCCAGGGTTGCAATAGGTGCAGGTAATAGGATGCGCTTCTCAGCCGTTTTCGAGACATAACATGTTAACAATTTCCGAGCATTCATAAACTCTCCGTGTTAAGCCATATTCAACAAGGGCGCGTAGCGTAGTCGGCAACATCTCCGCTTCGGAAGCGCTGGATCGCCGGATCGAATTCCGGCCCGAACTCTTTTTTCTTAAAATTATTATTATTATTATTAAATCATTTCTACGGCAACTACTATGCGATTATATTAATCTTTCCGTAAAGGAATGAATAATAAATAAATAAATAAATAAATAAATACATGAATAAACTATAAAAAAAGGTGCACAGTTCGTGATTCCGGGATTTCCCCTATATTATTTCAAGAAGTTTTGACCCATTTCGTCTGTGGATCCTGTTTTGACCTGTAAAATTCGTTGGGGCCTGTTCTGACCTTCCGAGGACAGCTGCATGCGAACAAAAGATTTGGAATGGAGGAAACGGGGTCCCATGAGCCATGTAAGCCTCATTCGGTTGTTAGCTCTCGAGGTAGAAGCATCGTTATTTTCGTAAAATGTCCGACCCTACAGATAAAAGTGAAGTGCCCGGTCCTTCGACGGCCGAAGAAAGTGTAGCTGATGCAAAGGTCCAAGATATTGAGGAATCGAAAGTGCAATTAAAAACGGCATTAGTAAAGGGTGGTTAAATTTTAAGGGCCGATGTTGATTTTGAATAAAACACAAATTATTTAGGAAATTATTGTCAATTCTTTTTATTATGATAATATGGTATGGTTCAATTATGTATGGAACAAAATATCGGCCAAATGGCCGCCGCGACTTCGGCGGCACACCTCCATCCGATGGTCCAAATTTTCGATGACACTTAGGCATAATTGAGGTTCTATGCCGTTAATGTGCCGAATTATCTCATCCTTTAGCTCTTGAATTGTTGCTGGCTTATCGACGTACACCTTTTCTTTCAAATAACCCCAAAGAAAGAAGTCCAACGGTGTCAAATCACATGATCTTGGCGGCCAATTGACATCGCCACCACGTGAGATAACACGGCCATTGAATTTGTCGCGCAAAAGAGCCATTGTTTCGCTAGCTGTGTGGCAAGTGACACCGTCCTGTTGAAACCACATATCGCCCACATCCATATCTTCCAATTCGGGCCATAAAAAGTTCGTTATCATCTCACGATAGCGAACACCATTCACAGTAACTGCCTGACCGGCCTCATTTTGGAAAAAATATGGCCCGATGATGCCGCCAGCCCATAAACCGCACCAAACAGTCACTCTTGGTTTTTCGACAATCACTCTTGGATTATGATTCGCCCAAATGCGGCAATTCTGCTTATTGACGAATCCACTGAGGTGAAAATGTGCCTCATCACTGAAGATGATTTTCTTCGAAAATTGATCATCCACTGTTGCCATTTCTTGCCACCATTCTGACCATTGACGACGTTTGGAATGGTCAAGAGGCTTTAGTTCTTGAGTCAATTGCACCTTATAAGCGTGCAAATGCAAGTCGTTATGCATAATGTTCATCAACGACGAGCGTGAGAGGTGCAATTGTTGGGCACGACGACGAGTTGAGGTGGACGGCTCTTCAGCCACACTATCGCGAACAGCAGCAATATTTTCTGCAGTACGAGCTGTACGAGCATGCACTGGTGTTTTAATATCTCCTACAAACCCGGTTTGCTCAAAATTTTGCACGATTTTTCCGATTGTACGCACATTTGGACGATTAAATTGACCGAAAAAATCACGAAGTGCACGATATGCATTTTGATTTGAACGCCCATTTTCATAATAAGCCTGAATAACTTTAACGCGTTGCTCGATTGTGTATCTTTCCATGGTTCAAATTGAGTTAGTCTGAAATTGAGAAATGTCAAATGAAATGCAGAAAAAAACTTGACGTTTAGGTGTGGTTCACATTCAACATCGGCCCTTACAATTTAACCACCCTTTATATTGCGAACAACTTCTTTTGGAGAATAATCACATCGCGACGGAACCATCTACAGTAATTAAGGAGGCACACATGGAAATTGGCGAAAAAATGTATCGCAGTATAATGGAAACACTAACAGTAAACAAACTTGTGATGGAAGATAAACTGATAATGTTCGGAGAAGATGCGGAACAAGGCGTAAGGGATGAGGTCGAAGAATCCGCATCGCAATCAGACAACGACGACGATTACGAGCCACAAGAAAAAAATATGAAAGACGAAAAGGAGTCCATTCCCCTGGATTATAAAATAACGGTGGTGAATTTGGCAAAAATGCATCCGAAGTGGAGATTTAAAAATCTCCAAAAAAAAAGAAGGAAATCGCCTCAAGAGAATGGACCAGTTGAAAATAAGGGATAAACATATCAGAAGTAGTGGAACCATTGTAGACAAATATAATACAATTGCTTCGTGGACATACGATCGTTTCGCAGAAGCTCGACAATCCAACCAGCAGGTCACAACGAGGAACATGCAGATATGGGCTCTAGCTGCTGCGAGCCAATTTCCTGATTTAGAATTCAAAGCTTCCGATGTCTGGGTACACCGCTTCAAAGTAAAACATAGGATTCGACAAAGAAAAATCACGAAATTTGTATCCGAGCGAGAAACTATTACAATGGAGGAAACTCTCGCTGCGGCCGAAAAATTCAGAATCCAGACACGAGCGCTAATTCTGAATTATGACAAGGATTTCGTGATAAATACTGATCAAACAGGTATTTAAAAAAATAATTGTATTACATGACAGACAAAAATGTTCACGTACACAATTAATTATTCCACTTATTTTATCTAGAGTGCCAATACCAATCAACATATAACAGAACCCTTGCCGAGCGTGGGTCAAAAGTGGTTCTTTTAAAACGAAAGGATATGAATAAGGTGACCCATTCATACACGGCACAGTATGCTTTGAGCCTAGCGGGTAAATGACTTCCGACCGTCTACGTTTGCTTGCAAGAGACCACCGGCAAATTTGGACCAGTGGTCCAAAAATCTATAGATAAATATGCGGAAACTGAATACAGCACTATACAGAGATTTTTTGACTGATGTTATGATGCCATACGTAAAGAAGGAGAAATTTCTGTTGCTCATTGATTCCTGGGGCGGCCAAAGGAATCCATTATTATATGACGAGATTTTTATCGGTGAGGAGGGTTTACCAACGTGCACTCCGTTAGTGCAACCGTAGGAAGTATATTTCTACCGCCAAGTTAAAAATGTTATCAAGAGACTTCAGAATTGTTCTTATATTATCGAACAGGATAGGGAAATTAATTCTAGGAAAGACTGTATCAAAATTCTATCTATTGTTCACCATCAACTGTCTTCTCCGATATTTTGCGACATGTTACAATACGTTTGGTTCGCTACCAAATTATATGATGACAGGTGATCTTTCCTAAACGTTAACGAGGTTTGCTTCGCGATTGACATCTTGAAAAATCCTTGCGGATGCGGAAACTCGGGATTTATTACGTGCGCCCGATGCCGAAATGATAATTGTTTTCCATGTTTTTATGATCGGTACCACCCTAGTTCTTGTAGTTGTGATAACCAATGAAAAGTTAATAAAAAAGTGAGTGTGCTTTAGACCACACGACTGAAGTAAAACTTCTTTAGCTCCATCTATATGTATGTATATATATATATATATATATATATGTATAATATATTAATTTTCTACAAATATTTAAATTTATTATGGGTTTTCATTGATAAATTAATATTTTTGAATAGATTTTTTATTTTTATTCATTATTTTCATTATCGGATACATCAGTAATTACTGTGGTTGATTGTAAGACCGAGACAATAGGCTTATGGTATCAGAAATAAAATACATATGTTTTCGAATGAAAATTAGAAAGATATCTAGAGAAAACTGCATCGATTGTTGCTCCATGTCTTGTGGTAGGCTCATTTCGGTTATTATTCATTTGTAGTTCTAATTTATCTTGTAGAAAGTTTACCAAGAGTTGTCCATCTTCGGACGCGAAATTAACATTGAAATCTCCTGCTAAAATTAGTGGCAATGTATGATAGTTTTCTCCTAATTCTTCAGAGCCTACTCGACCGTAAATCATAAGTCTTTTATATAAAAACTTTATAATATTATTAACTGTGTTATTGGGCGAAATGTAAGCAACTACCATTATGATGTTTGTTCCATCGTCCAAAACACAGTGAGCAGCACATATATCACCAATTGATGATTGACCAATATCGATTTCACGAATATGTCGTAATAAAATGTCCATTTTCGAAGTTACTATATTCGAGACATCATTTGATTTCTGATAAATTGCCACTCTTGCTGATCTAACATTTTTACGCTTAAATTTCGCAATACAATCAAAATTCGGGATGTCAACATCTTCTCAAAATTCACAAAATATGAACTTTAAAATGAATTTACAATTTTATTCACTTTAAACGTAGAATATTTAATGTATTGAACAAAATATTAATTTATAAAATTGTTCAAGAACGAAATGAAATTACGAAAAATCAAGAAATCACCGTTCGCGTAACGCTAGCAAACTCGCAAACGAACTACTGACTGAGATATATATATATATATTTCATGCACTGGCTATGAGAGGAAGAGAGAAAGAAAATGTGCGCGCGCACTGCTCTCTCTTGCTCCTACAGTGTGATACAGACAATAGGCCTGCACTGTGTCTTAGATATACGAAACGTAACTGGCTATGAGAGAAAGAGAGAAAGAAAATGTGTGCTCGCACCTCTCTCTCTTGCCCCTACAGTAATATCCGAAACGTAACTCTCTCTCTTTCTATCTTCACTAACTTATATCTCTCTCTCAACTTTCGTTCGCCTCGCCCGATCACACTTTTCGTAACGCTCTCGTCACGCATTCACCAGCTTACTCCCCAAGTCAAGCGTGCGTAAAGAAGTTTTACTTCAAAAAGATTGGTTATTCTTTTAAACTCGTGTATTCATTTGATACAATTCTTTCTCTACCTTTTAACAAAAAAATAAATAAATAAAAAAAGCTGCTCGTTTTTCCTTATAACACCAAAATGATCCACAATAAAAAATATTTATTCATTGCTTTACGGAAATATTAATATAATCGCATAGTAGTTGCCGTAGAAATGATTTAATAATAACAATAATAATAATTTTTTTTTTTGAAAGTCCGCGCCGGGATTCGATCCGACGATCCAGCGCTTCTGAAGTGGAGACGTAGGCGACTACGCTACGCGCCCTTGTTGAGTATGATTTAACGCAGAGAGTATATGAACGCTCGGATATTTTAAATATTTTATATCTCGAAAACGGCTGAGAAGCGCATCCTATTACTTGCACCTATTGCACCCCTGGGTGCGACCAAACTGTAAAAAAAATTTGGTCCGAATCGGTGTTCCACGTACCTGGAGGTCCCCTTGTAGTTGATGCTCGCTCGGTTGCGCTCTACCCTAGCTTACGTATTTTAAGGCGAGGCGAAACCTCCATACTTCTGTTCTCCATAGTTCTACCTCTTTCGCACTCATGGCTGGAGTTACAGGTTTCGCCTCGTCCCTCTGTACTTCACCTATGAGTGCGAAAGAGACTGGCTAGTATGACGCTTACGACGGAGTGAAAGAGAAGCAACACATCTGTTGTAAGTATGGAGGTTTCGCCTTGTCTCAAGGAAGCTGGACTCTTCATATAGTTAAGTTTGGCCCACAAGAGATACGCTAATATTTTTACTAGTTTGTGCTGATAATAACTTTCGTTCTGCATTGATTCGGACAGTAAATAGAGTAAGCCGAGCTAAACAAAGTGCACGTGCGATTGTCGAAATTGTTATAAGTGCTTTGGCAGCACCAGATTAACGTGGAACACAGTGACAATGGGTGATGATGGATACTACGGCGGTTATCCACCGCACGAAGGCGGTTATGACAATTATGCGGGAGCTTTACAACCCACACTAGACGTTTTCATCAAAAAGGCCGTCGAAATAAAACGCATATTGCCGTCCCTCTTCAATATTAAAGTGGTACGCAATGCTGATACACTCAATCATCTGCTACGATTTATCAAACGATAATACAATCGAATTGACCGCCCATGCTATTTCAATATCAACAAGTTCACTCAAGCTAATAAATTATTTCAATTATTTGCATATAATTCGACAAACTGACACAGGGTCGTAACATTTGATTGTACGGATGTGAATCATAACCTTTAGTCGCACCTTGAGCTCTAAGTATGTACCTATATAGGTGATTCATCGGTGCTGTGGTACACAACTATTTTTTTTTCTAACTAGCATCAAACCGTTTGGATTATTTCCTGGTAACTAGATAAAGCCGTGTTGGATATGTTTCATATTGTTTTTTAGATAAGTTGTACTAATCTTGTTCTGTAACTCAAATTTTTTTTAAATATATGATTGAAATAGTTTAAGCTCATTAACGATTTTATTATTATCATCTGTTATGTGTTTCTGCTGTTTTTTTTTATGGAATAATGAAAAATTCATAAACATTTGACCACAAAAGGCATAAAGTAAATGAAAACTATCCTTTTCCTGATGTATGTTTTAATTAGTTGTAATTAAGAATACAAGTGCACTCGTAATAAATATAACACACAGGAGTATCGTATCTGCGCAGCGGTCTGGCCCGTTCCGTTACATTATCACATGTTTTTCCTGAACTGATAAGGTTTTTTATAGTCCATCAGTATACATTTGTTCTTTGTAGCAGGCTGTTGAATTACAAGGTTTCTTTTCAAATATAATTATTAAATAAATAGATATGAAGTAAAGTGGTTATTAAATATCAGTGTCGATTAACGGTAGAATCAAAATGGGTGAAAAACGGCAGTTGTATAAAAGCAGTAATTATCGATATCAAAGTTATTTAGAAAACGGGGTAGCTCGACTGACAATATCAAAGACAGTTAGTATTGTTCCAAGTGACGTTCATACTCAAGGACTATTTACAGTGGAGCCCCTACCCAAACTTGAGCCCACTTTAAACATTAAGAAAACAGTGCAAAGTGTCTATAAGACAAGTCTAAATATTCAACCAGCTTATGAAAGAACATTTTCCAATGAGGTAAATCAAAACATGTATGCTGGAAAAGAGCTATTGGATACACCAGCTGAACATTTGAGGAAGAGAAAATATTTGTATGATGACAAGGCGAAGGTCACTTTGGGAAATTTTATTGGAAAAGCTGTTTATAACGTAGGTGACTTCTTGATTGTAATCTTTATTTAAAAAAAAACTTGTTTTGTTGTCATGGAAAAAATTCTTAAGACATCTTAAGGGCTACTTCTGAAAGTTAATGTTCCAGTTATTAATTGGGTGCTTGAGAGTATTACTGGTTAAAAAAAAATTTCTTATAATGTGAAATTAATTTATATTCTACTAGCTGATTTACCCGGCATTGCCCGAGTGCCACATCATACGGGCAATAACAGCTAAATCAGTGTTTAAAAAAGTTGAAAAAACCACATTACTTTCAGTGGGAGATAAAGATTGTTTTCGTTGGGGGTGGTTTTATGGGGTGAGATATATAGAGTGAGTGAGTTTCTATTTTGTTTGTGAAGTTTTGTTTAAATTGGTTAAGGCAGAAAAACTAACTATTTTTAGGGGATAAAGGCGCGATTTTAAGGGGTGAGCTATATTTATACAGTGACCTTCCATTAGAACTTATCAAAATTTGTGTAAAGTTTGGTTGAAATCAGTCAAAGGGTGTGGATTTTTATACTAAATCTTTTTTTAGGGGTTTAAGTGGGTGGATATGTATACAGTACGACCTTTGTCGTACCCGTCTTAGACTCGCTATAATATTTGTGTAAGGTTCGGTTGAATCAGTTGATTCGCATGAATATTTTTGAAGAATCTTTTTTTAGGGGGTGAAGAGGGTGGGGTTTAGGCGTGAGATATATCCAGTGACCTTCTTTAGGCTCTTGACAATATTTGTGCTTGGTTTGGTTGTAATCAGTGAAGGCGTGTGGATTTTATTAAGAATTTTTTTTAGGGGATGAAGGGGGTGGTTTTCAGGGGTGAGATATATACAGTCGCCTTCTTTTGGTCTTCAACAATATTTGTGTAAGGTTTGGTTGAAATCAGTTGATTCGCGTGAATATTTTTGAAGAATCTTTTTTTAGGGGGTGAAGAGGGTGGGGTTTAGGGGTGGAATATATCCAGTGACCTTCCTTAGGCTCTTAACAATATTTGTGCTTGGTTTGGTTGTAATCGGTGAAGGCGTGTGGGTTTTATTAAGAATTTTTTTTAGGGGTTGAAGGGGGTGGTTTTCAGGGGTGAGATATATACAGTTGTCTTCCTTTGGTCTTCAACAATATTGGTATAAAGTTTGGCTGTAATCGGTCAACGCGTGTAGCTTTGTATACCGGACAGACAGACAAACATTCATTTTTATATATAAAGATTGGAAATATATATTTTTTTACCATTATGTATTTCACAAATTTAATTCAATAAGATACTAACTGGTTGAATGTTAATTTTTCCACTGCATCATTGACTGGTACATTTACATTTTTCAACTTAAGGGGTCATGCTACTGCAAAACATTGAAAAATTGTCATTTTTGGGGATTTTTTTTGTTTTTAGTGAATGAAATGTCCATGGTAATTGAAGTTTTGCATATTCATTAATACATATTTTTAAAGTATAAACATTTTTTTTAATTCTTGAATCGTTTTTTTTAAACAATTATAGCACTGAACTGTAGCCTTTAAACATCGATGGACTGCTGGTGTAGGTGATACAGAGAAAAATATACGTCTGAATTAAAAAATTTTAAAAGATTTTTAATCGGTATGAATATTGTTATCGTCCAGACCAAAATTATGTTGATTAATAAAAAATTAAGAAAATGGCGTAGGTACAAAATTTCAGTTCCGAAATTTAGTACATTTTCAATCATTTTGGTCGTTAAAAACTACGAAATTGTTAATAGAAAAATATTTCCGTGTTCGCTGCGATAGCCACTGATGTATTGAATAACGTGTAAAAATTTCAGACCGATTGGTCCAATAGTTTTCTTGCACTCATCTACGCCAGTTGACAAAATGAGTTTAAAAAAAATCGAGTTTAAAGTTGCTGGCGTGCCACGTTATGTGCTGCGCTTTCTCTGCCACTTCCGACTGTAGCAGCCAAATTAAATCAAATCAGGCTTGGAAGCTTTGTCAGTATTCTTAAATATATAAAATTTCGAAAAATGAAAAAGAAACTTAGTTTTTTTCGATTTTTTCATAATGAAATGACCTCTTAACCCTTTGCGGACGAGTGTCGGCAAATAGCCGCCCAAGCCTCTTTACCGTTGCGGACGCGTGTCGGCATATAGCGGCCCAATTCTCGCGCTGCGTCTGGCGTACGTCTGTCGTTCTAAACAATAAGATACGCATGGGTATACCAGTCTAAGAAGTCAAGTTGCCTCTCAATGAAATTAGAGACTTTGTAGTGATGAAGTCTTATCTTTCGTATAATGTTGCCTCTGAATAAAATTAGAGACTTTGTAGTGATGAAGTCTTATCTTTCGTATATTGTTGCCTTTCAATGAAATTAGAGACTTTGTAGTGATGAAGTCCTTACGATCCGAGACCATAGTAGGATCAGAACGAATTTCAGTTTTCGAGTCAGTCTTTCACTGTCATTACCAGAGAAACCATCAAAGTTTTCCAGATATTTTATATCTTGTAACATATATCCTATCGATGGCTAAAAGATCCAGAGATGATACGTTCAATAGTGACAGTACTGATGAGTTCCAGTTTGAATCTGACAACACAGAAGATTACGACATTGCTTCATCCAGTGGAAGTGAAATCCTTCAACAAGGAACGCACTCAGGCGTTTCAATGTGGGCAGTGATAGTAGCAGTAATGAAGAAACAAATATTCAGGAAAGTGATAGCAGTAGTGATAATGAATGGAGGAATGTTACAAACCTCGATACCATTCCACGAAAAATACAATTTAGATCTGGATCACGAATGTCTGGTTCACAACTAAATTCAACTCATACAGAACCATTAGATTTCTTCAACTCCTTCTTTACCGATGAGTTGATCAGGAAAATAGTTAAAGAGACTAATCGGTACGCAAATCATACGATACAAGGGAAACATCTAAAAAAGCGGTCCGTATGGCATACATGGACTAATGTTACACCAAAGGAAATGCGAGCATTTCTCGGCATAATATTGCTTATGGGGACAATACCACTTCCGAGCCTGAAGGATTATTGGATCACAGACAAGAAAAGTAGGATCCCATACTTTGCTGAAATATTCAGAAGAGATCGATTCCTACAAATATTTTGGATGCTCCATACAAACGAAAATATTGAAGTTACGCAAAACATGACAACAAGAACGAAAAAAATTACCAATTTTTTAGACTACATTGACGGTAAATGTCGTGAAAATTTTGTGCCCGCGGCGGAGTTATCCGTAGATGAATCAATCATCAAATTCAAAGGGCGAATAAGTTTTCTTACATACAACCCACAGAAACCGACCAAGTGGGGTATCCGTGTTTATGTCCTTGCAGACGCCAATATTGGTTATATACAGACGTTTTTACCGTATTATGGCAGTTTAGTACAGAGAAATTACTCAGACCAGAACTTCCAATAAGCACAAGAATAGTTCTACAACTATATCACAATTTATTGCAATCCAATCCTGGCGCTGTAGGATACCACATCTTCAACGACCGATACTTCACAAGCATTCCCTTGGCAGATGCGCTACTGAAAATCAAATGTTATCTAACTGAAACTATTTAGACAAATAGGAAATTTATTCCACCTCAAATAAAAAATCCAAAGATTGCCAAAAATGAAATCATTGCCTACAGACGGAAAGATTTAGTATTATTGGCTTGGAGAGACAAGCGTATTGTAACCATGCTCAGCACCTGTGCTACCTCGTCTTCAAAAACCGTCACTAAAAGGTCACGCAAAGAAGGAAGAACTGATATTGTAAAGCCAGATGTGATTATAAACTATAATAAATATATGGGCGGGGTAGATAAAGCAGACCAGTATACAGGCACGTACTGTTTGATGCGAAAGTCTCAAAAATGGTGGCGAAAATGATTTTTTTGGGGATTGGAAGTTTCAGTCATAAATTCCTATATATTATATCAGGAACATCAGAAGAAATACAATATAAAAAAGCTAAAACATATAGAATTCATGCGTCTTTTGGTAGATCAATTGATTGGAGATTTTCGAAACGCTAATCCCAATCCTCCTTCGACATCTGGAACAGCAGAAAGACTCAACGGCCTTCTACATATAATTCGGCGGGACGAGACAGGAAGAAGTAAAGACTGCGTCGTATGTTCCAATCGAAAAGTAAAACATGGAAGGAGAGAATCCAGATACTATTGTGCTACTTGTTCGGCTAAGCCGGCCTTGCATATAGGTGATTGCTTCGAATTATACCATACAAAGGTCGAATATAAAACGTCTCATATGTAACCAGGACTAAATTTGTTTGTTTCTGATTTTGTTGGACTTTATGAAAAAGTTATTTAAATAAAGCTTTAGTTTTTATAACGCAAACGTGTGACGTGAACATTTTCCTTACTGCGCGCTCCAACACCTGTCGTCCACAGCGACGCTCGCCCGTCGGGTGGCTCCGTCCGCAAAGGGTTAAACGATAAAATCTTTCAAAACATAATGAACATAACGAAATAACATTTATTCTGAAGGATACATTAAAACGTACATTTTTAGTAATTTTTAAATATTTTCTGGTTAAACTTTTAAAAAACATCCACGTTTCTAACTATTGATTCTAGAACAGAATTTACATTAAATTCTATTTGAAAAAAATAATTGTTCATAGCTCGGTGAGAAAGGTTCCGGAATTAGATCGCGTGGAGATGTTCAGGATTTCAATCAATTGCGACAAGACTGTCTCTCTTCGGGACGTTTGTTCGAGGACCCGGAATTCCCGGCTCAGGATTCTTCCTTACTCTACTCGAAACGTCCCGACAGATACATAGAATGGAGACGTCCAATGGTACAGACTCAAACCACTAAACTACATTGAGACATAAAGTATCATCAAGCGTTATCTCACTCGTTTATTCGTAAATCAATACTCCGCAGGAAATAGCGGACAATCCACAACTCTTCGTCGAGGGTTTTTCGCGATTCGACGTCCAACAAGGTGAGCTCGGTGACTGCTGGCTGCTCGCTGCAGTCGCGAATCTCACGATGCACGCGAATTTGTTCTTCCAAATTGTGCCAGAGGACCAGAGCTTTGAGGAGAATTACGCTGGCATTTTTCACTTCAGGTTTGCTTCAAGCTATTTACCATTTACTTCATAACATCGATTATTTTGGTTTTTAATTAACAATACAAATTCAACGATACCGCAGATTCTGGCAGTATGGCAGATGGGTCGACGTTGTGATAGATGATCGTTTACCGACGTATCAAGGAAAACTTCTGTATCTCAGCTCAGCTGAACCCAGCGAATTTTGGAGCGCGCTTCTTGAGAAAGCCTACGCCAAATTGCACGGTTCTTACGAAGCTCTTAAGGGTGGTACAACCTGCGAAGCTATGGAAGACTTCACAGGAGGAGTTACGGAGATGTACGAGATGGAGGAAACCCCACCGAATTTATTTAGTATCTTGCTGAAGGCGTTCGAAAGAAATTCGTTAATGGGTTGTTCACTAGAGGTAAGCTATCATACTTCTTCCTCGTTATACTTTACGACGATATTATCTTATGACATTGTTTTATTTTCCTTCAAGCCTGATCCAAACGTGCTGGAAGCTGAGACGCAACAGGGTCTCATCAGAGGACATGCTTACAGTATAACACGTGTTAAATACGTAGACATTTCTACGCCTAACCAAACGGGAAAAATCCCTCTGTTGAGATTGAGGAACCCGTGGGGAAATGAGGCTGAATGGAATGGGCCCTGGAGTGATTCGTAATAAAGATAAATTAATTCATTTTATAATTGAATTCACTTTTTTAATCCGGTGATTTTGCAAATAGATCACCAGAGTGGAGATTCATCCCCGATCATGAAAAGGATGAGCTCGGCTTGACGTTCGACACTGACGGTGAATTCTGGATGTCATTCCAAGACTTCAAGAGATACTTCACGAGACTGGAGATCTGTAACTTGAATCCTGACTCACTGACGGAGGACGATCTCAACGAGGGAAAGAAGAAGTGGGAGATGAGTGTTTTTGAGGGTGAATGGGTGCGCGGTGTCACCGCTGGTGGTTGCAGAAACTTTTTGGGTAATCGGAAAATACAACAAATGTTATTATTCGTGTGTAAGCTCAACAGAATTGTGAATTTTCGTTTGAATTGCAGAAACTTTCTGGCACAATCCTCAGTATCGGATTACGTTGGAATACCCTGACGAGGGTGATGACAAGTGTACAGTTATCGTTGCGCTTATGCAGAAAAACAGGCGAGCCCAGAGGCGAATGGGAGCCGATTGCCTTACGATCGGCTTTGCCATTTATCATGTATGGACCTCTTTTTTTTATAAATTAGGGACATGATTAGTCGTATTATGCTTCTTGTGCAGCATAAACACTTTCACAAACATTCAATTCTTAATGTTCTTTAATAGCTTGACTATCCGGACAGATTGCCGAAACCTCTAGACATAAATTTCTTTAAATACAACGCATCAGTAGCACGTTCACCGTCGTTCATTAATCTCCGAGAAGTGAGTTGTCGTTTCAAGTTGCCACCTGGCACGTACTGTATCGTTCCAAGTACATTCGATCCCAACGAGGAAGGAGAATTCTTGCTGCGTATCTTCTCCGAAAATCAGAATAACATGGAGTGAGTATGGTTCCTTCATCTCTTATTCGTAACTTTAGAATGATAAAAATTAATAAAATGTGTTTCTTTCAAGAGAAAATGACGACGAAGTCGGAATCGGCGAAGTCGACGACAGGGTAACTATAATTGAACTCAAATACGACACGAAAAGCGTTGAATATATTAACACGTAACACTTAGAACACGCAGGATGGTCGATCTAGACACGTGAAAATATAACATTTTTTTAAATAACTAATTTGGTGAAATATCCGACTCTCCTTGAGACGCTAACTCATTCCTCGGTCCGTGGGAATGAACGGTAACAATAATTAGCATGGGGTGTTTAAGCTGTTGCGATTAATTAAATAAACATCAGGGCCGCTGAATGGGTTAATAAGCCAAACCCATTAATTACGTTGCATGATAAACGGTGCTTGGCTTTTAGGTACTTAACCAGCACGACGATAAATCGGGCGAGCACAAACACGGTGTGGGTAATTAGCACTTGATGAAATTAATCTTGAGTTTATAAAGATTGTGATTGTAGCTAATTGAAAGGCGCATTTGTACTTTGTATTTCATTAGCGAACGTTCTTGAATGCGAAAAATAGTAGCGTCACGGTGTCTTAAAAACATTTATTTGATGTACCCAGGTGCGCGATCAACCCGAGCCCGATCGTAATGAAGAGAAGGTACGCGAATTCTTCAGAAAACTTGCTGGCGACGACATGGAAGTTGATTGGATGGAACTGAAAGAAATTTTGGATTACGCGATGCGCAAAGGTATGCTCTTACTTTTTATCGTCGATTTAAATCTTTAGCACTCGTTGACAGACATCTCAGATATACAGTGCTTGTTTTTCTCTTGTATCCATTTCATTAATACTCCACCGGTACATTTTTTCCATACCCTCCGCCGGCAGACTGGGCATGTGAAGGCCAGTTCAGGTTTTCACTGTATTGGGCTTAAAATAAATAGGGCAATAATATGGATAACTTCTCATAGTATCTGCTACATTATCCAACAGTTGTTAAGGTCAAATGTTTAAAACCTCTTTTCCCTTTTAATGAAAATTGAAGATTGTGTAACATGTGGACATAATTGGGAATGTTCCATGAATGTCATCGTGAACAATACATAACTCTACACTAAATAAATCTATTTAAAAATGAATACATGGTTTTGCACCTAAAACTATGAGCTTTGAAATGAATATACGCGCGATATCCTCGACTTCAAAAAGTAGAAAATATTTTACACCGATTGAAGTATTCTGAATCATTCATACAAAAAAACAAGATAAACGAAGAAAATGAATACTTATAGCCAATAATAACTAAAAATACAAAATTTCGCACAAATATAAATAAACCGCAGAAAATTAAGAAAAAAGTATAGATATCTGTATGCGAAAACATTAGTGCTGGTCGAAGGTAAACTGGTCAAAAGTAACCTGGTCCAAGGTAGCTGTTGTATCTTGTCGCCATTCGGCAATTAGGTTCGTCTCACTATTCCCAGATTTTTTGGGGAATAGGACCAAGAGATCCACTCTTTTTTAATTTCAGAGAAATGTTGAGATTGGTATATTGACTATCTTCAAATTCCCAGTTTGTCGTTGGAGGGTTAACAGTGATGGTTCTAGTTTTATTGAAATATAACAATGTTTGTTCGCGAATTTCGGTCTGTACGCTGCTTTCTATTCTTTCTGTATTCCCTAATTCCTCACATGTAAGTAATGTTTCTAGTTTTAACTTTCTTAAATACATGGTTAATTATTCTGAAAAAAAAGTTTATTCAAATTCTTTTCGCACACCAGTGATAATATGGATTGCCTATATATAAACTTTTTGGGCTCTTGAATTTTACTTAATTTTCTCGCAACTACAACTTGTTTTCTATTTATGAAAGTTATTACTTTTTACCAAAATAAGTGACGTGTAAATAATTGATTTTTTTCTTAGTTTTAAAACTTGGTTGAATTCAATATGACATAGTATGTAGTTACGTTTGAAGAACATTTCAACAAAACGGTATTATGAATCTCGAATGAGAAGGAATAGCGTATGTTGAAAAGCATCTTCTATGAGGGAGTTGCAAACAGATATGCACAAATTCGATATCTTGGTTTAAGCGCCAGAGTTGTTGGAACTCTTCGAAGCATTAGAATAGTTTGAGGGTCCGAACTATTCAAACCGTTCGAAGATTCGAGCGGTTCGCGGATTGGAGTTGAAAGTAACACAAATTTTAGATTTTTCTGTGCATTTCTCTCTATCTGGTGAACCTCCTCAAACTAGGAAGTAACAGTCGTATTTACTTGAAAAAAATACTTTTTTGCATGAAGACATTTTTATTTGATAAACTGTAATGAAAATTTAGAAACCATGTATGTACTTGGTTCATAAATATATTTAGGTTTACAGCAAATTTCATTGCAAGTTGTTTAAAATTGTTTTTTTTTAATTATGATAAATAATTAGACCTAAATGCATACATGCCAATTAATATAGCTAACATGTAGTGTATGTTACGAGTAGAGCTACCACCGTCAGCTCGACGTAGCGAGGCTCATACTCCCAATACGCCGCAAGAAAATGGCTCTATCGTCGCTACTATCATCTCTCTGCTGTGCGGTGTTGTTTGTAATAATGAACAATACAATAAGCCTGTAGGTAAGATCCGATCGTACATGTCATCATCATTCATAAGGGCACACGACCTTTTTATGTGTCTGTCAGTAGAGTAATTCCTATTAATTTATAAATATTCATCCATTTATTCATTAAGCATATCTGGACCAAATCCGAATTCTGTTCGATTACATTGAAATTTAACTGGTTTGTGAAAATAAAAGTATGCTGGTTTTTTTCACAATTAAAAAAAAATATTAGTCGTTTAGTTTTTAGCAATGTGTGCTCAAAGTTACACAATTTTACGTGGTAAGTCGGGAAACCTTCCCACGACAATATAATGTACAAAACTAACTGATCAAAAGAGATACCTCGAGACAGCTTTTGTCTACATTTGACCGTTTAGGCTTTGAGAATCGTCGAGTAAACTAAATACTTTCTGTGGCTATTTTCTTTTAGATCAGTCACGGGACATACGCTTCATTCACGCACACTAACGCGCTCAGCCCCTCTCTCGTTTCTCTCTCGCATTATTGGGACACTATTGGCCCAAATATCTAGGATGGTATCAACGGCCGTCTGTCTCAAATGCCATTCTCAAATCTCAGCTGTCGTTGATTGCAAGTGTCGTCAGTCTCAACTACCGGCGACGAGAAGCCGGTCTTGGATCGCGTTCTACTTCCATCACGGATAAATATGCCGTCGTATAATCGTTACCTCGCATAATCGTGATCGGCTTACCTCGCCGATCGGGCGTCTGCCGCCAATCAAAGCGGCTGCCGCGTTCAACTGTCGTCAGTCACAAGTATAATATCTTCACGTCCTACTGGCATCGATTCAGCGACCCTCAACATTTGATGTCCAAACAGAATGTTTGACATAAAATCCGGTGCACGTAGTTATGTGATATTATTTTACGATATTACGGGGGTCGAGTTAGACGGAAAACATAACAACTTAACTGCTATATACTGGCACATTAGTACAATCAATAGGTAATATTGTAGCGCACTAAATTACAAGAGTTATTTTTTTTTTTAAGTTGGGTTCAGTCTCACGTCCTGAATGTAAATGAACAAAATCTTTACAGATTAAGGGGGTGCAAGTGCCGCCATTTTGAGGAAAACCGTATCGGCCGATATCTCCGTTACCGTGCACTTTAGGCCAAAAATGGTAATAACCTTTCTTGTAGATAATTGAATTTCCTATCTTTTTTTCTAAATATTTTTTTTGTATTACTTACCGTTTACGACTTATACGACTGTTAAAATTTATTTATTCACTTTTTGACGTGTATCTCTCCTAATAATTGTTTAAACAATAAAATGCTAATAACTTATCTTTTAAATCCATAAATTTTCCACAGCTTTTATTTTAAACTTTTTTGTCTAAAATTAATATTCTCAAAGTTATAACGCGTTCAATGTTGCGCTACTGGGTGCAAGATTAATAAAAACGAGGTATGCATAGTACAATGATGAAAATTCAATACATATGTGAAAAAATATTAATGATATTGAGATAATTAACAATAAATAATTTGCCTTCTGACCTGCAAAAAACAGCGACTTCCCCTTGACATTTTTGAAATATTTGTATAATATTTTTTAAAAAGTCAATAATACTTCATAACTCGAATTGCCCCACGATTATTATCAAATTATCAATTATATACTGATGGCATAATGAACAAAAGAATAGGAAAATGGGAAATTTATTCAAAAAGGCATGGAAAATTTATTTTCAAAACCGTACAATAGAAAAAAAATCAATAATCTTCTTCGACTCTCGTGCGTTTAGTGGGCGGTGAAGTTTCAACTATATCCTCCTCTTCCTCTTCGTCCCCTTCTTCGGTGGCATATAAACATTTCAAAGCCTCGATTAATTTTTCGTCGCCGTGGTCAACAATATTTTCTTCGACATTGTCGAATTATATATTCTTGACGATTATCTCGGGCTGATTCGAGCACGTTTCCTCTGTGTAGTTGTGGGAAATCAATTATCTACAAGAAAGGTTATTACCATTTTTGGTTTTCCTCAAAATGACGGCACTTGCACCCCCTTAATTTGTAAGGATTTTGTTCATTTACATTCGGTACGTGATACTGAACCTAAATAAAAAAATAATAACTCTTGTAATTTAGTGTATTATGGACAAGAGTAATGGACTCCCTATTGATTGTACTACATACCCAGAAAGGAAATCGTGCCGCGGAAATTAAGAGTGACACCACGGTGGCGCAACGCTTCAGCCCGCCGCGTCGACATGGCGTGCCTATTAGGGATGCTGCGACACATCGTGCAGCTTCTTTACGGTGTTTATAACATCCCTAGCTATGCCGTGTCGACACGGTGCTGTCACATTCGGGCTCACATGATGACACCGTGTTGGCATGGCGGACTGAAGCGTTCTGCCACCGGGCCGTCACTCGCTATTTCCACGGCACGCTTTTTCATCTACATCATCCCCTTTGATATCGTAAGACGTAACTACGTGCCGTAGATTTTGTGAGACAGACTTGGTTGGAAAATCAAAGGCTGAGGCTCACTAAATTCACGGCCGTAGAACCCGAAGGAACTTGAGATCGACGGAAGCAAATGTGGAGACAGCTGGCATCCACGACAATATCGGCATCTCGTCGACGGCCGTTAACGGTAGGTCAAACTGACGATACTTGCGATCGATGGCAACTAAGGATGGCATTTCGAACAGACGGCAGTTGCTTCCATCCCAAATATCTTTAAATTCTTCAATTGTCTTTAATTGTAATATACAAAGCGTTGGTGGAGAGTTGTTTTCCATTATGATTCCGCAAAATGTATTGTTAGTCACTTCTCCAGGCAAAAGTTGTTCCTATCAAAACGAGGTACGTGTTTTTGTGTAAAGCGAGACTACTCATTTTTCTACTAATCATCATTAAGGTAGTATGAGCTTGTATACTTGCTTATTACATACGCTGCTGAATTTTTATATTCAGCGAATAATACACAGAGGACCATGTGTATAACCAAGGTAACTCAACCAAGGTTACCAGCTACAATCACTACATTAATAAATCCAAAGCCGATAGAATTAGCATAATTTCTTATAGAAAAGGTGTTACGATCGTCCTTTCGTTTAGTTTTATTTGTATTTTGCGATTAGATGCATATAGGAACAATAAACGTAACATATTCCGAAAATTTCTAGGCTTGAGATGATATTGAAAAAAATTGGGTTTACCGAATGTGTTAATAAAAATTCTGTAGTTAATAACTGCAATTAGTCTGTGAGCGAATGACTGATGACTGTACCAATATGGCAACACTATGAATTCGAGACCACTGATTAATTGGCTCTGCTCAGTCGTTATATTAAACCCGTTGCGGTAGCCCGCAAACGTAAAGAAATACGTGAAATTTGTTTAAGAATTAATAATTCCAAATGAATTATGGATTGTAAAATTATAGCAATAAACTTGCTAAGTTTGAATACATCTTATATGTCATGTCAGAGATCATAGCATATAGAAGTATATAGAATGTGCATGCAGATTCTCTGTTGAGGCACTTGCATTCGCTGCATTCAATATTGCATTTTTTCGCGCCCTGTACTCTTGCATCCGTTCCTTGGTGCTTTTTGGCGCCTCTTTCGACAGTATATTTCAATAAACCATTCAATAAACAAAAGATGGCATTGATGTAACCTTCGTATCAAATTTTTTGCGACTAGGCTTCAAATTCATTTTAAAAAACGAGCAATAGGAAATTAGAAAAACGTGCAAATTTGAAATTTGCACACAGTTTCCCAGTGATTCTCGCCTACCAACAGATTTTCCTCTACGGGTCATGGTTATCTCAATTCTGGCATCCTCATAGCGGAAGTGGTATTAAAATTTTAAATAATTTCACGACCAAGTATCGTTGTCTCCTAGCCAATATGTATGCATAGGTTTGATTTTATACATGAAAATTTACTAAAGTTAGAGTGAAAATAGATTTTTTTCGATAAAATTACTAAAACTTATCGTTTCATAAAATTTGAATGCTCTGATCAATTCTTGAGCAACTCAAGACAACATTGTCCCCTAGCACATTCTTGTACAAAGTTTCAGCTCGGTAGCTCAGAATTTACGAAAGTTAAGAAGATCATTCCTTTAATTTCGAAAAATTCAAACTACCATAACATGAGACATCAGTAATCGATTAGGACAGAAATTGCAGCAAACCGACGGGGTATGTGACCCGACCCGTGTGCAAAGTTTCAGGATTATCGATCAACTCGTTCTCGATATATATTTGAACTAGCTGATTTACCCGGCGTTGCCCGAGTGCCACATCATACGGGCAATAACAGCTAAATCAGTGTTTAAAAAAGTTGAAAAAAACCACATTACTTTCAGTAGGAGATAAAGATTGTTTTCGTTGGGGGTGGTTTTATGGGGTGAGATATATAGAATGAGTGAGTTTCTATTTTGTTTGTGAAGTTTTGTTTAAATTGGTTAAGGCAGAAAAACTAACTATTTTTAGGGGATAAAGGCGCGATTTTAAGGGGTGAGCTATATTTATACAGTGACCTTCCATTAGAACTTATCAAAATTTGTGTAAAGTTTGGTTGAAATCAGTCAAGGGGTGTGGATAAAAATCCACACCCCTTTAGTATAAAAATACTAAATCTTTTTTTAGGGGTTTAAGTGGGTGGATATGTATACAGTACGAAATTTGTCGTACCCGTCTTAGACTCGCTATAATATTTGTGTAAGGTTTGGTTGAAATCAGTTGATTCGCGTGAATATTTTTAAAGAATCTTTTTTTAGGGGGTGAAGAGGGTGGGGTTTAGGGGTGGAATATATCCAGTGACCTTCCTTAGGCTCTTAACAATATTTGTGCTTGGTTTGGTTGTAATCGGTGAAGGCGTGTGGGTTTTATTAGGAATTTTTTAGGGGATGAAGGAGGTGGTTTTCTGGGGCGAGATATATCCAGTGACCTTCCTTAGGCTCTTAACAATATTTGTGCTTGGTTTGGTTGTAATCGGTGAAGGCGTGTGGATTTTATTGATAAAAAATTTTTAAGGGAATGAAGGGGGTGGTTTTCAGGGGTGAGATATATACAGTCGCCTTCTTTTGGTTTTCAACAATATTTGTGTAAGGTTTGGTTGAAATCAGTTGATTCGCGTGAATATTTTTGAAGAATCTTTTTTTAGGGGGTGAAGAGGGTGGGGTTTAGGGGTGGAATATATCCAGTGACCTTCCTTAGGCTCTTAACAATATTTGTGCTTGGTTTGGTTGTAATCGGTGAAGGCGTGTGGGTTTTATTAAGAATTGTTTTAGGGGATGAAGGAGGTGGTTTTCTGGGGCGAGATATATCCAGTGACCTTCCTTAGGCTCTTAACAATATTTGTGCTTGGTTTGGTTGTAATCGGTGAAGGCGTGTGGATTTTATTGATAAAAAATTTTTAAGGGAATGAAGGGGGTGGTTTTCAGGGGTGAGATATATACAGTCGCCTTCTTTTGGTTTTCAACAATATTTGTGTAAGGTTTGGTTGAAATCAGTTGATTCGCGTGAATATTTTTGAAGAATCTTTTTTTAGGGGGTGAAGAGGGTGGGGTTTAGGGGTGGAATATATCCAGTGACCTTCCTTAGGCTCTTAACAATATTTGTGCTTGGTTTGGTTGTAATCGGTGAAGGCGTGTGGGTTTTATTAAGAATTGTTTTAGGGGATGAAGGAGGTGGTTTTCAGGGGTGAGATATATACAGTCGCCTTCCTTTGGTCTTCAACAATATTGGTATAAAGTTTGGCTGAAATCGGTCAACGCGTGTAGCTTTGTATACCGGACAGACAGACAAACATTCATTTTTATATAAAGGGTGGTTAAATTTTAAGGGCCGATGTTGATTTTGAATAAAACACAAATTATTTAGGAAATTATTGTCAATTCTTTTTATTATGATAATATGGTATGGTTCAATTATGTATGGAACAAAATATCGGCCAAAGGGCCGCCGCGACCTCGGCGGCACACCTCCATCCGATGGTCCAAATTTTCGATGACGCTTAGGCATAATTGAGGTTCTATGCCGTTAATGTGCCGAATTATCTCATCCTTTAGCTCTTGAATTGTTGCTGGCTTATCGACGTACACCTTTTCTTGAAAAATAACCCCAAAGAAAGAAGTCCAACGGTGTCAAATCACATGATCTTGGCGGCCAATTGACATCGCCACCACGTGAGATAACACGGCCATTGAATTTGTCGCGCAAAAGAGCCATTGTTTCGTTAGCTGTGTGGCAAGTGGCACCGTCCTGTTGAAACCACATATCGCCCACATCCATATCTTCCAATTCGGGCCATAAAAAGTTCGTCATCATCTCACGATAGCGAACACCATTCACAGTAACTGCCTGACCGGCCTCATTTTGAGGTGGACGGCTCTTCAGCCACACTATCGCGAACAGCAGCAATATTTTCTGCAGTACGTGCTGTACGAGCATGCACTGGTGTTTTAATATCTCCTACAGACCCGGTTTGCTCAAATTTTTGCACGATTTTCCCGATTGTACGCACATTTAGACGATTCAATTGACCGAAAAAATCACGAAGTGCACGATATGCATTTTAATTTGAACGCCCATTTTCATAATAAGCCTGAATAACTTTAACGCGTTGCTCGATTGTGTATCTTTCCATGGTTCAAATTGAGTTAGTTTGAAATTGAGAAATGTCAAATGAAATGCAGAAAAAAACTTGACGTTTAAGTGTGGTTCACATTCAACATCGGCCCTTACAATTTAACCACCCTTTATAAAGAAGATTTTCCAAGCCCATCACACACACACACACACACGCGCGCGCGCGGACATTCTTTTCTGAATATGGATTTTCGATGTTTAGGGAATTTTTAAGGACTCCGGCATCAAAATCTCGAAAAAAAAAGTTTCACAAAAAAAAGTCTTCTTTTATGAAGAAGCAAAAATAGCTCAGATTCTCGGTCACACGCTTGGAGTATTGTGTAGCAGCACTCAGCGCCTCGAACCACCGCGAGTCGTCCAAAGAATCGAGAGAAAACGCTTGTTATACCGTGGCGACAACGCGGCAACAGAGCGTGTA
Organism: Cylloceria caligata; assembly: GCA_963942595.1. Taxonomy (NCBI): domain Eukaryota; kingdom Metazoa; phylum Arthropoda; class Insecta; order Hymenoptera; family Ichneumonidae; genus Cylloceria; species Cylloceria caligata. The sequence goes on along the minus strand of OZ012707.1, from coordinate 14,475,599 downwards.
CAGCGCGGCAACAGCACAGTTATACCCATGCGTGGCTCGCTGTTCTCGCACACGCAGGCGGCAGTCTCGGTTCTCCAGAACCCAACCGTATACAGTGCAACGCAGTGTATACACTCGGAATCGGGATTGAGCTGTGTATGCTATTTATATAAAAAAAATAAGACATTCAGGAACAAAATCTTGATCCTTACGATCAATAATAAATTTTATTCTGCATTAAAAAATGATTTATTTCACAGGTATGTGCAATGAAATTGATATATTTACTGTACCCTGCTGCATGGATCAGTGAAATACGACTCGGCGCGGAGCCGACGGTACTTGGGGAATTGAGAGTCAATCAAGGCGACCGGGGTCCCTCGAGTAACATGTGCCGTCACTGTATTACTTGCATCCTGCCATACCGACAACCTTCACTTTTCGCTGGATGCTTGCTTGATATACTTGCCGAAAGCAGCGCCAGTTACGACGTGTATTTTTTCCGCGAGAGGCGCTACCCTCGATTCTGAGTTGGTCACGTGTGTTCGATGACTCTTAAAGATAATACGGTCGCAGCCATAATATTTTATAAATGATTGTATTTGGGATCGTTGCCTTAAGTATTAAACAAATTAAATGGATTTTATTATAATTTACAGTTGAACACCGTCAAATTATTATACGTGTATTCGTATTACAGCATCGTTTTAAAAATTTTAGTTCTATCTCTCCAGTCCAGGACGAGGAATCAACCATTCAGTTTACCCTTTATTTCAAGACTTTAATATTTTGGACGAGTCCAATCCGGGATCAACCGTTCAGGTCGATGTGAAAATTAAAACTAATTTTCGTAAAGCAGTTGCTAGGTGCGGTTGCCAAAAATCTTTGAATTGGCATTTACCAGGTGTACAAGTATAAAATGCGGATTTCAGACGACAGATGGCGCACGAAAGCAGTTTGTGCTATAAAGACTCGACACTGCGCCATTTTGTTGTGTCATCAACAAGTGTCAGACGCGCACGAGTGATAAATTCGAAAAGTGTGTGCATAGTGTTGTGTTGTTGTGTTCAATATGTCGAAATTTATGCCGAACAAAGAGCATTCGTGGACAGCATTAATTTTTTGTTTTAATTTGAAAAAAACTGCTCTTGAATCATACCAATTACTTCGAGAAGCTTATGATGAATATGCTGCAGACACGGCACGTGGAATGCCGCCAAAAAATACGAAGATGTGGAATTGCAAGTATTGTTGGACGAAGATGATTCGCAAACACAAAAACAACTCACCGAGCAATTGGGCGTTAGTCAACAAGCTGTTTCCAATTGGCTACGAGAGATGGGAATGACAGGCAAATGGAAAAGCGCAAAAACACATGTGACATTTTGCTCGCTCGGTACAAAAGGAAGTCGTTTTTGCATCGTATAGTTACAGGGGATGAAAAGTGGATTTATTTTGAGAATCCCAAGCGTAAAAAATCATGAGTAGACCCAGGCACACCATCCACATCGACCGCAAGACCGAATCGCTTTGGTAGAAAGACGATGCTCTGTGTTTGGTGGGACCAGAGGGGGGTCTATTATGAGCTGTTAAAACCTGGGGAAACGGTTAATACTAAACGTTACCAACAACAATTGACCGATTTGAACCGTTCACTGCTTGAAAAAAGGCCAGAATCCGAAAGAGACAACACAGTCATTTTTCTTCATGACAATGCTCCATAACATACGGCAAAACCGGTTCGCGACACGTTAGAAGCACTGAACTGGGAAGTTGTACCCCATGCGGCGTACTCTCCAGACTTGGCTCCTTCCGATTACCACTTGTTTGCATTGATGAGTCACGCATTTGCTGAGCAACGTTTTGGTTCGTACGAAGATGTGAAAAAATGGCTCGATGATTGGTTCGCAGCAAAAGGGGAAGATTTTTACTGGCTAAGTATTTACAAATTGCCCGAAAGATGGAAAAAATGTATAACAAGCGATGGAGCATACTTTGAATAAAGCACTTTTTATCATTCTTCCGAATTTAACATGTTTTTTTTTAGAAAAAAAATCTGCATTTCATACTTGTACACCTGGTAACTTTCTGCGTTGCTGAAGCAACCGCAGTTAGGATTGTCGATGGCTAGGCAAGTCTCATTATGCTGCCTAAGCGCATTCCTGTATAATGGTGAACGGCCTCGCGATCGCGCGATTGGGAAATAGAATTTTTTTTCCACAGTTAATCCCGGGGCACAACACTTTCTATCGAATGTAGCATGTCCGTCCTCGATCCAAAATCTAATGAATCATGATTTTCTATACAATACACAGATGCTTATCCTATCAATAATCGTAATTGAGACCACCTATAAACTGCACAACTTGCAAAACCTAACCAACACGTTAACTGTTAACGATATTCATTCATTACGAGTTACAGGAACATTTTGTTTGAGTGGGATGGTTGGAGACTCATGCCCGCGATAATTTGAGATTCATTCTCACTCGGCTTTCTCTTTACATTTTCTTTTATTTAAAAAAATGTAAGTTCCGTGAGTGAAGTGGCCTTAGGAATGATTTTTAATTAATTAATTAAATCACGAATCAATGTGAAATGCATGCGGCCTCGACAAATGTGACTGATATTCATTCGTTCGTGCATAAATAAGCACTTTAGACTATGCTAAACTGCTTATTTTATATGGAACTGATATTTGCAGTATCTTGGGTTCGATTGTTGCTCCATATTTTTTTAATACTTTTTTTGTAATAAAAAGAAATGTCTTCTTATTATTAGCTTGATGCAAATAAGAATAAAGCACTTTCTCGCTGAACATAGACATAATACGTAACCGCAAACAGGTCGGTCGGCATTAAATATCCAGATTATGCTACAACAATGGGCCGGGCCACGGTAAGGGACATGGGATTGTACATACGTGAGCGGGTAGGGCACTACTAAACCACTTTGACAGCAAGAGTGCTTGCCACCACCACTGAAATTCGGCTTCGTTGTCACATCTGGTATGCCTCTGTATGGCACAGGTCTTTATTTTTAGAGATATGATTTGGAAAAATGATCAAGATGAAGATTCGTGTAAATTTGCCGGAAAAGCCGTATACCAGCGAGGAAATCTTATATCAATGGACACGATACAGATTTGGCACGAATGGCCAGGTCATTAGAGCAAACGTTACCTACTGGAAAATTTAACAGGGTAATGCGTTGATGTTACTACTGACGAAGTATTATGTGAGAAATGTGCGTATGTTGAGGGAAAACAGCATCGAGATAGCTTCATTGGGTGGAGCCAAATATTTCGTTTGCTTCACGTGTGATTATTCCCGGCTATGTATGTTTTATTATCCTAAAGAAAAATCGCAAACGCGAGAGATTATCGCGGTAATTATAAAAATCGTTAATAAACATGAAAGTGGATGTCCGTTAAAAGCGTTATAGAGTGACTGTGTTATCGTGAATTCGATGATAATGAGATATAAAAGCTGTTTAAATTGAACGGTGTAAAACTAATCATATTTAATCTGTAAATATCGTGTAATAATTTTTTCACTTATTAGTCTTTCATAATTGATATATTTATTGTTTCTCCTTCTAGAATATAAATAAATATTCTCTACTCCAATTTTTTATTTCATATTATAGTAATATCCACATCCTTTGAGGGGAATAAAATATTCGCTCTATTGGTCTTCAAAACATCATTTATTCAAATTAACTCGCCTCATAGTGATGTAGGCTGGATGTTGTTTCAACGATAATACATAGTTATTCAATTAAACGTCATCTTTAGGATAGAGACATAACGACTCGTAAACATTCTTGAATTAGGGTGAGGGGGGGGAGGCACAAGAAGAGGCAATGGTTTTGATCCAGACGTAGTTTGCCAATGCAAACTAATTATGTAGACCCAATTAGTCTCCTTTTATTTAGAGATATATCGGCAACCGATTTAAATTATTCATTTATCATTCAGGAAAAATAAATATATCATTTCATTCTCTATTTCTCATCAGAAATTACACATCTATGGCAATCATTGACTTTTATATTAATCAAAGTCGGCACTCAGCCTAATCACATTTATGCTCAGTCCAATCTGGACTCGTACTCAATAATTAAATCGCACTGAGCAAATATAATTTTCGCTGCTTCGCTGCTTAACATGAACCAATATTCCCACATTAACATATAGGAAATTGTTAATCCGGTGATCTTTTCTAAATCAATTATCACAAATTTTCAATATTGCTTATTTGATCAAAGCGGGCTGACCTGCATTGACATATTGATAGTTTGCACATTTAGACGTCATTCAAGCTCGCACCCGATGGTTGAATTGACAGTTGAATAGCTCGTATTTATAAATCGACGGGATTCTCACTTTTAAGCTACATGCCAAGAAACACCGTTAATAATGCTCATTCAAGCAAACACCGGTTAACACGAATTGACAGTTTTGATAGCTCGAATTTATGAATCGACGAAGTTCTCGATTTTAGGTTTCGTATGCGGCATGAACACCTTCAATAATGCTTATTCAAGCAAATGCCGATTAACACGAATTGACAGTTTTGATATAGTGGCGCACGTTAACATATCCGAATATTCACCAAAAACCACACCAAATAACTGTAATTGAATAGAATATGTTTCATGGCGATTATAATTTACGAGAGACGCGTCACTTATCTTATTATACGATGCGTTATGTAAACATCACGGTGATTCCATGTGTCGACTGAGTTTCTAATATAGCGGTCGACAGTAGCCAGATATCAGAACAGCCAAAACACTGCTTTCGTGAGGCGTCTCCCCTCTGGCGTCGCAATGTCCATGTATCTACGCGCGTTGTGATGGCAGTGGATGCAGCGTAGTTCAAATCCTCAACAGATAGTTTTTTGACCCCACAAACACTAAAATGCCGTATTTGGGTCGATGTACTAAATATTCCCTTTTCTCGGGTGTGATTAACACGAATTTAATTCATAATTCGTGAATCTATGCGACAATTCCGACCAATTGTTAAAATGGAATTTTTGGCGAATCGCAACTCGTGGTGAGTCAGCACCGCCTGGATTCCTGCGATATCGATCTTTTGTTAGAAAGATCTCTAACAATCGAATCATTAATTTTTGTCAGCTCTGATTGCCTCACTCATTCATTAAGAATTAATGAGGCAACCAGACCTGACGATTTTTTATTTCCAAAGAAATTGCGAAAAAAATATCATCACAGCCCGGGATCCAACCGGGAACTCCAGAATTCTAGCCTGGTATGTTACCAATTACGCCACCGTGGCTCTGGCGATATCAATTTACGATCTCTATTTTTAATGTCGGACAACGAATTAATTAATCAATGAGCGGTCATGTATGTTTATTAGAATTATGAATCGATGCGACAATCCGGACCAATTGTTAAGATGGAATTTTTTTGCGAATCGCAGCTTGTGGTGTGAGTCAGCGGCGTCAGGATTCTTGCGTTATCGATCTTTTGGTAAAAAGATCTTTAACAATCGAATCACTTAATTTTTTCTCAGCTCTGATTGCCTCACTCATTCATTAAGAATCAATGAGGCAACCAGACTTAACGTTTTTTTATTTCGAAAGAAATCGTGAAAAAAATATCGCCACAGCCCGGAATCGAACCGGGAACTCCAGAATTCTAGCCTCGTATGTTACCAATTACGCCACCGTGGCTCTGGCGATATCAAATCACGATCTCTATTTTTAATGCCAGACAATAAATGAATGAATTAATTATTCAATCAGCGGTCATGTATGTTTATTAGAATTATGAATCTACTCGGGCGAAGGGGAAGGAACAATAACATTAAGTAACAATCCAGATGTCTGTCGTAACGCGACAAATAAAACGTGACAACGACGTTGGATGGAAATAATGAGTTAATTAATTAAGTAATTATATATTATTGATTTAATGAATGTATTTATATAGTCTTACAATCTATGTATTTATAACTCTCAAGGGTAACAGAAAAGCAAGCGGAAATGTATGGTACTTCACACTGGTGCATTAGTTGATTGAGGATGTACGGCCACTTGAAGTACGGCGCATGGATGCGAGAGAGGATACATGGTTACGCCCAAGCATAGTATTTGGAAATAGGAAAACGTTATGGTTTAGTGGTGTGAGCGTGGGGCGTGTGATGCTTTAAAGCGAGGTTAAAGACTTACTCCACTTTGTACCACGTGATACCTGGTGTGATCTATCTCTCTCTCTCTCTCTCTCTCTCTCTCTCTCTCTCTCGCACTTACATGATCTCTATGGTGCTGTCTCCCACAGTGGCGTAAAGAATCTTTCGTCTGGCCTTAAGGTGCTTCTATGTACTGTCACCGATACATCGGCGTACCGTATATAGGTAGAAATGAGGACAATTTTTCTGTACCACATCCTAACACGGGATCTATGATTCCATGTTCTGATATGTTCTCTGGTTATGTTCACTTTTTAAGTTTTTCTCACAATTTCTTAACAATGGATACAAGGGATCTCATGCACGTGTAAAATTTTATTTTTTCATATTGCGATTTTTTTTTTTTTTTAAATTCACTGAGATATTACACCATTTTCATGCAATCATCATAATTCGATTATCATTTGACTACCTACTGTGCTCATACTACCTTAACTGAGACAGTGATAAACTGATGACTATTTACACAAACCCAACAAAAATAATGTCATAATTCTTCAACTGGATCGTCAACTAGAAATAGACAAATACAATTTATAATTTCTATTTTACAAAAATCTCATGCGTGAAGGCAACTAAAGTAGAGAAAAGAGTTACCTAATTTTAGGAAATTATTGTTTTTTTTCTATTTCCGTTTTCGATAGAGGAGGGAATGGCATATAGTAGTTTCGTTCACGACGCACACATATTGGTTCTGGCTCGATTCCTGCTGGCACCAATGGAAATTTTCTACGTATTTTTTCTGGTCTTCTCAATCGTTCGGAATCTAACTTAAACCCAATTATGGGTTTAGACCCAATTACGTAGACCCAATTACGTAGACCCAATTATGCGGTAATTTAGTCAACCAAAAAATTGGGTAGGTATCTCGTAGGTTCCTTTGGTGAAAACAATTGGATATAACGTAGCTCCAGATACAGGACGTATGACCTACACTTATATCTGTTCGTCCAATGTTTCATGTCAAACGAAACCCCGGAGAAGTAGAAAGAGGAGGGAGTTGTGAGTAGCTCGTAAGCCCAACGGAGATTGCGACGGTATCGTTGCGGTACGCATCAGCGCATCGTGTCCACAGGGCCTTTATGCGCGTCCGAATGTGTGACGGCGTGTAACGATTGTATATATCGTCCAGTATCGTTACAGCATCCCTGGCCATGCCTTGTCGACACGGTGTCATCGTAGCGTCCGAGTGTGACGGTACCGTACACGGCGTGACTAGGGACGCTGTAACGATACAGTGTACGGCATGTCCACTGCACCGTTACATTTCTATTTGAGTGTCTATTTCCGTTTTAACCCCATGAATAACAAAATATATTCGCAATGATTTTTTTCAAAAAATTTTTTTCAGAAATGAACAACGAAGGTTTCAGCAAAGATATTTGTCGCAGTATGGTCGCTATGTTGGACGTTGACCATTCCGGTAAACTTGGATTCGAAGAGTTTAAGACTCTCTGGAATGACATTAGAAATTGGAGGGTAACATTCCGCTTTTTCAGTCAAACACTGAAAAAAAAGTTTCTTTTAGTCCTAACGCAATACATTTGTATTACAGGCAGTGTTCAAGCTGTATGACAAAGATGGTTCGGGTCATCTTAGCGCTTTTGAATTGCGACAGGCGTTAAACAGCGCGGGCTATCGACTCAATAATCACATACTCAACATTCTCGTGCACAGATACGGAACGAAGAATGGTTCGATCAAATTCGACGACTATATCATGTGTGCTGTCCGCTTAAAAACTATGATTGGTGAGTAACGACACAGAAAACATAAATAATCATGTATTCCTAACACTATCATCATCGATGTAGACAGCTCTCACACGACGCACTAACTCAATGTTCCAGACATTTTCCGCGAACGAGATCCCGACCATACTAACTCCGCCACTTTCACCATGGAGGAATGGGTCGAAAAAACTTTGTATTCGTAAAAAAAATTGAACGATTGGGATCGAAACTATTTGGTAAATGGATCTTCAAGCTTGATTCACGGTTCAGAACTAAAATTCTTAAGAGGAACTTCCTATTTTTCCAATTCTTAGGATAAATGATACCTGCGGTCTTCTTCAATCATTATTTTACACCATAGTACAAAATTTATCGGTTTCACGTTCAAAAAAAAAATTTATCTCAAAACTTTTTTTCTTTTTTTTATATGAATATAAAGGAAAATTGTCTAGGTATCATTTAGCCTTAAGCTCGAATAATGACTTAATTTTTACAAATATTACAGATTCGGGCATTGATTTAGAGGCCTTGGACGAAGACTTCTAAAAGTAACGCATTTATTCAACAGACACAGGTCTACTGCGTTTTTTTCTAATCGTTTATGTTTATGATCTAAATATTGAATTGAATACTGTGAAGTAAACGAGAAATAGCTATTTCATTTATAAATGGAGTATGCGAGACGCGGAGCGCTAAAAACGAGAATACTTAAAATTGTTGATTTGTTAATATACTAAAAAAAAAGCGCAGATATTGAAATATGTGATCAACTGATTAAAATTGTTAGTATGATATATTTTATTCGGATAATCTGATACCGTATAAGTGAATTTTTGGGGCTCCTGGTGTCGATCGTCTCTGGATCTCTAAATCTTCGAGCGAACAAACACAGCTAGGGCGTCTCGTCTGTATGTGCCTAATTAATAATCCATTCATTTTTAAAAATGTATACATTGAATAAAATATACATTTTTATTGTTTGCAAAATAAAAAATGAAGGATAGTTAACCGTAAACTTTTAATTGTTGAAGACATCGATGACGAATGAATTATTCTGTATCCAAACGCAATCTCTTCCGTATATTATAGTCACGTTTTGATCTAATTTTAAACAAAAGAAAAAACAAACATGATGTCTGAATCCACAAAAGGATTGTACAATAAAATATTTTTTAATAATGTACACGATGAATAAAATATTTTTATCTCCACTTTCACGTCGAATTCGTCATTTTTTGTTTTCTAGTAAATATTTTATTAATCAACAACTACAAAATACACTGTCATAATAATATAATCAGACTTAATTGTAATACCTTCAAGCGATGAGCCAATGAACGATAAAAAAATTATATTTGTATTAGTCGTGACCATAGAAATATGAAGAAACATTGAGCGATATAACATCGGTGATATTGAGATTCAAAAGTCAATCCGCTATCAGTCCTTTGTCAAATTCAACTAATAGCGCGAGAAGTATGCTAAGTTTATTAAATAAATAAATAGATTTTAAAAATCTCCGTTACTCGACAAAATAATGTGCTTGAAAAATGTATGTCAAGAAAACTTATCAGGTATACGCTTACCACCTACGCCGCTTTGGTTTTTATACGATTTATCATATCGTGTATGTATTTGGTACATTTGTGTTGTTGTTGCTGTCGTTCTTTACAATGAATAATTGACTAGAAACAATCGTATATATGTAAATAAATACGCTTAATTTACAATGATTTGTTTATCCTGGCCAGGTAGATATCATGGTTCCGCATATATATTATTAATGTCTCTTTTTTTTTTGTTTAATTACTCATTTAGGAACGATGTAACATACATATGAAATCTATGCTATTACACGTGATTATGTGGTTAATGTCATTATAAATAACATATTCTTCTACCGATTGCACGGTAGATCCTCGGCCTTGAGTAACGGGAAAACCGTTTTGATTGTATTCGACTCGAATTAATTTAAAGGTAATATGGCACGCGCAAAGGCTATCTCTCTTGCTCGTGAGATGAGGCGATAGTGCATTCTCTCTAAAAGTAGAGCGTGGGATAAAGAGACTTCCGAAATGTTTCCTCGTGTGCTATTTAACATTAAGGGGGAGTGATGGGTGAACCTTTAAAACTCTGTATCTTCGGTCATTTTAGTTCTTTTAGATTTTACAACGTTTTCTCTAAAATTTTCATTACTTGAAATCGCCGTAATTCTTTTTCGTTGCTGAAATTACGATTTGCAGAAAAATGCAGTTTTTTTTTAAATTTCACCCAAACGTCCTGTTAAGAATATTTCTTCTGTTATCCTAGGTGAGCAACAGTGATTACAATTTATTTGGGAATGCGGTGGATCGCCTCGAATGAATAAAGCATATTAGGTTTTTGGTTTGATTAAAAAGAAAAGAGAAAAAGATATTTCCGCTAATTCACACCTTCATTATCGCGTTATTTCTATCTATACATGTCACTCTTACAGTCTCTAAGTCCTCCAAGATCATCCCGAAAATACAGTCTTTTGATATTCTAGAACATGTCGTTAATCGGTGTCAGCGGATTTCAGTGTTTCAATGTTTCCAGCCTGATATGAGCTACGTCCTTCGAGTTTTTACACTACAATTAATTTCTTTTATTTTTTCGGTGACTAGATACTTCCGGTAAATGTAGTCCTCATTTTATACAAATTATTCTCGAAACTCGTCCGAACGAATGATTATCCGATTCCTCTCTACCTTCTCGTCAAGCTATGAAACGAAAAGCCTTTTTCCAAACATTATTTACAAAAATCCATCTTTCAAGAACTCTGGAGAATCTTACTTCGCCTTCATTAGCTTTGCATCACATTTTTGTAAATCATCAACGATATTATGCGCAATAATTTTGGACAAATTGGCTTCACGCGCCTATCTTGTTGTCGATATATTCGTCGTCATCGTCGGCAAACTTGAAACCATCCTCGTCCTCTCCAATGAAATCGTAGAAAGACTCCCTCGATACGTCCCCGATATCCGTCACGACACCATAATCCGGGCTCTGAATCTCTTTCTCTGGAAGTGTGTCTTTCCTCTCGTCCTTTGATCTGTGAACCTTGGCCGGCGATTCGTTTCTTGCCCTCACAAATTCCTTCAGCGGAATATTTTCGGCACTGAAAATTTTGTTACTTTCGGTGAGTGCGTTTAAGTCCGTGATGTCTTTGTATTTGCATTGAACGTTTGGAGTTTGCACCTTGGGGAGAATAAAATCGTCTTTGGCCTTGCATAGATCGTGATCGAGATCGCGAAATGGCCGACTTCTTGAGCTGTCCCGTCGACTCTTAAGACTATCCTGAGAGTTCTTCTTCGTCGGTGTGTTGTGAGCTCTCGGAGTAGTGCCCCTCGAGGTTGTCATCGATTCCGAAGTATTGTGATTGCTTCTCAAATTATTGAGCATCAAGCCTTCGTCGTTTTCCTGTAAGCGGCTTCTCACGGTCGCGGCTGTTCTTCTTCGATCACTTTCGCTACCAGTTCTATTTCTCCCAATTAAAGAACTGCCCGTGTTGTTCTTCGCTGAATTGTCGACCGATACTGTCGACGAATCCGAACTTTTCGAGTCGTTTCGATTTCTCGGCAGACTCGCGCTTCTGCTTCTTCCCTGCTCCTCTATTAAACGATTTCTAGTTACTCTAGGGGTGAATCTTCCTTCTGGTTTTTCCCTCGTATCCCTCTCTGTTGCATGTGTCAAACGATTAGGGATTGGATCCGAGTTCACCGAATTCTCGTCTTGTGAGTGTCTCGAGAGAGATTCCTCGCTCACACGGACTCTGGATTCCTCGAGAATTCTATGAATCGGCAGCATTCCTTCGTTGAGTCGTGCTCTGTATTCCGTGATTATTTCGTCGTGGAGTCTGCTCTCCCCGGGATCCAATTTTCTCGGCAAAATTTCGTCCTCTCGGCTTGAAAAGCTCGATGAACCATTCGTCTTGTCGCCAAGTTTCGCCGCTCGAATTTTCTTGTACTCCGCTGGCATAAGAGCTGTACCTTCGGTGTCGAGCGTTGATGTAGCATCATTTCTACCCTCGCCGATTTCCTCGTAGTGATGATCCTCCTCGATCGCTCCTAAAATTTCAGACTCGCCCGGATCGAGAGGTGGAATCCACACAAGAAACGCTGGATCCATTCCCAGATAAGATCCTGGAGCTGCACCCGCGTTTACCACATTGTAGTCGTAGTAGTCGAGCTCGAGATCCATATCGGGGTTCGCAAGACTGAACTCCGAACCCGGACCTTGGAGCAAACGCTCGCGATTCCTACGATCCTTCGTCTCCTTTCCGCATCGCAGTGCTGAGAGATTCGAGGATGTGCTTACTGGCGAGAATCCCTGATAAAAATGGCAAACGAATACTCTATTTATATTTTATTCATTATAAATCAGTGCACTTTTGAGAATACTCAATACTCGAAGCATTTTTTACATTTTTACGTAAATTTAAAAAATCGTATCGTATTTAATAAAATGCATATATCGGAAGCTGGCAATCATGTATGTTGTTATAAATCACCACAAGATATTTTTGCATTAACAGGACTAAAATTTTAGAACAAAAGTTCACTGGTATCGATAAAGCCATTTAAAAAAATAGATATAACAATCGAATACTAATTAACGCTTAAGATTACAAAGTGTTATTTAATAATTCTGTAAAATATATAAAGTGCAATGATAAAGCGTATGCGCGTGAGTATCGAGTATCCCTCGAGAATATTGGGATGTTCGAAAAGTTTTTATTTCAGCAGCTAAACATATAATTTCAACGTTGCCAAAGAACCTTTGAAAGCATTGCAATAAATACGCGTTGATATAATTAAGCGTACAATGAGGCAGGTACCTTGGCCTGTAGGAGTTTAGATGTTTTTGGATGTGTGACGCTTACGTTATTCACGCTGCTCGAGGGGCTCGTGGTGCTGAAACATCGGCTCTCTTCTGACAACGATGCCTCCTCTGACACTGGTGTTATAGGCCCAACCGTACGTAGCCTGCGATTGGTCCAGAAAATAAACAACATAAAAAGAAAATCGTTGATTGATTATCTCAACAATTAACAATATTTCGTTCCATATATACAGTAAATATATAGAACATTGTATTCTAGTGAGATAATATGAGAATCTATTACAACAGAAATAACACTCATTTTAGTCAACATATTCATATATATATTCGTATTGATATATATATATATCAAAAAACATATACATAATTCACATAATATATTCATATCTGTTGTCTAAATTCTATTCGTGCCTTTGTTCGCCACTTTACTTTACAAGAATCTTCGTCGAACCAAAGAATCACGTGTGGACTGTTTGGAATGAATAATGAAACGTTGTTGGTGCAAGGTCTTTACATGATTATATAATATGGAATAGATGTTTGATGGATGTATGTAGAGTATTAAAGACGAATGGGATCGAATGCATTGAATGAATTTGGCGAGCTTACTTTACTGGCCGGGCGTATTTAACCTCGGGAAGCCCGCTTGTCGATGAACTCGATCCGGAAGAACGTTTTGACGGTGTGCTCAAAGCACTCGCCACTATCGTACGTTGAGATCCATTCTCGTCGACGTCTTTTTGCTTCAGTGTGCCCGAGTCTGTGGTGTGCTCACCTTCTATCCTGCGATGATAATAAACGGCGTAGTATATGTTATATTAGCCAGAAATTTCGAAGAGTTCTGTAATTTTACAACGATTGAAACAAATGATAAACTTATTATCTTCTTATAAGACTTTTTTTGGATTTAAAATAATTATAATTGACTACAATGTAAAGTATACAGCGGTATATTTAATTATCAATTTTTTTTGCACAATTTTGATACATACTCGTAATGTATTTTTTTTTTTACTATATTTAGCATTCAATAAAATATTTAAATTCTTACTCTCCTTGAGTTTCCGTGCTTTCGTAGCCATCTTCGAGATCCGTAGGCGTTTGCTCGAGTCTGGCGTGCCTTGGCGCGCCTCGCTTTGGCAGCCTGACCAGCGACACTACTTCGGATATCAGAGTCGACGAGGACATGGCTCTTGCTCGTCTAGCTAGCCCTTGCATAGACCCACTACAAGCTGGAATAAATTATTTAGTTGAAATACATTAAGAATCATACTCTAAAAATTTCAATTTTTATATTTCTTCCTCGTCATTTTCTATTATTCACAATAATTCCCATATGAGAAAAAATAATTTGCAATTTTTAGCTTCCTGATAGAGGCAGCATTGCAAGGAACACACACACGCACGCACGAACACACATGCACACACGCGCGCGCGTTCAACTCGATAACTCAAGATTTGTTCGATGCGGGAGTTTTTTTAGTAATGTTTTCACCGATTTTCTTCGAATTCAATACCGATCATCGGTCCATAATAGTCAATTCGTGTACAAATTTTTAGCCCTATTGGACTTTTTACAAAATCTTTGCAGTCTTTATCATTTTACGCGGATTTGAATCATTTTAAAAATGGCTGCGTGCACGCTCCTTTTTATAATTTTTCAGAAGTATTTGGAAAATTGTAAAAAAAGAAGATACTTCTGAAAAATTGTAAAAAGTAGCGTGCACGCAACCATTTTTGAAAAGATTCAAGTCCGCGTAAAATGAGAAAGACTGCAAAGATTTTGCAAAAAATTGGACCAAACAATGAGGATTGACCCCTCTATATGCGTGATAAATTTCAGTTCGATATTTCAAACCGTTTTCAAATGATGGAAGTTCAAATAATATGCACACGCACACACGCGTTCGCTCGCGCGCATCCAAATATTTTTCTGAATGTGTTTTTTGGATATTTGGGAACATTTTGCGCTGGTTTACATGAAAACATCGAAAAAAAAGCTTCTTCCATAAAGAAGCAATAATGTATAATCATTTATTTATTTACTTATTTATATATATATATATATATATATATATTTATTTATTTATTTATTTGTTTATTGCAACACTACGATGCCTCCTGTTGATTTATTATCACTGTAATATATAAATACATATAAATTTTCTTTAATTACAAATATCTCGATGTATTTACCAGAATTATCCGTCAAGCTGTCTAGGTCCTCAGCAATCTGGTACTTCCTGTACTTGACAGCGTATTGTAGTGCGAGAAAAACAGAGCCGAGGAACATCAGAAGCAGAAGCGATGCAGCTGCCAAATGTGCAGGTGATAGCCATAGTGCCCACCTCCCATCGGCGGCCACGACTTCCGGATGAAGAAGAATCGTTGAGGAATGTGTTCCGTTCTCCAACGAAGGCTTAGCTGTTGACGAGGCTTATATTTAATTTACGATATTTCCTTTACTCAAATTAAAGCAACGTCCTTCCTTATTCATAAAAAAGGAAAAGAAAATTGAAAAAAATAACATACTCACTCCAAACACGCCCTTCGGGCGATTATAATATTCTTCGCGCCCTGGAAACTATCAGCCATCCGCTCATACCCCCACTCGTGGCTTTTGGAAAAGCCGTAATGAGCCAAGCCGCTTTGTTACTTATTATGCACACACGTTCAACGTTTCTCACTACTTTACACTTTTCTAACATGCTTGCTACTATATTTGCTTTATGATAAATGACTCAACCTCTTCCTAACGTCAAACTCACGCTGATGTTCAGCTCTTTCTTCACCCGTCTACTTTCTTTTAGCTAATATCTCGAGTAGTTAGCCGTAAACATGTTTTTAAAAAACACGTTTTTAACATCCATAGCCTTCTATCAAATTTACGGTTGACTGAATCCCAATTTCAAGATACGTTGAAAAGAATGCATTTATTTCAGTTTTTTTCCTGCTTTGACTTTTTTCTAAATACATAAATAGATTTTTGCGGAAATTGGATTGGAGTATTAATAATTTTACATACGTATAGTTGAGGCGTGTGCGAGAAAGCCACCGACACAAGATTCCCCAGCGGCGGTCATCTCGTCGCTGAAGAATTCGAGTAGAAGGCTCTGCTTGGTGGAGATTACGGTGCCGGATTCCAGAGCACTTTTGTCGCACGCTACATCAGCGAGGAGTTGAGCACTCAGCGAATCGCCGTCTCTCGCACGAATGTATTGACCGGGACATGGAAATTTTGTTTGGTCAAGATGAAGTCTGACGACCGATTCGGGTTTTGCTTGTATCAGCCAGAAGGAACGACCCGGACACGCCTGTGTGCTAGCAGCGAGAATTCTTCTGGAGGTCCCATTTACGAGATTGACGAGACAACCACATCGGCATTTTGTCCCGACTTCTGCCGTCACTTCAGATCTCTCAGCCGCAAGACCTTTGCCGTGACTGCACTCCCAATCGCCAGGCTTCCAATTTCCACGGAGATCCAGTTCGCCATCACCTCCACAGGGCTCCGTCTCTAGTGCTTTACCCTTTGACAAATGTTGAGGATATTAATATCAAAAATTGTAAATCGATTACGATTATTTCTCACAAAAACTGAAGTCTTATTCCAGAGGTACAGTCCAGTAAAGAGTGCGACTTAAAAATCCTATCAGAAAACGTTGCAAAGTAAAACGTTACATATTGCTTCGTCATTCTTTCAATTTGTCGTATACGCAGACTCCTATATAAAGTAAGTTAAACAGTTTCGAATTGACCACAAAACTGTTTTGAACCATTTACACAAAGCTGGCTACAAAAAGAAGCTCGATGTATGGGTTCCTCATGAGTTGAGCGCGAAAAACCTGATAGGCCGAATTAACATCTGCGATGCGCTGCTGAAACGCAATGAAATCAAGCCATTTCTGAAACGTGCCATAACCGGTGATGAAAAATGGATCACGTACGACAATCGGAAGCGTCAAAGATCGTGGGCAAGGGATGGTGAGCCGTCACAAACGTTCGTGAAGCCAGGATTGACGGCGAAAAAGGTGACGCTGTGTGTGTGTGGTGGGACTGGAAGGGAATCGTCCACCATGAGCAACTTCCAGTCGGTCAGACGATTGATTCTCAACTCTACTGTGGACAACTAGAGAGATTATGCCAAGCAATTGAAAGGAAACGGCCTGAATTGATTAATAGGAAAGGTGTTGTCTTCCATCATGACAACGCCCGACCACACACTTGTTTGATGACCCGTCAAAAATTGCGAGAGCTTGGTTGGGAAGTTTTGATGCATCCATCGTATAGTCCAGACATAGCACCCTCTGACTATCACTTATTCCCATCTCTGCAGAACTCTCTCAATGGAATTAAGCTGCTTTCAAAAGAAGCCTGTGAAAAACACTCGATTCGGTTTTTCAACCAGAAACCACAGAAGTTCTTCACCGATGGCATCATGGCTCACCCCGAAAAATGGCGAAACATTGTCGATACAATGGAGCATATTTGGTTTAAATAAATTCATTTTCACACTATAAGAAAACCAGTTGAATTTTAGTAAAAAAAACGCCACGAACTTTTTCCCAGACCCAATACGAACGTTCATTCGGACATTTTTTTTAAATGTGACTTTTGGATGTTCCAGTATGTGAGTAGCTTGTGGTAAACTTTTTTATGATGCCCATGGGTTGTAGGAGGTCCTCATATGCCTTTACTTAAGAAAAAAAGCTTTACTTGAAAAAAGTTTTTTTTATTTTTCGAAAGCAAAAGTATTTCAGAATGCATTGGTAAAGTTTCCGAGAGTGATTCGATTTAATTAATCCGCTACAGCCAAAAGTTACAGAAAACGCGAAACTCTCAGAGTTGGCAACTCTAAAGTCGATTTTCTCAAAACGTCATTTTTTCAATTGACATAGGTGAAGTAAACTATTCGACTATTCGGTCTGAAGTTTCCACACATCAATCACCAGATCTATAACTATCGCAGAGACCCCGGAAACATTTTTCTATTGACATTATCGTACTTTTTAACATGCAAAATGATTTTTAAGTTTACCAAGTTTCGGTATTGAAACTTTGACCTATGTTATTTAAAAAATCTTTCATTAATTATAACAATTCCGATCTAGACGATAATGACGCTGGCACTGTTTAAAAATCTTTTTTGTTTCAGATGTATACTCAGCATGCACAGCTCGTGCTATAACTATTGAAAAACATGTAAATTTGAAATTTGCACATTGCTTCCTTGTGATTCTCGCCCACCTGTAGATCCTCTACGGGTAATGGTTTTTTCAATTCTGGCTTCTGCGTAGAGGAATCTCTGTTTTGTAAGGGTGCGTTTCATGAATCTCGGTTCAGAGTACAACCATTTAGTTATGATACAAATGTTTTCAAAATTTCAAGTTCAAGTTTCGACTCGATAGTCGATAGGTCGAAGTAAATTTCATAAAATTAAAACCCCTCGATCGATTTTCACCAAATTCAAGACTAAGTATCCTTGTTCTCTAGCTAACTTGTATGCCAAGTTCCAGTTTCATAATTCTATAAAATCTGAACGCCTTTATCGACTATTGCCAAGCTCAATACCGAACAACTTTGTACCCTCGTCTATTCTTGTAAATATTTTTAGCTCGATAGCTCCAAATGTACGAAAGTTTACATCGTTTTTTGAGTAATTGAAACTACCTTAAAATGAGACACCCGATAGCGATTTGGAAAAAATTAGCAGCAAACCGACGGGGGTTGCAATTCGACTCGTCTGCGACAGTCTCCAGATATAGTCATTTCAATTTTCCAAGCTCAATTGCACACACACACGCGCATGATTTCTTGACTTTTTGGTATATTTTAAGTACTCTGGCATTAAAACCTCGAAAAAATATTTTACCAAAACAAAGCTTCATTCCTATGAGAGGAAAAAAGCAATTGAAAGTTAAAAAAAATGGTTTATACTCTCATAACGTGTCTACAATAAACGAATATGCAAAACTTCAAATGCGTTGGACATTTCATTCAGTAAAAAGAAAGTTCCAGAAAAAAAAATGTTCGCCATTTTACAGTGAAATGAACCCTTCAAGCGATAATCACTTATAAACTATACATCTTTTTAAGTGATAAAATTCCGCACGTCTGTATTCAGAGAACGCACGCTTTTATCGAAGCCCTTGTCGACACTATCGATTATATATGAGGGGTACTTTCATTTATACGAGATCCAAAAAGGTTCATCGAAAGCCTCACGACTCTCATCGACACTTCGACGTATCGCCGACGGATTAGGCAAGGCACTGTTGGTTCTCTTCAAGAACCAGTTCGTTAGCTTCTCTTCGCATTCTTGATTTTGTATGAATTTTATACCTATTTCACGAATGTACCAGGTCTATAAACATGAAACCGAAATTTTTGTATAGAAAAAACACGTTTATTGTATGAAAATGATAAAAAATATTTTACTCGAAGTATTGCCCATCGCTAGCTATACATTTTTCCCACCTGTCTGACAATTTGTGGATGCCACGCCAAAAAAACTGTTGCTCTTTTGAGGCAAACCAGTCATCGAGCCATTTTCGTACATTTTCGTAAGAAGTAAAGCGCTGCTCAGCAAGTGCGTGTCCCATCGATGCAAATAAGTAGTAATCGGACGGAGCCAAGTCTGGTGAGTAAGCCGCATGCGAAAGTATTTCCCAACTAAACGCCTCAATCGTTTCCTTGACCAGTTTTGCTGTGTGTGATGGTGCATTATCATGAAGCAAAATCACTTTGTGTTGCCTTTTTTGATATTCTGGTCGTTTTTCACGCAAAGCTTGATTCAAATCGATCATTTGTTGTCGGTAGCGTTCAGTATTAACGGTTTCGCCAGGTTTTAGCAGCTCATAATAGATCACACCCTTCTGATCCCACCAAACACAGAGCATTGTCTTCCGTCCATAGCGATTTGGCCTTGCAGTCGGTGTCGATGGTTCGCCTGCAGTTACCCATGATCTTTTACGCTTAGGATTCTCAAAATATATCCACTTTTCATCGCCAGTCACCATTCGATGAAGAAATGACTTTCTTTTGTAACTGGCGAGCACCATTTCGCAAGTGGTTTTTCGGTTTTTTTGCTGTCTTTCATTCAGTTCATGTGGAACCCATTTTCCCATCTTCTAGATCTTTCCCATGGCTTTCAAACGTATGGAGACGGCTTCTTGTGTCACATTTAATTGATCCGCGAGTTGTTGTTGCGTTTGAGCGTCATCCTCATCCAACAATGCTTGCATTTCGCTGTCTTCAAACTTTTTCGGTGGTCTTCCACGTTCTTTGTTTCTCACGTCAAAATCGCCACTTTTTAATTTTTTAAACCACTCAAAGCACTGTGATTTACCAAGAGCATGCTCACCGTAAGCTTCGACAAGCATTCCATGCGATTGTGCAGCAGTTTTCTTCAATTAGTAACAGAAAATCAATGCTGTCCGTAAATCGTAGTTTCCAGGCACAAAATTCGACATGTTCAACGCTATTACAAACTATGCTGTTGTATGAAACTTGTATTGTTGTGAGTTGAAAATCTTTATCAGAGATGTCAACAAGGAAATGGCGCCAATGACGCGGTTTGACGGTAACTACATTGACAGCTAGGGCCATCTATGGGCAAATTCCGGTTTCATATTTATAGACCTGGTATGTTACTTCAAATAGAACTCGTTTTGAGTTTTCTTACATTTGCGACACATTTAGGAGTAAATTGTTGGTCTATTGTGATGATAATATGGTCAGGATTTCGAATATGATAGTCAGTGGTTTGTGACTGGTACGTGTTTCTCGAAAGTAGCGGTAGAAATAGCGATCCGAGAATCTATTCGGCGGTTGACGAAGTGAGTGTTAACTTTTCTTGTCGACGATTAATGCTTTAATAGTAAGGTGTTTATTGAATTATGTAAAAGATCATTAGGTGGTGTCATTTTATTTAGTGTTTGAGCTTACTTATATGTTTGAGATAGATTTTGACTTCCACGACAATGAATCTTTAATTAATAACTTCATTCGAATTGTCCATAGATAATCCTTAAAATTTACGTTGTGGCGGTAAAGTTAAAAATGTTCCGTAAAATAGGTTTTATTTTGAATAGGAATTGCAAGGAATATCTGAAAATGATAAGAATGAGATAGATTTTATATTGCGTGTCGGTTTTTACCTGGCAAAACTTTGCTCCATATCTGGGAGGTGGTGTGTCGCAAAATCTGTAACGATTTCGTACCCCTCCTATGCAGGAGCTACTGCAAGGGCTCCACTGACCCCAATGTCCCCAGCCACCAGCGTCGCTCTCTGAAAGATGAAATAAGATCATATCAGAAGCGAAAGAGGAAGATAACCGCGGGGCAGAATAGATTCGCTTTGAAGAGTGTCGTCTTCTAGAGTAGATTACTGGTACTCCGATAATCTCACGATTCAGGTCTCAACTCAGGTACTCTCAATGCAGAAGGCATGTCCATATTAGATACTGTGAACGAATTAAGAGGGCTCGATGTCGTGAAACATTCATAGAGCAATCCGCAATATTCTCCGATATTAAGATAAAGAGAGAAGCGAGTCTGAATGAGACATTCTCGGCTTAAAAAAATCGATAGATTTTTCTAGGAAATAAAGTCTCTCAAATCCGATCGTATTTTCGGTTCGTAAATATTAGATGCGTTATCTGATTTTCCTTGTAGAACAATTTTATCTTTATCAATTTTTATTATTGATCGACGAATCGATAGGAATAACTACAACTCTAAAAAACCGAAGGTAATTTAGTGTTCAGTTCAGGGGCGAATTTGATGTTTGGACTGCACTAGGCTTACGGAAAATTGTCGCCCCCTACTCCCTACAAGGCACGGAAAATGAAATGGGGTATAACAATGAAATGAAAGTAAAAAATAAGAAAAGTCTGTAAATAATAAAATAATTTTAATTAGTGTCTTTAGACACTAATACTTACATTTTCAATTTGTGAGGAACAATAAATTGTTATTTACAAATTGTCTTTTGCCTGGCCTTCTGGACAGCGAATTTGTTTATCAAATCTAAAAATCGTAGCAACTGCGATTCGATGCAAAGATTAGCCAGAGTGTTCAACCTTTCCTCGCTCTTTTTCGAGCGCAACTAATGTTTCACCCGCAGTAAATACGAGAAGCTGCGTTCACCGTAACAGTTCGTAATCGTCATACAAACACACATGCGTAAAGCTATATCAACTTTCGGGTAAATGCTGTGCAGATCTTGACCGCGAAGTCATTTTAATATACACTCTTCAACAAAATCCTCTTCAAGATCAGAAGAGTAAACATTTTTTAACTCTGTTGCTTTCTTTTCTACTTTAGCCGGGCTTAAGGCCATCAGATTCGTAAGAAACGAAAATTTATTATGAAATTGCTGGTATGCTTCTCGCTGGTTTCGAAGCTAGCAGAGAAGTTGATCTATGATGTCCAAAAACGTGGAGACTCGTAATTTTTCCCGACGACTCATTTCCTTTTGTTCAGCAGACTCGTCTGGATGAAGATTCCGTTTTGTTTTGCGCTTCGTTTCTTTTTCATATCCTCTCATTTCAGACAGTATCAGCGCTTTTTCTTCGTAGTCATCGAAGTTATCCCGAGCTTCGCAAGTAAGGCCGATTAATGAATCGTAAAGCTGAACAGCGGTGAATATGTCGATTTCTACAACGTGCAATTTTCTGTTGACAATGTTCAACCTATTGAGCAGAAAACCTCAAAAAACAGTTATGAATGCCGTTTCCAATCGCTCAAGCTTTAATGGAATACCTTTTGCTTCAGATCGACTGCTCGATTTCTCGCTAGTATAATTTTCGAATGTATGCTGCGCCTTATGAATTTCGTGCCAAGACTCCAACAAACTTTTGCATGCATCTGCACGGCTGACCAGGGAGTTGGACTGTAAAAAAATTGTACAGTTCTTGTAGAAGTCCGAAAAACCAACAAGCTTCTTCGCAACTGTCCGCTGCCGATTGCCCAATGAGATTTAGCGAATGAGCTGCACAGGAAATATACGGTGTTTGCGGGGACAGTTTTTTAATATGAGCCTGCAGTCCATTGTAAACATCGGACATGTTGGAAGCATTGTTATATGACTGACCACGACAGTTCGAGGTCTCAATTTCAAATTTGTTCAAGGCTGAAGAGATAGTGACTTTCATCTCGTGCGCTTTATCACCGGTGTTGGGAATGGATTGGAGGAAGCGCTCAATCGGAGAACCATCGTTTTGCACGTAGCAGATCACAAACGTCAATTGATCGATATGAGATATATCCGGTGAAGAGTCTACGATCATGGAGAAGTATTTCGTTTATAGACCATTGAGCTGGATCTTTGCTTACTCCAAGAACGATTCCGCGAGAATGTCGGCAGTAGAGTTGTGGGCACGATCTGGTTACTACAGGTACTAGTACTGGGTTGTCCGGTATTTTCGCCGCCACTATTATTATATTTTATATTAGTTTTTGTACACGGTGAAGAAGAGGAATAAACGTTCCCGGGGTCAGTCATACTTACCGCCGGCTTCCTAAAAACGCCTCTAACTTGTTCATTTTTTTAACCACATCTTCTTGTTTCTCGACCTTTTCTTTTGCTCGCTTTCTGTATTCCGCTACGCTTACTTTTTTCCGCCCATCACCCCAACGAACTTTGCAATATCAAATGTTTAACACCATATTTTTTAAACTGTAATATATTCAGTTCGACGATTTACATTTTTTATAATCGAAATCTCCATAAGAGTAAATTTTTTTTGCGAGGTGCTACGGACACATTTTGAATCTATAGACATTAGACGCGTGAGTTCAAAAAGGACGCGACTCCTCAAAAAAAAATCCCGCTAAGTTTTGCCGCACTCGACCAAGACCTACTCGGCCTATAGGGAAATCCGCCCCTGGTTCTGTTTCTTGTTTATTTCAACTCTACTTGACTAAAATAATGCATACATTCCGCTTGGCACATATTCGTATGCAGAATATATTTTGCCCATGGTGCGTACTATTCGAGACAAATACATTGAGCATTTCCGTTTGAAAGCTCACAAAAACTGTGATCTACAATTGGTTGATGTAATTATGCAGTAAAACCCATCCCTGATTAAAAAATTCGATAGATTCTTATAGGAACTAGAATCTATCAAATCGAATTATGTTTTTAGGTCGTAAACTTCGGATACCGTATCTGATTTTCCTTATAGAAAGACTATCGTTTTCTGTCCTTCACTATATTAGCGTTAATTTCATCATTAAAATTAATTTTTCAAATATATACGCACTTTCTTAACGTAAACGACGTCGGCCAAGTCGCAGCAGCCGTCCACTTTAAAATACCAAGCTCCGAGGGACTCAGATCTCCTAACCTCTGGTTCACGCAGGTGAAAGCAGCGTTTCAGCTGTGGAACAACTCTGCAGATGCAACGAAATACAGGCACATGTTGGGGAGTCTAGATCAGAACGTATTGCCAATAGTCTCAGATATTGTAGAGAATCCACCTGCGGTTGGAAATTACGAGGCCGTGAAAACGAGGATCATCGAAGCGTTACGCGAAGGCAATGAATCCAAGCTGAGGAGACTGCTACGCAGCATCCAGGTCAGCGATGGGAAGTCCTCGACCCTGATGCAAAAGATTCATAACCTCACCAAAGGACAAGTCAGCGACTCCGTGGTGCGCATAATTGTTTTGGATCATATGCCAGAAAAGGTACGTGGCGGTATCGCACTTAGTGAAATTGCAGATCTCGCCAGACTAGCGCAGCAAGCGGACCATTTTGTTGAGATCATGCAGCCGGCAAAAGCAGATGTATTCGCCGTATAAGGCAGTAAGGCGGAGGTAATCAACCTCATTGATATCAAAGAGGCAATCGTTGCCTTGGCGAAGGAGGTCAAATCGCTTAAAAACCAGCAGAGCAAATTCAATCGTAGGAATCGATCCAGCTCGTGACAATCGAGAGCTGAGGGTGGAAACCGAGGAAGGGCATGCACAGCCTCCCCAGCCCCAGACGGGATATGCAGATTTCATCGTAGATACAGCGCACAGGCTTACAGGTGCGTTAAACCACGTTCGTCGCCGCACCCGTTGGTGCCATGGTCAACGAACCGGGAATACTATAGAAGCTGTCGCGTGTCCACGCACTGGGGGACAGCAAGAGCGAAGCCAAAGTAAATAAAAAATACCGCCTGTTTATGAGAGATTGTGTCACACAAAAAAATTGTTTGATAGGCTCAGGGTCCGTGGTGTCCCTTGTATCAAGAGCATAGAATAAAGGGCAGCTAGAGACCTCATTCTGCATGTCGCTAATGCAATGGTGATCCGGACATACGGACAATGACTACTAGAAATAAACTTTAAGTTAAGACGAGCCTATAAATTGGCCTTTATAATTGTAGAGGTCGATGCAGCGATAATTTGAACGGACTTCTTGACGTATTATGGACTGTTGATCGACGTGAAAGGTCATTGACTAATCAATCCCCTCACAGCACTTACCTCAGCAGGGCAAGTGGGCGAAACGTAAATTTACAGTATTTGTATCGTGGGGCTTTCAAGCGCTATTTGCGCAGCCTCGGAAGAGCCCAGCAAGTTGCTGTGTGAGTACGAGGATCTAGCTAGGCCACATGTTACACCAAGTGTCGACAGTCCTACATCAGTCCAGCATTTCATCGTCACTAGCGGACCGCCGGTGCACGAGCGTCCTCGGCGTTAAGCAGGGAGAATCTGAAGGCAGAAAAACGGATTTCGACCGACAGCTATGTCACGGTGTGATTTGTCCGTCGAGCAGTCAGTGAGCCTGTCCGCGACACTTGGTGACCAAGCCGAAAGGTGGTTGGCGAACAACTGGGAATTTTTGGAAGCTCAACAAGCAAACTCTACGTGACTGCTACCCAGGGCTGCATTGCCAGGATATATGTCAGCGGTTTCATGGCAAAAAAATCATCAAATCCCAGTCGCGCCTGAAGATGTGCAAAAAACGGCGGTGATCACACCCTTCGGTTTATTCGAAATTTGGGAATACCGCCGGGTCTTCCCAACCCCACACAGACGTTCCGACAACATATGGATAACCTCACACGACATTTGTACTTTGTGGTGTGTTTCGTCCACGACCTTGGAATTATTTTGCGATCTGCGAATTATTTTTGACATCCTACGAGAAATCAAGCTGACGATCAACGCCAACAAGTGCCAGATCATGATGGATGAGGTAATCTACTTGGGCTATACGGTCAACCAGCATGGATACAAACCGTCCGAGAGTAGGATCAAGACTATCGTGTCTTACCCGAAGCCCGATACCATGGCAGATCTTCGCAGGTTCTTGGGCATGTTAAACTATAATACTATCGACGGTGTATAACGCACGCAGTCCAGAACCAAGTCCTACTGAATAAATATATGAAAGAATAAAAAAGAACGACAAGAGGAAGGTGCCGTGGACCCCTCGCACCGAACAGGCATTCGAAAACTGCAAGGGCAGCATCCCCGCTGCGGTAACAATTTCGTTCGCGTCCCCGACGGCACCACTGATATTAACAACGGACGCATCGGACTTTGGCGTTGGTGTGAGCCTCGAACAACTCGAAGACGATAAGTGGAAGCCAGTCGAATTTCTCTCGCGCAAAATGACTCCAACAGAGCAGCGCTATAATAAAGGGTGGTTAAATTTGAAGGGCCGATGTTGATTTTGAATAAAACACAAATTATTTAGGAAATTATTGTCAATTCTTTTTATTATGATAATATGGTATGGTTCAATTATGTATGGAACAAAATATCGGCCAAATGGCCGCCGCGACCTCGGCGGCACACCTCCATCCGATGGTCCAAATTTTCGATGACACTTAGGCATAATTGAGGTTCTATGCCGTTAATGTGCCGAATTATCTCATCCTTTAGCTCTTGAATTGTTGCTGGTTTATCGACGTACACCTTTTCTTTCAAATAACCCCAAAGAAAGAAGTCCAACGGTGTCAAATCACATGATCTTGGCGGCCAATTGACATCGCCACCACGTGAGATAACACGGCCATTGAATTTGTCGCGCAAAAGAGCCATTGTTTCGTTAGCTGTGTGGCAAGTGACACCGTCCTGTTGAAACCACATATCGCCCACATCCATATCTTCCAATTCGGGCCATAAAAAGTTCGTTATCATCTCACGATAGCGAACACCATTCACAGTAACTGCCTGACCGGCCTCATTTTGGAAAAAATACGGCCCGATGATGCCGCCAGCCCATAAACCGCACCAAACAGTCACTCTTTGTGGGTGCATTGGTTTTTCGACAATCACTCTTGGATTATGATTCGCCCAAATGCGGCAATTCTGCTTATTGACGAATCCACTGAGGTGAAAATGTGCCTTATCACTGAAGATGATTTTCTTCGAAAATTGATCATCCACTGTTGCCATTTCTTGCCACCATTCTGACCATTGACGACGTTTGGAATGGTCAAGAGGCTTTAGTTCTTGAGTCAATTGCACCTTATAAGCGTGTAAATGCAAGTCTTTATGCATAATGTTCATCAACGACGAGCGTGAGAGGTGCAATTGTTGGGCACGACGACGAGTTGAGGTGGACGGCTCTTCAGCCACACTATCGCGAACAGCAGCAATATTTTCTGCAGTACGAGCTGTACGAGCATGCACTGGTATTTTAATATCTCCTACAGACCCGGTTTGCTCAAATTTTTGCACGATTTTTCCGATTGTACGCACATTTGGACGATGAAATTGACCGAAAAAATCACGAAGTGCACGATATGCATTTTGATTTGAACGCCCATTTTCATAATAAGCCTGAATAACTTTAACGCGTTGCTCGATTGTGTATCTTTCCATGGTTCAAATTGAGTTAGTCTGAAATTGAAAAATGTCAAATGAAATGCAGAAAAAAGCTTGACGTTTAGGTGTGGTTCACATTCAACATCGGCCCTTAAAATTTAACCACCCTTTATATACGATCGAGAGTGCTGGCAATCTATGCATCGTTCAAATTCTTTAAGCATCTTAAGGCAAGGCAATGCGTAATTAGAACAGATCATCCTCCACTGGTGCATGCGTTCAAGAGGAACGCGGAGGAGCTATCGCAGAGACCACTACGCCAATTGGATTATATCTCTGAGTTCTCCGCGCAAATTGTCTATGTCAGAGGTGAGGAAAACGTGGTGGCGGGTGCGCGATCGCGCGTTAATGTAATCGCTATGCCAACACCGCTGGCCCCGGAGATGATTGAGGCAGCTCAAAACGAGGACGGATACCTTGAGCGGGTAAAACAAACATCGCTCAACCTTCAACGGCTAGCATATAATGATACCGACATGTATTGTGACGTCTCGAGATGCAGGGTAAGGCTGTATATACCTGAGAGCCTAAGGCATCAAGCGTTCCACTCAGTGCACGAGTTGTCGCAGCCCAGCGACCAAGTGACAGCACGGCAGTTGAAGAAGCGGTATGTATGGTCGCGCGAGTGTATCCCGTGACAGCGAGCAAAAGTTCATCGCCACAATCGCCTGAAACCGAATCGAATAGATGTGCCGGATAACCGTTTCGATCACATCCACCCGGACCTCATCTACCTGCCACAGATAAATGAAGTACGGTATTGCTTAACGATAATGGACCATTTTTCTAGATGGCCTGTTGCAGTGCTGCTGGAGGACATGGAAGCGAGTACGGTAGCAACAGCGTTGTACGCGAACTGGATTTGCCACTACGACTCGCCGCTCACGATCATTACGGACCAGGGTTCGCAGTTTACGTTATTCAAGGCGTTAGCACGCATGGTCAGTGCGAGTACGATACATACGACACCATATCATCCCCAATCGAACGGAATGGTTGAGCGTATGCATCGAACGCTGAAAGCAGCCCTCATATGCCAAGCGCCAGCTCTATGGCCTGAGGTATTACCCACGGTGATGCTTGGGTTGCGCACGTGCGTAAAAGAGGATTTAAACGCATCACCAGTTGAGTTTCTCTACGGGGCACCCCTACATGTACCGGAAGAGTTCTTCGTAAAGAACAGCTTGCCTGCAAACCCCAAGATGTTCCTGGAAAAATACAGGGAGCATATCAGGCAAATGCTCAAATTTTCGTGCTCAAGGAGTTGTACACCTGTACGTATGTACGAGAGGTGGTATGACGGATTGACGATCGAATGTTTGTAAAAAAAAAAAATGAAAGGGACGGAGAAAACAGTATCTGTGGGGTCACTAAAGCCAGCATATGTGTCTAAAGATTACGCTGATGGACAAATCAGCGCGAGACCTCAAAGGGCACCAGTACAAGTACCGGCGAATCAGCCACTCTCAGCGACAATGGACTAGCTGCGGTGCCTCCGTCGCCCCCAGCGTTGCCCTCTGGCGGTACTGGAGATCGACCGGCAGCTACCAGGGGAACGTGGAGAAAGCCGAGGAAACAAGAGTTGCGTCCACACCGGAATGAAGAGGAAGTCCGGCCAGATAGATAGGAGAAGAGGATCCGGTTTGAAGTGGTGGAATCTAGCTAGAAGAAAATATAATGTACTCAACCATTCTGTGTTCGAAATAAATCTAAAGTCTCTAAGAATAATTGTAAATAATTATTGGGATCGCAATTGGGCGACGATCGGGCTCTCGTGAAGCGTTAGCGTCGCTTAACGCCACATTTGAACGCACAGCCATCTTGACTTTTTTCCGAAACGCAAAGCGTGCAACAAGTGCTGTCTTCTCGTTTCGAATATTTTCTCTCCTCAACTCGGATCTTCTCAGCATTAATTCGTGCTTTACTGGACACAATTTCATCTGGTAAGGTGACGCAATGATAATTTAAACAAATTGTATATAAAGTGAATATAGACGTTTTCTGTCAATTACAACTGCCTGCTTCATTTTTCCACCTGTCACGAGTCACGCCTCATTCCTTTTTAATATATTGCGGTTAACTACACCTAAACAGCAGAAGCTTTCTCAAACAGATTCTAATGTCTGTGTTCAAATTAGTCAAAAACGTCGAAAAATGCATTTCAAGCTGGCGTCTGAATGAATGAATGAATATGCGTCTGTGTGTGGGTGCTTGCGTGTGTGCGTGCATATATGTGTCACAAATTAACCACAAATGGGTGCAAATTAAGCGTGTATAAGGCTTCCGCATTTATGTACCGTCGTTCGCAAAGCGTCCTCTATCCAACATTGGTCAATTAACTTTTTCATAGAGGAGGCTTTGTGAACACCGGCAAAAAAAGAAGTATTGTGCAAACTCTATCTGTATCTTTATTTCCGCTCTCGCAATTTTTGACGGGTCATCAAAGAAGTGTGTGGTCGGGCGTTGTCATGATGAAAGACAACACTTTTCCTATTAATCAATTCAGGCCGTTTCCTTTCAATTGCTTGGCGTAATCTCTCTAGTTGTCCACAGTAGAGTGGAGAATCAATCGTCTGACCAACTGGAAGTAGCTCATGGTGGACGATTCCCTTTCAGTCCCACCACACACACAGCATCACCTTTTTCGCCGTCAATCGCGGCTTCGCGAACGCTTGTGACGTTTCACCATTCCTTGTCCACGATCTTTGACGCTTCCGATTGTCGTACGTGATCCATTTTTCATCACCGGTTATGACACGTTTCAGAAATGGCTCGATTTCATTGCGTTTCAGTAGCGCATCGCAGATGTTAATATGGTCTATCATGTTTTTCGCGCTCAACTCATAATGAACCCATTCATCGAGCTTCTTTTTGTAGCCAGCTTTGTGTAAATGATTCAAAACAGTTTTGTGGTCAATGCCTAGCTCCATACCAATATCGACACTGCTGATATGCTTATCTTGCTGGACTTTTTCAAGAATTTTATCAGCTTTTTCAGTGATTGGACGACCAGAGCGTGACTCATCTTTCACATAAAAATTACCAGAACGAAAGCAAACGAACCATTTCCGCGCATCAGATTTTGATAAAGTACCTTCATCATACACAGCACAAATTTTTTCACAAGTTTGCGCAGCGTTCTTTCCTTTGTCGTAATAATATTGCAAAATATAGCGCAATTTTTCATTACTTTTCTCCATTTTCAAACGCAAACAACTTTTCAACCACTGCACCAATTTCGATGTTTATATTCTGTGTTTCCTGCCTTATTTGAAAATGATGCCATCTATCGGAAAAAACGCCACGAACTTTTTCCCAGACCCAATATTTACATTTACGTATACACATTCTTATTCATTCACAGCTTGGAAATATAACTCGGAAATATAACAAGGAGAAACCGATAGATTCTAATTCCATTTGATAAAAATCTTATCGTCCTATAATTTGGCATAGATACAATAGGTAGAATACGATTAAATACGATTTAATTAATTCGAGTTCTATTGTCTTTTTTAAGCAAGGTTACTTTACATTTATAAGGTTACTCTACTGTTATATCTATATTGTATATTCTACAATGGAATACTTTAATTGACGTTTAATTCCCGTTCTCTGCAAATAACTCTTGTCGGAGAAAAATGAACGGTGAAAAATGTACCTTTTGAATAAGAGATAAATGGGATACCACTTTTATTGAATGATAAAGGAAATGATCAGGAAATTCTTTAAGCGTATCACGAGAAGAGCCGGAAATATGTACAAATTTCCTTTTTGTTAATTAAACATTTGTAATCTTGTAGTGGAATGAAAGAGGAGGATGCACCAGGATAAAGAACATTATTGCAGTCTCTCCGCTCTTCTTTCATGAAATAAATTATTATCTCGTGATCGAGCTAGAAGTTTCCATCATTGATCCGGGTTCAAAACGTTGTTGTGCTGGTCCAGAACAGTACTCGAGGGCAATTTCTTTCTACTTTACTATACTCACTCGTTTCCTCAATTTTCCATGGATGACGAGAATTTAGTTGAACTATCCGATAGTACTTTATGTTCCGTGAGCGGGTAAGAGCTTTTTATAGGAATTTCGTTCTCATTTCTATAGTTAACCCCTTGCACTACGCTGAAATTCGGAACAAGCCGTACCTAACTTCAGACGTTCTTGTTTAGCCCGAGATTAAGACCACGAGTTCGGCTCGTGATATTCAAGTTTGGCCTACAATTTTCATCACGAGTCAGACTCGTGAAAATAGTGCAAGGGGTTAATTTTTTTCAATATATTTTGTTTCTTGAGGAATCATTTACCAATTGTATTAATTAGTGGAAAAAGTGTGACAGTTTACGTTGTATATTCAGATAATCAGCCGAAAAAAGGCAAAAAATCTACAAAAAAGCTACGAAAAAAATGTTAACAAGTTATCGATGACAAGCAATTTAATAAAAAAAGATTGGAAAATACCCAGGTATGCTATATACATGTGAGCACGCATCAAGCACAAGGACGTTTCATGCAGTGTTGATCAATAATAGTCGGGGGGGGGGGGGGGGGCTACGATAGACAGACAAATACAATTACGTTAAGTTTAAAAGGATGGCACGAGATTCACTATCGAAAAATTGCCCACAATTTCTCATTAACGAGGCTGTTCGGTGCATTAAAGGGTTATACGCAATTGCAAGACCAAATACCGATAAGGGCTATGTAACCAAAAACTACCATAACATCCACGGTGAGGAATTTTGTTGTCGGCCGATCTAATACCATTGATGTAGTCGGCACCGATAAGGGCTCCTATGTAACCAAAACTACCAAGATAACCTTGCAGCCACCTTGAAGTACCGTGAGAGAATTATTACTCTCTCTACGAGTCAAAGATGCACAGTAGAATGATATTTAAGTGCGATACAGCCTCCTACAAATCCGTTCATAATCAGTAACGTGTCATACGTGGGACCTACGATCATTATCGCCGAAACTAGAACAGTACCTGCCGTACCGGACCACCCAGTCCCTAAACCAGCGGTTCCAGTGCCAAGGAAGAACCCCGAAGCTATTCCACGACAACCTGCGACTCGTCGGTGAATCACCAAGGTGGTCCAGCGAAGGCATTGTATAACTATCAAGCTGAGCAACATCCCCGTCATCACGATTGATTAGGATATACCCGCTACGCCCTACGTTCAACCACGCAGCCTAACACAATGAACGGCCATAACCGGTGAGTAACCAGATATTACCATTCTCATAATATTCGTTTTGACTCGAGGGAGAATTTCTGTTCAGCCCACATTAGTTAAAATTTCTAAGCTTAGTGAAGGTCTCCTCCCTACCGGTGAAGCCCGGTTCAAGCGAGCCCTAATTTCTGCCCAAAATCCTGTGGCGTCCTTGTCCGCATTCATATCTTATTTTAAAGAGAAAATCAAGGTCTGTTGGTAGGACGTAACACACGACTTGCAGATAGATTAAACGTTACTCAGCAAACAATTTCCGATTATTTACAAGTAATGGGAAAGATTTTAAAGGAAGGAAAATGGATGCCGCATCCATTGAACGAAAAACAAATGCAAAACCGAAAAATCATCAGTAAAATGTTGCTTCAACGGCACGAAAGAAAGTCTTATTTTCATCGAATTGTAACTCGCGATGAAAAGTGAATTTATTTTAAGAATCCCAAACGCAGAAAATCATGAGTTGATCCAGGTCAACTATCAACATCGACTGCAAGGCCAAATCGTATCGGAAAGAAGACTATGCTCTGCGTTTGGTGAGATCAGGAAGTTGTTGTGTATTATGAGCTTCTAGAATCAGGCGAAACCGTTAATACCGATCACTACCGACAACAAATAATCAATAAGGTACCATCACACACTTATAAAGCAGTTAAACACACGTTACAAGATTTTGCGTGGGAAGTATTAACCCACCCGTCGTATTCACCAGACCTTGCTCCTTTAGATGACCACTTATTTCGATCAATGGCACACGCACTTTCTGAGCAGCACTTCAAAACTAGGAAGAAGTGGAAAATTCCTGAATTTGGAACGAAAACAGCGGCGAATGAAGTCAACAACGATGCAGAACTACTGAAACGTGCCATAAGAGGTGATGAAACATAGATTTATGGATATGACGTCGAAACTAAGGCTCAATCGTCCCATTGGAGGCATTCTGTATCGCCAAGACCGAAAAAAGCTCGAAAAAAGTGCGGTTCAGTGTGTTCTTCGATTTTAATGGCACAGTGCACCATGAGTTCTTGTCACAAGGTCAAACGATCAATAAGGAGTACCACTTACAAGTTCAATGCCGTGTGCGTGTAGCAATCGGAAAAAATCGCCCGGATTTGTGGCGAAACAATTCATAGTTTTTACACCACGATAATGCACCTGCTCACACTTCATTGCTTATATAAGTACTTCAGTCCATATAAGTACTTCAGGCATCATACATAGCCTCAACAAAATGTTCTTTACAAAACAAACGAAAGGAGAGAAGACCAAACAAACAAAAATAATGTACACAGATTTGATGGTCCACGAAATACAAATGACGGACAAAGGACGAAATTCAATCGGACGGACGTTACAATTCGAAGAAATGATCAAGCACACAGAATAATATGTTTTCGTCGATGTAATTATACCTTAAGAAATATAGATAGCTCGTCGACCACAAGAATGTGGTCATGAATTCGTACCTTTACGGAGATCGGCGAAAGAGTACGAATTATATAAGTAAGTCGACTACAAATAAATTCGTTGCACAAATATAGTTCTACGAAATTCGTCAACAAGACATTTATCTCGAAAGTTACTAACCAATAGTCACGCATCGAACGAGCAATTATGTGCTATTAAAATGTAAGGTTTATTACAACCTTATAAAAATAGCAATATCTGCTGAAGAACCGAATCGAGTGGGGAAGACTTTATTAGATTGCCATGATAATAAAAGTGGATGGCCAGGTATACAAGTATGAAATGCGGATTTCAGACAACAGATGGCGCACGAATGCAGTTTGTGCTATAAAGATTTGACACTGCGCCATTTTGTTGTGTCATCAACAAGTGTCAGACTCGCACGAGTGATAAATTGGAAAAGTGTGTGCATAGTGTTGTGTTATTGTGTTTAATATGTTGAAATTTATACCGAACAAAGAGCATTCGCGGACAGCATTAATTTTTTGTTTTCATTTGAAGAAAACTGCTGCTGCATCATACCGATTACTTCGAGAAGCTTATGGTGAATATGCTCCGACGCAAGATACGTGTGAACGATGGTTTCGGCGTTTCAAAAGTGGTGACTTCGATGTTGCAGACAAGAAACGTTAAAAGCCGCCAAAAAAATACGAAGATGTGGAATTGCAAGCATTGTTCGACGAAGATGATTCGCAAACACAAAAACAACTCGCCGAGCAATTGGGCGTTAGTCAACAAGCTGTTGCCAATCGGCTACGAGAGATGGGAAAGATCCAGAAAACTGGAAGATGGGTACCACATGAGTTGAATGACAGGCAAATGGAAAAGCGTAAAAACAAATGTGACATTTTGCTCGCTCGGTACAAAAGGAAGTCGTTTTTGCATCGTATAGTTACGGGGGATGAAAAGTGGATTTATTTTGAGAATCCCAAGCGTAAAAAATCATGAGTAGACCCAGGCGCACTATCCACATCGACCGCAAGACCGAATCGCTTTGGCAGAAAGACGAAGCTCTATGTTTGGTGGGACCAGAGGGGTGTGGTCTATTATGAGCTGTTAAAACCTGGGGAAACGGTTAATACTAAGCGTTACCAACAACAATTGACCGATTTGAACCGTTTGCTGCTTGAAAAAAGGCCAGAATACCGAAAGAGGCAACACAAAGTCATTTTTCTTCATGACAATGCTCCATACATACGGCAAAATCGGTTCGCGACACGTTGGAAGCACTCAGCTGGGAAGTTCAACCCCATGCGACTTACTCACCAGACTTGGCTCCTTTCGATTACCACTTGTTTGCATCGATGGGTCACGCATTGCATTGCTGGCCCTCCAGGTACAGATTAGTGTTCGTACATATCTGAATTCCGAATAAATCCACAGCGTCCACCGCAATTATCGTGCTTATTGAATGTGTGTAACAGAATATTCCTAATGGCACACACCAGATCTGGACTATTGCCATGATTTTGGGCGACTGCATACCCAAAGAGTATATGTAGATAGATTATGGCCTCCACTGTTAACTCATGCTCCGGACCTTGGGAGGGATTCTTTGCGATTTTCCGGAGCATATTTCTGACGCCCTAGGAATTTTGGTTTTTGTCCTAACGTTTATAGATAGAACGTTTAGCAGCATTGAG
Organism: Cylloceria caligata; assembly: GCA_963942595.1. Taxonomy (NCBI): domain Eukaryota; kingdom Metazoa; phylum Arthropoda; class Insecta; order Hymenoptera; family Ichneumonidae; genus Cylloceria; species Cylloceria caligata. The sequence goes on along the minus strand of OZ012707.1, from coordinate 14,439,625 downwards.
CGCACTGCTCTAATGCTCAATGAATCGTTGAATCGATGAATCTCCAATGAAAACGCCAACTTCAATGTTTCGTTCTTTCAAAATAGAGCTATATGTGAAGAGACGCACTGCAGAACGAGCTGTCATGGTTTTTGTGCTACCACCATAGAAATTTAACCTGCAGTTGTGATCCGTACGTGGGTGATTTAGTTCACACATGCGACATTTTCTATTTCGTGTATCGTAGTCAACAACAAGACCAGTGTGTACTCCCATCAAAGCTACATAACCATTCACGCTGTCATATGTGTATCCGCTATCACGTTCACCATACCCCATGTGGGTGGAGCCCATAATTTCAGATTTTCTTATTCCGTTCAATTCTGGGGGGTATGGAGAACAGGAGAATCCTTCACGCATGTCTTCAGGCCTACATTGAATCGAAGGTCGAAAACATTAACACAGGAAATTAGGTGGTATAATAGATACAAATATTGAGTTCGACTTAAAATTACATTGGATTCATCGGGTAAAATTATTAAAATCTTTTTTTTTAATGGTCTTTTTTCGATAATTCGACTGAAATATATATTTTTTCGTGAATCATACATAACTCTTGTATATTCATTTTTTAGAAGTATCTAAAAATGTACTTAGTCAATGTTAAAAATTAATATTTTACAATTAGAATGAATTTTTAGTCAAATAATCGTGCTGCTGGCAGAAGATTAGCGCAATCAGCTGATCAAAATCTTAGGGAGCAATATATCCAACTTGAATGTAAAATGATACAATTGATCGATCTTTATCTGATATGAATAAACTCTTGATTCGTACAAATCATGATCATTGAATCGTAGAGACATTTTGTTGAATATTGCTTACAATAATTTCGAAACTCTTTGTGTTTTCAATGATCAGAGATCGTTCTAATGCTGCAGCCTCTTTACAGCTCTCTTTCGCGATACTTCCAACAACTTTGCCCATTTCTCTTTCCTGTTTCTTGTATGTCCTGGACGTCATTGGAGGCACATTAATAATGCTAAAGAATGTATCGATTTGGGTATGCGTCATTTCTAATAACTATCACTGGTTGGAACTGGATTAAGATATAAGGATTCGCTACATCGTATATTCAATACCGAAGCATGTCCTTTCCTTTGCTCTCTTTTAATATTTCTTAACTACAAAAGGCTTTTACAAAAAACACAATTTATATTGTTTGCGAAAAATTTTAAATACATCAATCGAAATCCCGTGACAGGATTCGTGTTGCCTTCTTCTGCCTGATGCTCTGTTTTTTGTTTTTTCCGTTGCATTCAAGCCTCTGTTTGTTTCACACGTTTATTATATCTTTCCTCACACGACCATTTACCCTTCAATTTTTTACGTCACTGACATTTCTAATCAATTGGATCGCTTATTTTGCACATGTGACGAGACCACACAGTTTTCCGACAATTTTACAGGTTATGATACACACACACAGCTAATCGACTCAAGCCAATATTACGGTGAATATCGGCAGTAATGTGCAGGGCTGCAAACTACACAAAGTAAAATCACTTTGTGCTGTCGCCACGTTTAGACCCATTATTCACAGAACTGTACAATAACCGTTTACAATAAAATTAATTATTTGCAGTAAGAGAAAAAATTGTACATACACATGTAATCTTAAAGAATGTTTGTAGATTTGCCATTACGAGTATATTTCAGATGACGACTATAATTTCCAATTATCAACATTTAGTCTACAAGTTTGTACCCTGTTTGAGAACACTAGATTTCCCCACCAGGTACCCTAGTGAGGATGAGCTGTATCCACAGATGTCTTGTGGCCACCGGCAGCAACCTTGGCGTTCCACCGACTGCCACGCCACTACCTATGAATTGACTAACTAGTTTACACCCCATTTTTCTGGTGACCTCTCTGGTTACTAGTTTTTACTTGTCAATTCATTGTAAGCTACGGCTCTCCGATTTAAGGGCTCTTGGTTGGTTCGTGGAACCTAGCCTGTATATAACCTATCTTTTTCAACCACGTTTACCTTTGTATAAATGTTAATATCAGTTCGCTTGTAAATAAATAAATATACGTTTCATCAAATCCACTAAATACTTGAACATTTAATGGTATATCTAAGAGAGCTATAATTGGTGACCCCGACGTGATCAAAGTGGATTTTCAAAACCGCGGTTCAATCCTTCAACGCGGTGACAGTCGTTTCAAGTTTAGTGCGCGGTGATAACGCAAGATCGCCAAAAAGAAACACATAGTGACGTAATGCCGACCGAACGCTCTCCAACACGCGATACTCTGAACCCCATACCACAAGATTTAAACCAAGAATTGTTAACCGGACAGTCTACGTGCTACGGAGACACACCGTCACACATCCAACATTTGACGCAGCCTCAGCAGCTTTTTACCATGAATGCAGATCATCTTGCTGCAATTAGCAAACCACAGCTGCCGGCCTTCATGAAGGAAAGACCAGACATTTGGTTTCATTTGATTGAAGCAGAATTTGCAGCATTAAGGACTCGTAGCGACGACGTCAAATTCACTGCAACATTGCGAGCTTTAGACCCGGAGACTCTGCACCAGATAACTGATGTCATCGCAGCACCTCCAGCTGCCAACAAGTACGAAGCACTGAAACAAGCGATCATTAAACGAGTTGCTGACTCTCGGCAGAAACAAATGCATCGATTACTCAACGACCTCATCCTTAGTGATAAGAAGCCATCACAACTGCTGAGGGAGATGAGGGACTTAGCGGCTGGCAGCATCAATAACGAGATGTTACACAATCTCTGGGTGAGTCGCTTAGCTATTACAATAAGACCGCTGCTCGTAATTTCAGAAACACTGAATATTGACGCATTGGCGGAGATGGCTGACCGGCTGTTTGAATCAGTTACGCTGAACGAGCCTGTCACCTCAAGGCTACCACACTCTGTAGCAGCAGTCGGTAGTCAGCAGTCGAGATCCTCGACACCACCTCGGTCTTCTCTAGACACTAGGTTGACCGAAATACAAGCTGCGCTTGCTTATTGCTTATAGGAAATTCTAGATTAAAAAAAAGAGCAGCAGCAACTGGGCGTAGAACTTCGATCGCAGCATAATGGAAGATCTCGTTCCAGAGACAGAAACAACAATCAGCGTAGTCCAGGCCGATCAGGTCTTTGCTACTACCACAGGCGTTTTGGACGAAACGCTACACGCTGCACCACACCTTGCACATTCACTACCACGACTAACCAGGGAAACTAACCACGCTGTCGCATGTTCATGCAGTCACTAACGTCAGCGCATCAAGTACTGCTTTCTCTTCTACTGATATTCGCTTGCACCTGCATGATAGACGATCCCACCTGCGATACTTGATCGACTCAGGATCAGTTGTCTCCTTGCTGCCGTTGCGTTTATTCAGAAAACGTGCAAGAGATACTAATCTTACCCTGTTTGCAGCAAATTCATCACCGATACCGACTTATGGCTCGCATAAACGCGACATTGATTTGGGTCTGCGACGCCAATTTCGTTGGAGTTTCATAATTGCTGATTTCCCAGAATCAATACTGGGAGCAGATTTTTTAGTGCAATTTGGCCTTTTAATCGACATGCGCAACCAACAATTGATCGACTCCACAACAGGTTGTACGTCGAGAGGGAAAATCTTGAAAACAGCAGTTCACAGCGTGTCTACAATCAGTACGACCATGACATATGCTGATCTGCTGACTAAATTCGTCAACATCACTAAGCCAAGGCAATTCACTCCGAATCCAAACAGCGAATTCAGTCACACAATCGCCACTACCGGACCACCTGTTACTAAACGCTCTCGCAAACTGTTCGGTGAAAAAGCAACAGCAGCCAAGGCAGAAATTTAACGACTCCTGGACAATGGGGTAATTCGCCCGTCCAACAGTCCGTGGGCAAGCCCAATTCATCTCACCAAAAAGAAGGATGACACGTACCGTCTTTGTGGTGATTATCGCAAGCTGAACAGTATAACTGTTCCAGACAAATACGCACCGCCATTGATTCAAAGCCTCTTTTTGGTCATCCGCGGAAACAACATCTTTTCAACAATTGATCTCGAGAGAGCCTACAACCAGATTCCGGTAAACACGGACAGCATTCAAACGACTGCAATAACCACTCCTTGGGGATTATACGAGTACGTTGGAATGCCATTCGGTTTAAAAAACGCTACTCAGACATTCCAGAGATATATGGACCACATGTTTCGAGGTTTGGACTTCGTCTTCGTTTACATTGACGATATCATCGTCATGTCAGAAAGCGAAGAACAGCATAGAGATCATCTGCAGCAAGTTTTCCAGCGACTAGGTGATCACGAACTCTCCATTAACGTCAACAAGTGCCATTTCGGTCAGAAACAAGTTTCATTCCTCGGCTACGAGATCAACAGCGAAGGATCTCACCCACTCACTGAGAGAGTCAAAGCCATTGACAATTTTCCACTTCCTGCGACAGTTATGGAATTACGAAAGTTCTTGGGGATGTACAATTATTACCGTCCGTGCATTAAAAATGCAGCTCAGCTTCAACTGCCTCTCACCGTCTACCTGAAGAATTCAAAGAAGAAGGACAAGACGCCCATCGATTGGACGGAGATTTCAAAGGCTTCTTTCGTAGCTTGCAAAAGGCCTCTTTCATCCGTGGCACTGAGCACCTATCCGGCATCAAACTTACCGCTACGATTGACCACGGACGCTTCCACCAACGCTATCGGGGCAACGCTCGAACAAGAAGAAAAAAAGAAATGGAAACCAATAGGTTTTTTCCCCAGGAAGTTGTCGGAAACCGAGACTCGATACAGTACATACGACCGCAACCCATTCACTTACGCTTTCGTTCAAAAACTCGAGAAGGCATCAGAACGGCAACTCAGGCAATTGGACTATATCTCACAATTTACTACTGACATAGTCTACGTAAAGGGAGAGGACAAGTTAGCCGCTGACACCTTTTCACGCATCAGCACCGTTAACATGCCAACTATATTGGACTCACAGCTGATACAACAACATCAACAGGACGACAATGAATTACAACATTACAATGAAAATACATTTTTTGTAACACATGCACAAATAGTCTCCCTTTCCGTGCCCGTGAAGTGTGGCGACAGTGAGGCTTTTTAGTAAAAATCACTGTACATGTGTAAACCATACTAATTACTTTTTCGTACACTTTTTTGTTATTTGTTTTAAAAACATTTTTGTTATTTTTTCGCACGCTTTAAATACACTACAGGCATGAAAAGGGGGATTTTTTGTGAAATTGTTACGTAAGTAGTATGTGACACCCGTACAAAAAAGTGGAAACTCGACGGAAGAGTGTGAAGTAGGCTCACTCGCCTTTGGCTCGTGCGGCAGACTTCAGAACCTTCGTCGAACGTCCGCTTTTTCGCACTTCATCACAAAAAATTACGGCATTATCAAAGAAATTGGCTATCAAGTTCGTTAGATTTCACGAAAATATATTGTAAAATATATTGTGTATTTATTTATCTGTGTAGTAAAACTGTTAAAAGAGATAACAGGAATTTGCTACGATTAAAAAAACGTTTCATTTATGAGAAACGTACCAGGCAAGTTGAATCGAAACCTTCTACATGAATGAAACTAAGATCCCTGAGTAGAGTGATTCAATTACGTTCTTTAATCACCAATGATGCAATTTATAATCTAGTAACCATAGCATAGACAGGGGCGAATTTACCAATAGACTAACAATGAGTGGGTTATAGGGTAGATGTGCCATTAGTGACCATTTTATACTAGTTTGCTACTTCTGACTCTTTTCACTACGAGACTGTGGATAATCACGATTGAATGTTTCACTCTTCGGAGATTCTGACTAAACCTTGTGGAAAAAGTTTAGCCGACTACTGATGGGGAATTCTACAATATTTAACACATATATTTTTAAATTTCGTAGAATAATTGTAATCTCGGATTACCTTGTAAGGTCGGGTTTACTTCCCGGTAGTTTTCATATCGAAGGCCTCAAAAGTTATGGTGCGTAGATTCCTATGCCAAAGCTGGGTAAGATGATTTGAAATACGGTCACGATCTACTTTTATTAAATGCTGTGGCAGCGATAAAGACTATAAAGAATATGTGTTTATAACCAATTTTTCGACCTTCACATTTTTTATAACTGATGATTGGTTTTGTCGTTCGAGTGACTACATAAGGTAATAGAGGCACCGCTATACTGAATAACCGACTTTCTACTGACTATTTGCTTCTATATCCGTACTGTATGTTCCTGATAAATGCTTAATCATTTTTTAATAATTCTGCGGACTGAGGAACAACTGAATATTTTTTCACATTTCAGGTAAAGTGTCAAAAGGGATTGGTTTATGATCGTCAATTTCAATACCAGAACTGCATTTTAAGCATGAAATAACACACAATTTGGCTGCGATCCGCATTCTCTTGAAAAATTATTGCGTTTTTGGACGATATACTCGGACAGATAGACGGACAGGCGGAAATTGATGCATGCTTTTTTAAAATCTAGGACACCCAAAACATTTATTTGGACCATAATGCGACTATCAAATGTTTCTTTGAATTAAAATTCTTTAACGTACTTCGTATGTGATGAGAAAGTAAAAATGGCAGGAGTAGGTCGATATATTCACCGTTGTTCAGCTCTATGATTCACTGATTAGCCTTATCATCGGACACTCGTGACAACTTCACCGACTACAAAGAAATAGAGCTCAAGTTATGCGTAACGCAAGAGTAGTACGAAAAATTTGTCTTCCCCTCAGCGAGGCGGCGGAAGAAGTAGAAATGGGCGGCCAAGAAAAAAATAAGTCACATTTTTAGCGAACATCGTTATGGCCTTCGCTGTATGCTCTATACGTGATGTAACGTTTAAAGATCAAATTAAATACGGAAGAAAGCAACGACGTTGCAGGGTTTCTACTCGTCTGATCTTGAAGAAAGTTTCATCGACGAATGTCTTAAGGATGTAGTCCGGTGTGACAGGTTCAAAAAAATCGATTTTTTTTTTACATTTTTCGCATGAATAACATCTTAAAAATATAGTGTAAAAGTTTCAGACCGAAATTTAGAATATTTCTAAAGTTATAGCCAAAAGAAGAGAGCGCGCCATAGTAATAAAGGGTGGTTAAATTGTAAGGGCCGATGTTGAATGTGAACCACACCTAAACGTCAAGTTTTTTTCTGCATTTCATTTGACATTTCTCAATTTCAGACTAACTCAATTTGAACCATGGAAAGATACACAATCGAGCAACGCGTTAAAGTTATTCAGGCTTATTATGAAAATGGGCGTTCAAATCAAAATGCATATCGTGCACTTCATGATTTTTTCGGTCAATTTAATCGTCCAAATGTGCGTACAATCAGAAAAATCGTGCAAAAATTTGAGCAAACCGGGTCTGTAGGAGATATTAAAACACCAGTGCATGCTCGTACAGCTCGTACTGCAGAAAATATTGCTGCTGTTCGCGATAGTGTGGCTGAAGAGCCGTCCACCTCAACTCGTCGTCGTGCCCAACAATTGCACCTCTCACGCTCGTCGTTGATGAACATTATGCATAAAGACTTGCATTTACACGCTTATAAGGTGCAATTGACTCAAGAACTAAAGCCTCTTGACCATTCCAAACGTCGTCAATGGTCAGAATGGTGGCAAGAAATGGCAACAGTGGATGATCAATTTTCGAAGAAAATCATCTTCAGTGATAAGGCACATTTTCACCTCAGTGGATTCGTCAATAAGCAGAATTGCCGCATTTGGGCGAATCATAATCCAAGAGTGATTGTCGAAAAACCAATGCACCCACAAAGAGTGACTGTTTGGTGCGGTTTATGGGCTGGCGGCATCATCGGGCCGTATTTTTTCCAAAATGAGGCCGGTCAGGCAGTTACTGTGAATGGTGTTCGCTATCGTGAGATGATAACGAACTTTTTATGGCCCGAATTGGAAGATATGGATGTGGGCGATATGTGGTTTCAACAGGACGGTGTCACTTGCCACACAGCTAACGAAACAATGGCTCTTTTGCGCGACAAATTCAATGGCCGTGTTATCTCACGTGGTGGCGATGTCAATTGGCCGCCAAGATCATGTGATTTGACACCGTTGGACTTCTTTCTTTGGGGTTATTTGAAAGAAAAGGTGTACGTCGATAAACCAGCAACAATTCAAGAGCTAAAGGATGAGATAATTCGGCACATTAACGGCATAGAACCTCAATTATGCCTAAGTGTCATCGAAAATTTGGACCATCGGATGGAGGTGTGCCGCCGAGGTCGCGGCGGCCATTTGGCCGATATTTTGTTCCATACATAATTGAACCATACCATATTATCATAATAAAAAGAATTGACAATAATTTCCTAAATAATTTGTGTTTTATTCAAAATCAACATCGGCCCTTAAAATTTAACCACCCTTTATATGTGAGATATGTAGTATAGGGTTTTCCAATAAGAGGTTTCATTTTGATATTAAAAAAAAACGAGTATTTTTTAAGAGAAATCAATGAATGTTTATTTCATTGTAAAGAGGAAGGTATGCCATTAACATTTGAAAACGATATCAGCCAAATGGCCGCCATGGCTACGCTTGCAGCACCATATCCTTTTCATGAAATTTTCCATGACCAATTCGCACATTTGCGGCTGTATGTCCTCGATAACTTCACGAATTCCATCTTTAAGGTCTTGAATCGATTGTGGAGCATTGGCATTGACCTTATCTTTCACGTGGCCCCAAAGAAAAAAGTCTAAAGGTGTTAAATCACAAGATCTCGGTGGCCAATTGTGATCACCTCTTCGAGAAATAACACGATGAAAATCCGGATCATTTTGATGCATTTGAAGGACCCAATCAGCGAAGTTACGACGTTTATGGTGATCGACCAGCTTGAGTTCTTGTGTTAGCTGAACTTTAAAAGCCTTAAGACTTAAGTCTTTATGCAAAATACGGTGTAATGTCGTTTGTGGAATGTCTAATTCCAAAGATCGACGAGGAATCGACAAACCTGGGTTTTCTTCAACACTACGGGCTATAGCAGCAATATTCTCAGTTGTTCTTGAGCGACGCACACGGTTTCGATTCTTCACATCACTAACTTGTCCCAACAACTCAAATTTTTCCACCAGTTTCACTATTGCCGGCCGAGAAAGTGCTTCACGACGACCAAAAAGTGCTTTAGTTTTGCGAACTGTGACTGCAAAATTTTCAACATTTTTGTAGTGAATTTTAATAATTTCAATGCGTTGTTGAAGCGTGTATCGTACCATTTTTAGTAATGGCGTAGTTTTTACTTGTCAAATGTCCAAAGATGACAGCTTCAAAATTGACAGCTGCTCAAATAGCAGGCTATTCAAAATGAAACCTCTTATTGGAAAACCCTTTATATGTAATATATGTAAAATATTTTATCGATGATAAACCTTACGGTGGCGACCCAGAAGTAGAGAAGCAATTGTACGAAAGTACGAATGCGTATTGCATTTTCAGAAAACGGAAGGATTGCTCTATGCACCAAGCACAACTGATTAATGTAAGTATAATTTTTTTTATAAAAAATCTGTTGTCAAAACTTTAAACGCGTTTTTCTCGAAATCACGTTTAAAACGTCACCTTTAAAACATTCCATTTTTAATAATAAATTAATTTTTTAAAATAATTTCTCAAAAGAAAAATTCGATTTTGATAACATTTTTTTCACAAGTCTGCCATTTTTGTTTAATTGCATTTTTTATGTATATTATAGGTCAGTACATTAGAATTAAGCCTACAGAACAATAATCTCTTTGGATTTTTAATTTCAGATGACTACGGATAGCTGTGTGCTTCCGCGAAGCAAACCACCTTTTTTCGAGGACTCCACTTTAACATAAAAAATCATGAACAAATTAATGTTAAATTCAGTAAAAAAAATTTTTTTGTACACTTCAATATACCAATCAAAACGTAAACATTTCAAAACGATCCCATTTTATTTTCTTACTTTAAAAAATTCACGAAAAAACGTCGAAGTTTGGTCGTCACACCGGACTACATCCTTAAGTTCCACATTGCTTCGATTTGAGAAAAAATAGAAACGGCGTTTACAATATTTACAGGCTTCGAGAGAAAGACTCCCTAAGGCTAGCAAACTTACCGCGAACTCATCATTATTGTGACACGATGACAGCATAAATGTACCAGAGAAAACAGCATTCCATGTCGGAGAAATGACACGATGTGCGTTTACATTAAGATATCTTATGACAGCACAGCGTGCCCTATTATCGCGCCTCCATGTTAGAGTCACTTTGCTGACACTTCCGAGTAAAGCTACGCGATAACACGCTTGTGGAAGAACAATTTCCTTATACGGTAAGTTTATATTACGGCACCGTGTTCTGATAATTGATTGTTATCGTGGAACTAGATACATGTCTGAACAATATACGAGTAATTCGTGGTGTCACTATGGTGTCATTCTTGCAGAACATTTTAGACGTCAATTGCAACACGGCGCCTCACTGCGTGTTAAAACGATAGCGTAATTTTTTCAGATAATTTCACATTTCAATTGCTGTACGGTAACTGCATCGTATATGACATCGCGTGGTACCGTAGAATTTCACTAATAATGCATTGAGTATTTGTAAACATCACTATTAAAAAGAATTAGAGTATTATTTTGTCATCTGTTCCATTTTCCTAGAAAATATTTCTGACTTACATTCGTTTGAATTCCAGAAGGGACAGCGGATTCCCAACAAACTATGGCGGTAAATGCTGCTAAATCCGATCCTGAGCATAAGTATCTTTGTATCAAACACTTGAACGCAGCATTATTGCCACTCGAATCGGTATACACTGTAAAAAAGATCTTTATGAAAATTAATATATATTTACAAAAAGCATTTATGCAGAAACTGGTATTTAGAATTTAATATATTGGGTCTGGGAAAAAGTTCGTGGCGTTTTTCCCGATAGATGGCATCAATTGCAAATAAGTCAGGAAACACAGATCGCAGCGACACCACTAACCGCTCGTTGGAAAGGTGACACTTCGAGCGTTACTCTAAGAGCGTTACTTTAAGTGTATAAACACCGAAATTGGTGCAGTGGTTGGAAAGTTGTTTGCGTTTGAAAATGGAGAAAAGTAATGAAAAATTGCGCTATATTTTGCAATATTATTACGACAAAGGAAAGAACGCTGCGCAGGCTTGTGAAAAGATTTGTGCTGTGTACGGTGAAGGTACTTTATCAAAATCTGCTGCGCGGAAATGGTTCGCTCGCTTTCGTTCTGGTAATTTTGATGTGAAAGATGAGTCACGCTCTGGTCGTCCAATCACTGAAAAAGCTGATGAAATTCTTGAAAAAGTCCAGCAAGATAAGCATATCAGCAGTGTCTATATTGGTATGGAGCTAGGCATTAACCACAAAACTGTTTTGAACCATTTACACAAAGCTGGCTACAAAAAGAAGCTCGATGTATGGGTTCCTCGTGAGTTGAGCGTGAAAAACATGATAGACTGAATTAACATCTGCGATGCGCTGCTGAAACGCAATGAAATCGAGCCATTTCTGAAAAGTGTCATAACCGGTGAAGAAAAATGGATCACGTACGACAATCGGAAGCGTCAAAGATCGTGGACAAGGGATGGTGAGCCGTCACAAACGTTCGCGAAGCCAGGATTGACGGCGAAAAAGGTGACGCTGTGTGTGTGTGTGGTGGGTCTGGAAGGGAATCGTCCACCATGAGCTACTTCCAGTCGGTCAGACGATTGATTCTCAACTCTACCGTGGACAACTAGAGAGATTACGCCAAGCAATTGAAAGAAAACGGCCCAAATTGATTAATAGAAAAGGTGTTGTCTTCCATCATGACAACGCCCGACCACACATGCTTTGATGATCCGTCAAAAATTGCGAGAGCTTGGTTGGGAAGTTTTGATGCATCCACCGTATAATCCAGACATATCACCCTCTGACTATCACTTATTCCGATCTCTGCAGAACTCTCTCATTGGAATTAAGCTGCTTTCAAAAGAAGCCTGTGAAAACCACTTGATTCAGTTTTTCAACGAGAAACCACAGAAGTTCTTCACCGATGGCATGATGGCTCTACCCAAAAAATGGCGAAACATTGTCGATTATAATGGAGCATATTTGGTTTAAATGAATTCATTTTCACACTATAAGGGAACCAGTTGAATTTTACTGAAAAAAATGCCACGAACTTTTTCCCAGACCCAATATAAGTATGATGTAAAATTTGTGAACGGTACAATGACCACGTTAATAAGGTCGGGTTTAATATACATGTACTTTAATATTATTTTATGATTGTTTATTTTTTTTATTAGTGTACTAGCGCGCAGAGTGTCGCTCCTGTGACTGAGAATCGAGCTTTCGCAAACTCACGCATACGCACGTGTTCGACAGTGAAAACGCGAGATAGAGAGACCATCATTGACTCACGATTTGTGATGTGCCCATCAACTCACGTTTGTACGAGCATCATGCGGAATATCGATCATATCCATCGTTTCCTCTTACGTGATTGATACCACGTTACACGAGTATACGTCCGATCGATTTTACAGCTACCGGTTGACGTATACATACATCTCCAGCGTTCTCTTAGTCCCGCGCAGGCGAGGAGGGGGATTGGCGAGGCCAAGGGCTACACCGGTTTTAGGGGTCGTTACGCTGGATATAGTTTGGCCGAAAAGCATCGGTCCGAGTTGAAATAAATTACGTCGATGAAAATGAACGTAAATCAAGAAACACAATTGTTTCCTGCACTCTATCACAAAAGCATGACAGCGTGGCTCATTCGATATTTGCAGCATTTTTATCTATCGGAACTGACGGTTTACTGAGTTTAAATGGACATGGAATGGTCATTGATTCACGAATATGTATCTACTGATATATACAGGGTGCGCCATCTTTTATGTCGGTATGTAAACATTGAATAACTTTGACATTTATCAACCGATTGACTTGTGTAGACATGTTTTTGAAACGTCAATTCAGTACAATTTTAACCATGAATCGCTTCACACCGAAACAACGCGCCCAAATAGTGACGCTGTACATTGAAAATAGTCGTTCAGTTGTGTTATCTCAACGTGCATATCGTCGAGGCCCATTTCACTCTCTCGGGCGCCGTTAACGAGCAACATTGCCGCATTTAGGGAACGAAGAATCTACACGAGATCCATGAAACACCATTGCATGACCAAAAAGTGACTGTTTGGGCCGGCGTTTGTGCCAAAACCATCATTGGACCATTCTTCTTCAGAGAAGGCGAAACAGTCGATGGGAATCGATATCGGTGGATGTTGGCTCATTATGTTTGCCCACAAATGTGTGAAAAAGGCCTGGACGGTTACTGGTTTCAACAAGACGGTGCGCCGTGCCACACTGCAAATCGAACAATGCAGTTTCTCCAACGAAAATTCCCTGGACATGTGATGTCAAAAAATGGTGACATTGATTGGCCACCCAGATCTCCAGATTTGACCCCTCCGGACTTCTCTTTGTGGGGTTATTTGAAAAGCAAAGTGTACGCCAACAAGCCTCAGACCATTGACGAGCTCAAGGCAGACATTCATGCCAAAATCATCGCTATACTGCCCGAGATGCTCAAAAAAGTGATGGAAAACGCAGCAAAAAGGGTACATTGTGCTTTGGCCAATAAAGGCGGCCACTTGATTGTATTAAAAAACTAGTCCAAATAAATTGTAAAGGACCAAATAAAATAAAAATACCTCATATATGGAAATCGGTTGTTTTTTTAAAAGTTGTTCAATGTTTACATACCGACATAAAAGATGGCGCACCCTGTATACATATGACACTTTGCGTGGGAACGCTGTATTGTACTGTATTTGCGTATAGAGAAATATTATGTATATATAATATATGAAAGGATACATGTTGGGTCGATTATATACACACGGTCACTGCATTGATTATACATCTTAGTTACATATAAATTAAATTCACGAAAGCTAGAGTAAATATTGATTTTTTCGAAAAATTGAAAAACTCATAATTCCATTAAATGTGAACGTCGTGATTGATTCATGCCAAACTTAATACCGAATAACCTTGTCCTCTTGTCTATTCTTGTAGAAAGTTTTAACTCTATAGCTCATCATTTACGAAAGAGAGATCACACCTTTGTTCTGAAAAATTGATTTAACTATAAAATGAGACATAAAGGATATATAAATTATATATATATATATATATATATATATATATATATATATATATATATATAATGATATATATGTCTCATTTTAAAGTTCATTTAATTTTCCGGAACAAGGGTGTGATCTCTCTTTCGTAAATTTTGAGCTACCGAGTATATAGATATATATATGACATTCTGCGTGGTGTTGTGCCGCGGAATATTCCATTTCATGGTATTTTCTGCAATATTCGATAGCTGACACAGCTATCGAAAAATTGGAATTCGTTCAAGACAGGAAAGGAAGTCCAATCCCGATCGTACGATCGACACCAAGAACGCAGATGCAGCATGAGGCGACTCGCTTAGCGATCGATGATAGGCTAACGCAAAAATTGCTAACAAAGGGATTTTCGTGAACACAGTTAGCAGCAGCTTTGACGAAAATCAGTCTATAAAGTAGATTCAAAGAGAACGGGTTGGTTCCTTGTCAAATACTCGAAAAACAGTTAATTATTGTAACACTCTTTTTATCGTCACAAATAGATAACGGAAAGTTGCCGTTGTCTATAATAAAATTCCAACTATTACTTTTCCGTAAATTCACGCAGTCATTATTTACTGGAGATCTATCTCCTTATCGGCTAACGATCCCAAAAATAATAAATTTTAATATTATACCGATTACCGAATAATCCAATTACGCGGCACCGGCATAATAGTGGGAATGCTGTACTGTGCTGTATTTTGTGTAGAGGAATTTTTAGTTCCACCATTTGGAAAGGTCGATGTGCAACGAGTGTTTCAAGTCACAGATGAATGATGGATACGGGAGAAGGGTGGGAGCTTTGAAGCGTCAGAGATAATTCATTGTGCAACATTTAATCAATAGCGGTTTGTTTTAAGTGGAATGAACTGTAGCCCGTGGGAGCTAGGTGACAGACATTGTGAAATTTACGCCGTTGAAATCGCGAGAGACATCAAATTCGTGCGGGCAGTCGATCCGTCAAAGTGCGAGAGATATTCACGCACAATGAAAATTTCTAATTAAATGTTTCCCGAGTTAAAGCTGTAAAAGAGAGACTTATATAGTTATTGTTATTAATTATGGTAAAATATACCTTGAATTGGAAAAGTCGGTATACAATCGATTCTGACTTCTGCCATCGCGTTCGTGATCGCCTGACTAACGTAGACGAAGCAATACTCGACGAATTTCTCGGTGAATATGTCACAGTCGAAGGTCAGAGTGTGTTTGCCAGGTGGTGCCTTGAGTTCAGCGACATAGTTGAGGGTGGAAGGAGGAGCAAGAGATGCGACGTCAGCTCTTAGACGTCCGTATACCCGCACGCGATCACCCTGAAGACGACAGGACGGATACTCGAAGAGGACGGACAGTCCACCGGAACCACCGTCGCAAGGGTAGACCGACCTCGCATGAACGTTGAAGACGTATTGATTCGACCATTCCACCTGAAACATAACATTACCAAAATTTAATCTAAGGTCGAATTTTTTATGGCCATAGAATCATACAAAAAAAAGGAGCATTCACCTCCTAAATTCTGAATGACGCTTTACCAGCATAATTTTGTTTCATTATGAAGGAAGCTTGTAGTTTTCATGGAAAAAAATGTATTTGAGATTTTCATATCAGGATACTTGACCCCTTGAGTGTCACTATATCGATATTGACGCATATATTTGTCAATATATGCATTAATGATACTTAAGGGCTTAAGGGCCCAATCAATGTTTTTCCTTCCTCATAAAGAAAGCCTTCTTTTCGTAAAAAAATGTTATATAAAGGGTGGTTAAATTGTAAGGGCCGATGTTGAATGTGAACCACACCTAAACGTCAAGTTATTTTCTGCATTTCATTTGACATTTCTCAATTTCAGACTAACTCAATTTGAACCATGGAAAGATACACAATCGAGCAACGCGTTAAAGTTATTCAGGCTTATTATGAAAATGGGCGTTCAAATCAAAATGCATATCGTGCACTTCGTGATTTTTTCGGTCAATTTAATCGTCCAAATGTGCGTACAATCGGAAAAATCGTGCAAAAATTTGAGCAAACCCGGTCTGTAGGAGATATTAAAACACCAGTGCATGCTCGTACAGCTCGTACTGCAGAAAATATTGCTGCTGTTCGCGATAGTGTGGCTGAAGAGCCGTCCACCTCAACTCGTCGTCGTGCCCAACAATTGCACCTCTCACGCTCGTCGTTGATGAACATTATGCATAAAGACTTGCATTTACACGCTTATAAGGTGCAATTGACTCAAGAACTAAAGCCTCTTGACCATTCCAAACGTCGTCAATGGTCAGAATGGTGGCAAGAAATGGCAACAGTGGATGATCAATTTTCGAAGAAAATCATCTTCAGTGATGAGGCACATTTTCACCTCAGTGGATTCGTCAATAAGCAGAATTGCCGCATTTGGGCGAATCATAATCCAAGAGTGATTGTCGAAAAACCAATGCACCCACAAAGAGTGACTGTTTGGTGCGGTTTATGGGCTGGCGGCATCATCGGGCCGTATTTTTTCCAAAATGAGGCCGGTCAGGCAGTTACTGTGAATGGTGTTCGCTATCGTGAGATGATAACGAACTTTTTATGGCCCCAATTGGAAGATATGGATGTGGGCGATATGTGGTTTCAACAGGACGGTGCCACTTGCCACACAGCTAACGAAACAATGGCTCTTTTGCGCGACAAATTCAATGGCCGTGTTATCTCACGTGGTGGCGATGTCAATTGGCCGCCAAGATCATGTGATTTGACACCGTTGGACTTCTTTCTTTGGGGTTATTTGAAAGAAAAGGTGTACGTCGATAAGCCAGCAACAATTCAAGAGCTAAAGGATGAGATAATTCGGCACATTAACGGCATAGAACCTCAATTATGCCTAAGCGTCATCGAAAATTTGGACCATCGGATGGAGGTGTGCTGCCGAGGTCGCGGCGGCCATTTGGCCGATATTTTGTTCCATACATAATTGAACCATACCATATTATCATAATAAAAAGAATTGACAATAATTTCCTAAATAATTTGTGTTTTATTCAAAATCAACATCGGCCCCTAAAATTTAACCACCCTTTATATATATAGCTATATCTCGAGAATGGGTTGATCAATCTTCATGAAACTTTGTACACGAGTCAGGTCACAACTTCCGTCGATTTGCTGCAATTTTCGGTCAAATCGCTGATGAGTATCTCATGTTATAGTTCATTAAATTTTTCGGAACAAGGGTGTGATATCTCTTTCGTAAATTTTGAGCTATCGAGTTTTAACTCTTCGTTTTTACTTTCGACAAGAAAAGTTTTAACTTTCGACAAGAAAAGGCTAGAGGACAAGGTTGTTCGGTATTGAGTTAAGTATGAATCAATCAAGGCGTTCACATTTAATGGATCTATGAGTTCTTGTCATTTTTCGAAAAAAAAATCAATTTCTGCTCGAACTTTCGTAAATTTAATTTGTATGTAACTAAGATGTACGATCAATGCAGCGACCGTGTATATTAATTATTGTATTTTCATGCTTCATCAATCTGAACCAATTCTTTACAAGATGGTGTTTTTGGCATGTCGTAATTCGAGTCTGAGTCAGCGCCACCAGTATTCCTACGTTATCGATCTTTACATAGGATTTTAAAGAATTGCATCCTACTATCATTACGAGACTGAATAACAAATAAAAATTTCATTGAAGTAAATAAAAGTGATTAATAGACTTCGATACAAATTTGATTGATTCAATGCCACCGCATTTAATATAATTTGCGATCAATTAAATAAAATAAAGTATTACCTTAAAGATATATTTTCATTGACGGTAAATAAAAGTTTCATACGTCAAGATTTCAATGGAATCTCTTTAATTCAATGAAACTTTTTCTCTCGTTGCACACAAAAATATACGCACCACGCACGCGTGTGCGCGCACCTCATGATTAGAAAAAAGTGGATTCAGACTTTCTGAGACATTTGCCTTTCACAAAATCTGGATAATTTTTTTCACCCAAACAAAGCTTCCTCTGTGGGGAAGCAAAAAGTTGCAAAGTAAGACCTTGTTTGTACAGTGCTTCCACATTTAATACGTAGTCCACAAAGTATTTTTTATGAAGAAGTCACAATTAATCAACCGACGTTTTCATAGGCTGTGTAGAGATGAAAAGAATGAGAAAGCAACGTGCAACGTTCTACTTTACAACTTTCTTTTTGTAATTCATTTAAGATTCTTTTCTGTTTAACATTACAGAATTTTTAAATTACAAAATTTTTAAAGTTAAACATTCAAATGGAACGGACGTCATGATCATATTATTTCTACAGACAACAAAGCACCGTAGATGAAGAGAGAAGCGAAGTAGGGACAATGATTGAAACTGGAAATTCGAAGTATTAGATATCCCACTGGTATTGTTCACCCAATTCCCAAAAGTTTAAATCAATTTAACCGGTGGATCGAGCTCGACTGAAACCGGAATATCTCTAGTATAAAATACCATGGAGATTGTAGAGCGAAACTCGTCCTAGTCTATTAACAAACTTTGCACCATCAAAGTTTGATACTATAGGTATCCTGTGTGTCCAGATGTTTTGCCTCTATATCTCGCATTAAGGACGTTACTATGTAGCAGCGAATCGTATAAAATAATGTACGGCGAAAATTTATTTTCGAGGAAATGCGATTTCCCTTATTTTTTTATTGATATTTCCCTAATTAAACTGCTGTGGAAAATTACAATTACAATACCACAGATGCAAAGTAATAGCATTGTTTCATTAAGAGAAATGTTGAATAATTTGCATTATATAAGAGAATGTAGATTGTAAAAAAAGTAAAAGCAGTTACCTTTATATAAGCGCTGGTAGTCGGCGCACTGGAGTTGCCATAGGCAGGTTTTAATATTAGAGCGTAATGGCCCGCTACTCCGAAGAATTCGCATCTTAAAGTAAGAATCCTTTGCTCCGGAAATCCTTGAACTTCCTCAGAGTACAACATCTGTAAAAAAAATGACAAAATATTTATGGATAGAGAAGAGGACTTGAAAGGTAACAGGCAAAAAATAAATGAGATAGTCAATGTGATAAGATAAAGAAAAAGAGAATATTATAATAGGAAAATTGACGATAATAGAAAAGATAGCGCTGAGATGGGGAAAACTTTGAGAGCACTCATAAAGAGAAAACAACAAGATACAGATTGGAGCAATGAAATATTATTAAGAAATTAATTAATAAAAATAGATAAATAAATTGCAAATAATCTCAATAAATACTATGTGAAAATATAGAGATGATAGTATACATAGTGAACATAAGAAACTATGACAGCTATGACGAAAGTTATCCTACATAACGAGTCACTTTAGGAAAGTAAATAACAGTGACATACGATAAATAATAGCAGAGTTGCCAAATGAAAGACGAACAACGGAAGGTATATCAATTAACATTCTTAAAATAATATTTAGGATTATGGCAAAATAAATGACAGTTATAATGGATAATTCATTCAAATATGGAAACTTCCCTGATATGTAAAAACTTTTGGAAATTGTACTGATTCCGAAAGTGGCGAAGACAAAATGAGCTCAAGAGTTTAGGGCTCAATATAAAAAAGTTCAGGAAATAATCGCCAAGAATCAATTGTTAGAAAGTCTCGAAATAAATAATATAATAAGCAAGAGGCAATATGGATTTCAAAAGGGAAGATCTTTCGAAGCGACCATACAAATTACAGTAAGTTCGAGACAATTGATAGGGAGTTGTTATTCAAATTATTGAAAAAATATGGCATTCGGGGAACTGTAAAACAAAACGGCTAAAACAATATCTGAAAATATCTGAAAAATAGATTTAAAAATGGTAATTTTTAAGTAACAAATGATTCGGAACATGAAATACAATATACGGAATCTCGCAACGGTCGTAATAGGGCCTTCTCTTATTTCTAACCTAAGTAAACGTGTAGAATCTAAATTATGCATTTTTTTAATTTGCTGGACACAGAGAGTGAAAGATCTTATGTATATGAGAGAGAAAGGAAAAGTAACGATATACTAGCGCAAATGTTCGACCTCTCGCGAGATTTCAGTAGAGATCGCGGGATCATTACTATTAAATCAATTCTTTATCTCTCTCGGACAAGGTACGAGCTGTCACCAGTGATTGAGTGATGCCAGATGAGGGAATTTTGCCCCTATCTCGCTGCCCTCACCACGCTGCCCGTGCGAGGCGCGTCAGGGGAAGGCTTGCGCCGCTCGTAACAAATCTCGTCTGGATTGCGCTTTACGTTGTCTCGCCCCACCCATTTCACAACAGCCACTGCGCGGGCTTTTATGAAATGAGTTATGGAAGATTTTTTAATGAATATATATAAATATTATATATATAAATAAATAAATGATAAAAGTAAAGAAATATATGAAACGCTTACTAATTTTGCAGCCGGCAGCAAATGAATAGTGCATTACAATATCCAACACCAAATTGTAGTCCTTTACACGAAAGGTTCATTACAATTTATTGAATAAAAAGGAATTGTAATGCTCTACTCACGTCCCAGGTCTGCATAGTGTGTGACGTCACACGCTGCCTGACTGTTGATTGGTCGGTGAGCCGAGTCTGCGCACGGCGTAGTGTGTGACGTCACACGCTGCCTGACTGCTGATTGGTCGGTGCGCCGGGTGCGCGCGCAGTGGGCGCTAAAACAGACCCAGTGGAGAGGGTACCCAAAAGGGAACAAAATTCCCTCATCTGGCATCACTGGCTGTCACAATCGAGTCAGAGCTCCTATGAATACCAAGTGGGCTCACATAATTTATACCTAATTCACTCAACTTTCGAAATCGTGAAATATTGTGAGGAGGTGCAATAACTTACTCTATTAAAAATTCCAAGCCATGTTTGTCGGAAAATCGACGTTAAGTGGGAGAAAAATTCCTTGTGAAAAACAAGAATATTGTACGTGAAAGTCATAAACAACCTGCAAATCGAAACTTGCAAATTGCTTCCTCGAAATTCCGCACGATGCTCGAAGTCCTCTATGAGGAACTATATTTCTTAATTTTGGCTTCCTCATAGAGGAAGCTTTGAGCCTCGTACGGAATCTGGAGGAAGCAATTTGCAAGTTTAAATTGGCAGCTTGTTTTAACCTGTTAACCGGGCGTGACGTACTAACACGTCCTAGCTGCGTAATTAAAAAAGGGAATTTCCCGGTTAACAGGTTAATATCCGAACCGTTTGACCGATCCTCTCCAAAATGTATACCAACTTTACTTTTACTCTATTACAAGAAAATTAGCACGATATCTTGGAATTTGCAAAAGTCAGAGTGATTTGACGGTTTGTCGAAAAAATCCAAAACTTATCAAGTCTGAACCGTTCGGCCGATGTTTCCCGAATTCAATACGAACCGTCCTTTTATGATACTCTATTTATATTATATAAAAAAATTAGCCGAAAATCTTAAAATTTACGGAAATTAGAGCATTTAGACATATTTTTAAACTTCAAAATGCCGTACAATTTGTAATTTTCTAGTCATTTCAACAAAAATTGCAGTGAATAAAGAGGTTGTACAAATTAATATCTGCGCGGAACGGGAACGCTGTAGCTCAAACCGTTATCGAGTTATAGGCGTTGCAATTTTAGAGTGCCAGCACATGCATACATACATACATACATACATACATACATACATACATACATACATACATACATGCATCCATGCATGCATGCATACATACATACATGCATACATACCAGGTCTATAAATATGAAACCGGAATTTGCCCATAGATGGCCCTCGCTGTGGCCACCAGCAGCAACCTTGGCGATCCACCGACTGCCATGCCACTACCTGTGAATTGTCTAACTAGTTTACACCCCATTTTCAGGTAATCACTCTGGTCACTAGTTTTCTTGTCGTTACTTGAGTAGGAGACTTTCTCCTGGTGTTTTTAAGGGCTCTTGGTCTGGTTCGTGGAACCTAGCCTGTATATAACCTATCTTTTTTCAACCACGTTTACTTTTGTATAAATATTAAATAATAGTTCGCTTGTAAATAAATAAATATACGTTTAATCAAATCCACTAATTACTTGAACATTTATTAGTATAGCCAAGAGAGCTATAATTGGTGACCCCGACGTGATTAAAGTGGATTTTCAAAACCGCGATTCAATGCTTCCACGCGGTGACATTCGTTTTTAAGTTAGTGCGCGGTGATAGCGCGAGATCGGCAAAAAGAAACACATAGTGACGTAATGCCGACCGAACGCTCTCCGACACGCGATACTCCGAACCCCATAACGCAAGATTTAAACCAAGACTTGTTAACCGGACAGTCTACGTGCTACGGAGACACACCGTCACACATCCAACAGTTGACGCAGCCTCAGCAGCTTTTTACCATGAATGCAGATCATCTTGCTGCAATAGCAAACCATAGCTGCCGGCCTTCATGAAGGAAAGACCAGATATTTAGTTTCATTTGATTGAAGCAGAATTTGCAGCATTAAGGACTCGTAGCGACGACGTCAAATTCACTGCAACATTGCGAGCTTTAGACCCGGAGACTCTGCACCAGATAACTGATGTCATCGCAGCACCTCCAGCTACCAACAAGTACGACGCTCTGAAACAAGCGATCATTAAACGAGTTGCTGACTCTCGGCAGAAGCAAATGCATCGATTGCTCAACGACCTCGTCCTTAGCGATAAGAAGCCATCACAACTGCTGAGGGAGATGAAAGACTTAGCAGCTGGCAGCATCAATAACGAGATGTTACACAATCTCTGGGTGAGTCGCTTACCTATCACACTAAGACCGCTGCTCGTTATTTCAGAAACACTGAATATTGACGCATTGGCGGAGATGGCTGACCGGCTGTTTGAATCAGTTACGCTGAACGAGCCTGTCACCTCAAGGCTACCACACTCTGTAGCAGCAGTCGGTAGTCAGCAGTCGAGATCCTCGACACCACCTCGGTCTTCTCTAGACACTAGGTTGACCGAAATACAAGCTGCGCTTGCTTATTGCTTATAGGAAATTCTAGATTTGAAAAAAGAGCAGCAGCAACTGGGCGTAGAACTTCGATCGCAGCATAATGGAAGATCTCGTTCCAGAGACAGAAACAACAATCAGCGTAGTCCAGGCCGATCAGGTCTTTGCTACTACCACAGGCGTTTTGGACGAAACGCTACACGCTGCACCACACCTTGCACATTCATTACCACAACTAACCAGGGAAACTAACCACGCTGTCGCATGTTCATGCAGTCACTAACGTCAGCGCATCAAGTACTGCTTTCTCTGCTTCTGATATTCGCTTGCACCTGCATGATAAGCGATCCCACCTGCGATACTTGATCGACTCAGGATCAGTTGTCTCCCTGCTGCCGGTGCGTTTATTCAGAAAACGTGCAAGGAATAATAATCTTACATTGTTTGCAGCAAATTCATCACCGATACCGACTTATGGATCGCATACAGGCGACATCGATTTGGATTTGCGACGCCAATTTCGTTGGAGTTTCATAATTGCTGATGTCCCAGAATCGATCCTAGGAGCAGAATTTTTGAGGCAATTTGGCCTTCTAATCGACATGCGAAACCAACAATTGATCGACTCCACAACAGGTTGTACCACGAGAGGAAAAATCTTGAAAACAGCTGTTCACAGCGTGTCTACGATCAGTACGACCATGACATATGCTGATCTGCTGACTAAGTTCGTCAACATCACTAAGCCAAGGCAATTTACTCCGAATCCAAACAGCGAATTCAGTCACACAATCGCCACTACCGGACCACCTGTTACTGAACGCTCTCGCAAACTGTTCGGTGAAAAGGCAACAGCAGCCAAAGCAGAAATTCAACGACTCCTGGACAATGGGGTAATTCGCCCGTCCAACAGTCCGTGGGCAAGCCCAATCCATCTCACCAAAAAGAAGGATGATACTTACCGTCTTTGTGGTGATTATCGCAAGCTGAACAGTGTAACTATTCCTGACAAATACGCACCGCCATTAATTCAAAGTCTCTTTTTGGTCATCCGCGGAAACAATATTTTTTCAACAATTGATCTCGAGAGAGCCTACAACCAGATTCCGGTGAACACGGACAGCATTCAAAAGACTGCAATAACCACTCCTTGGGGATTATTCGAGTACGTTGGAATGCCATTCGGTTTGAAAAACGCTACTCAGACATTCCAAAGATATATGGACCACATGTTTCGAGGGTTGGACTTCGTCTTCGTTTACATTGACGATATCATCGTCATGTCAGAAAGCGAAGAACAGCATAGAGATCATCTGCAGAAAGTATTCCAGCGACTAGCTGATCACAAACTCTCCATTAACGTCAACAAGTGCCATTTTGGTCAGAAGCAAGTTTCATTCCTCGGCTACGAGATCAACAGCGGAGGATCTCACCCACTCACGGAGAGAGTCAAAGCCATTGACGATTTTCCACTTCCTGCGACGGTCATGGAATTACGAAAGTTTTTGGGTATGTACAATTATTACCGTCCGTGCATTAAAAATGCAGCTCAGCTTCAACTGCCTCTCACCGTCTACCTGAAGAATTCAAAGAAGAAGGACAAGACGCCCATCGATTGGATGGAGATTTCAAAGGCTTCTTTCGTAGCTTGCAAAAGGGCTCTTTCATCCGTGGCACTGAGCACCTATCCGGCATCAAACTTACCGCTACGATTGACCACGGACGCTTCCACCAACGCTATCGGGGCAACGCTCGAACAAGAAGAAAAAAAGAAATGGAAACCAATAGGTTTTTTCCCCAGGAAGTTGTCGGAAACCGAGACTCGATACAGTACATACGACAGGGAACTTCTTGCAATCTTCGCCAGCGTCAAACACTTCAAACACTTATTAGAGGGACGTCAATTCGACATCAGAACGGACCACAACCCACTCACTTACGCTTTCGTTCAAAAACTCGAGAAGGCATCAGACCGGCAACTCAGGCAATTGGACTACATCTCACAATTTACTACTGACATAGTCTACGTAAAGGGAGAGGACAATGTAGCCGCTGACACCTTTTCACGCATCAGCACCGTTAACATGCGAACTATATTGGACTCACAGCTGATACAACAACATCAACAGGACGACAATGAATTACAACAACTTCTCGAGAACAACAGTTCTTCTTTGAAATTTGACAAACTCAAACTGGACAATGCAGACATCTACTGCGATATTTCAACTGGAATAGTCCGACCATACTTACCACGGTCACTTCGCAAAACAGCTTTTGACGTCATTCACGGGCTCTCGCACCCAAGCAGCAAAGTCACGTCACTTAAAATTCGAGAGAAATTTGTCTGGCCAGGAATTAAAACGGACGTTATCACATGGGCTCGACAATGCATACCATGTCAACGGTCAAAAATACATCGACACACTCGTCTGCAGCCTAAACACATAGACATTCCAGATGATCGTTTCAAGCACATACACATCGACATCATCATGGTTCCAGAACACAAAGGTCATAAATATTGTCTTACCATCATCGATCGCTTTTCAAGATGGCCAGTCGCCGTACCTCTTAGAGATATTACGGCTGACACAGTTACTACAGCTTTATTTGACCACTGGATCGCACATTATGGAACGCCAACAACCATCACTTCAGATCAAGGTTCACAATTTGAGTCATTCTTGTTTCAAGCATTTGTTACATTTATAGGTTGTAAAAAGCAGAGAACAACTCCTTATCATCCACAATCAAATGGTATTATCGAACGATGGCATCGAACTTTAAAATCAGCACTGATGTGCTCGCCAAAACCTTGGACAGAAATCTTATCCACGGTACTACTGGGACTACGAACGTGTCTGACAGAGGACATTCAAGCTTCACCGGCAGAAATGCTTTACGGAACGACACTACGTGTTCCCGGGGAATTCTTCATCAACTCCGACTTCGCTGCGGATCCACAAATCTTTTTAGAAAAACATCGTGAGTATATAAGAGGTTTGAGACCAATCCCAACAGCGCACCACGTGAAGTCAAGAATATTCATTCCCAAGGATCTACATACCTGCAGTCATGCATTCCTTAGATCTGACCATGTCAAAGCACCGCTGGAGCATCCATACAGAGGACCGTATGAAATTACGAACAGACACTCAGACATTCTATTCGAATTAAGTGTAGACGGCACACGAAGAAACATAAACATCGATCGGCTGAAGCCTGCATACATCTCGAAGCCAGACGCAGATATCAGCATTGAACACTCACCAACGGAACGAGTACAAGATTACAAATGGTACTCCACTGCAAACCCACCGACAAGAACATATAAGAACAAAAAAGTCTCTTTCAAACTCCCGCTTGAAAAGACTTAGGGAGAGTACTGTGGCCACCAGCAGCAACCTTGGCGATCCACCAACTGCCATGCCACTACCTGTGAATTGTCTAACTAGTTTACACCCCATTTTCAGGTGACCACTCTGGTCACTAGTTTTCTTGTCGTTACTTGAGTAGGAGACTTTCTCTTGGTGTTTTTAAGGGCTCTTGGTCTGGTTCGTGGAACCTAGCCTGTATATAACCTATCTTTTTTCAACCACGTTTACTTTTGTATAAATATTAAATAATAGTTCGCTTGTAAATAAATAACTATACGTTTAATCAAATCCACTAATTACTTGAACATTTATTAGTATAGCCAAGAGAGCTATAGTAGTTACAGTCAAACCGCGTCATTGGCGCCATTTCCTTGTTGACATCTCTGACAAAGATTTTCAACTCACAACAATACAAGTTTCATACAACAGCATAGTTTGTAATAGCGTTGAACATGTCGAATTTTGTGCCTGGAAACTACGATTTCCGGACAGCATTGATTTTCTGTTACCATTTGAAGATAACTGCTGCAGAATCGCATCGAATGCTTGTTGAAGCTTACGGTGAGCATGCTCTTGGTAAATCACAGTGCTTTGAGTGGTTTAAAAAATTCAAAAGTGGCGATTTTGACGTGAGAACCAAAAAACGTGGAAGACCACGGGAAAAGTTTGAAGACAGCGAATTGCAAGCATTGTTGGATGAGGATGACGCTCAAACGCAACAACAATTCGCGGATCAATTAAATGTGACACAAGAAGCCGTCTCCATACGTTTGAAAGCCATGGGAAAGATCCAGAAGATGGGAAAATGGGTTCCACATGAACTGAATGAAAGACAGCAGGAAAACTGAAAAACCACTTGCGAAATGCTGCTCGCCAGGTACAAAAGAAAGTCATTTCTCCATCGAATGGTGACTGGCGATGAAAAGTGGATATATTTTGAGAATCCTAAGCGTAAAAGATCATTGGTAACTCCAGGCGAACCATCGACATCGACTGCAAGGCCAAATCGCTATGGACGGAAGACAATGCTCTGTGTTTGGTGGGATCAGAAGGTGTGATCTATTATGAGCTGGTAAAACCTGGCGAAACCGTTAATACTGAACGCTACCGACAACAAATGATCGATTTGAATCAAGCTTTGCGTGAAAAACGACCAGAATATCAAAAAAGGCAACACAAAGTGATTTTGCTTCATGATAATGCACCATCACACACAGCAAAACTGGTCAAGGAAACGATTGAGACGTTTAGTTGGGAAATACTTCGCATGCGGCTTACTCACCAGACTTGGCTCCGTCCGATTACTACTTATTTGCATCGATGGGACACGCACTTGCTGAGCAGCGCTTTACTTCTTACGAAAATGTACGAAAATGGCTCGATGACTGGTTCGCCTCAAAAGAGCAACAGTTTTTTTGGCGTAGCATCCACAAATTGTCAGACAGGTGAGAAAAATGTATAGCTAGCGATGGGCAATACTTCGAATAAAATATTTTTTATCATTTTCATACAATAAACGTGTATTTTCTATATAAAAATTCCGGTTTTATATTTATAGACCTGGTACATACATACATACACATACACATACACATACACACACACATCTGGGCAATTTTTTAAAAGATGATTTCTCGAAGTTTTGGGACATTATGAAGACGTTGACATTGAAAACTAAAAAAAATTTGTTCACCATCACAAAGCTTTTTTTATGAGGAAACAAAAGGAACTGGCTCTCTCTCACTAAAATCTTAAAATTAACTTAAACAAATATGTAATTGATTTTTACTAGGTGTGTACTAGAATTGAAAACACCGGAGTCAAGTGACACGCCCAGGCCCTGATTATTCTGTCTTAAGAACTTCCCCCAGACCCTAATTATTCGAGGACGCCTTAAGAGATGCCTCGCATAAGATATAAATCTATAGGACATTCCATGTCAAAAGTAAAAATATATGGGGCGTTCCATGTTAAGTATCAAAAATATTGGAAATGGGAAGGTAAATATTGTAGAAACGCAGTGAATTAACTTTAACTTTAACTTTTATTTTAATGCACGAGGAGGACCGTCTGTCTTATTCGATTTCTCTAGAAGATTAAAAGCTGGTCACAAAGACCCTTATGAATATCGTCACTTAAAGAATGCTCCAATGTTTCTTCTCAGGAGTTTATGTTTACAGAGAGCTACAGAGATTAGAGAATGGATACAATTCTTTGTACCAGTAACTGAGTAATCCAATAAAAAATATATAGTGCATTCAGTCAAGAAGAGGAAGAAAGCCTCAAGAATGTGCAGAGCATTCCACGTAAAGAGTCAAGAGTTAAGAATTATTAATTTATTTCGATAATTCGTTCACTAAATCAGCGTTCATGCAAAAAAAAAAAAAAAAAAAAAAAAAAAAATGTCAAGCCTTCCTTACAGCAATTCTATTAGGGGCTTCATTAGTTAAAGAACCTATATCTCTAAAGGAAATGTGTGTTTGTTTCACTACGTGACTAACATTACCGGCTTATTCTCGGTTTACAGTAAACAATCAGCGATACCAACCTGTACGTGGCTCTTGTTGCGAGGATCACACGATAGTACGCTCGTGCCGCAATAGATGAGTTGAAGGGAATACATCGTGACGGGAATTCCTTGCGCTGGTGCGCAGGATACCCCCGTGTACTCTAAGGTGGCTAGTACCGGCTGACCGGGGTACGTGTTCAAGTGTTGTGGCTCAAGGGTGAGCGATGGTGTCGGCCATCGTACGTCTAGAATCGTTCTCATCTGCTAACGTAAAGTTATATTTATTCGGGATCGTTAAATTTACTTGGTGGATAACGTCTGTAAACTCACTTGAATTCCCGAGATATCTGAAATGTCAGTAAATTTAGTAACCGGCGAGGAAGATTTTCGTTGTAGCTGGAGGGAGTAGACACCACCGCGTGAAAAGAAACCACATGGCACGGTTATAGAAATGTTGCCTACGGCATTTAGGGGTTGTATCACCGGCACTTCGCCCACCAGCTCTGATGTGAAACCATCCAGGTGCAATACTCTGAAAGACAGTTTGATATTAGTGCCATTTCGAATGAAAGCACCAAAATAGAATTTAATTTAATAGTATTCAATTTTAGTGCACAGTAATAGATCGATCTATTTAAGTGTGTGTTATTTATATTTTTAAAAATAAAGGTAACATAAAGTCATTAAAAAGCCGTTTTGATATATCATTTAAATATTACTGAAATTTATTTCACTATTGAGCAGTTACCGTTAATTGTATATTTAGATATCGGAGTACTTGGATATATTTCTGGCGAAACCCAAAAAGCGCTGAAATTAAAAAAAAAAAATTAAAACAATAATAAATAGCACTTTAATGTTAAAATAAAAACAACAACAACAACAACAACAACAACAACAACAACAACAACAACAACAACAACAACAACAACAACAACAACAACAACAACAACAACAACAACAACAACAACAACAACAACAACAACAACAACAACAACAACAACAACAACAACAACAACAACAACAACAACAACAACAACAACAACAACAACAACAACAACAACAACAACAACAACAACAACAACAACAACAACAACAACAACAACAACAACAACAACAACAACAACAACAACAACAACAACAACAACAACAACAACAACAACAACAACAACAACAACAACAACAACAACAACAACAACAACAACAACAACAACAACAACAACAACAACAACAACAACAACAACAACAACAACAACAACAACAACAACAACAACAACAACAACAACAACAACAACAACAACAACAACAACAACAACAACAACAACAACAACAACAACAACAACAACAACAACAACAACAACAACAACAACAACAACAACAACAACAACAACAACAACAACAACAACAACAACAACAACAACAACAACAACAACAACAACAACAACAACAACAACAACAACAACAACAACAACAACAACAACAACAACAACAACAACAACAACAACAACAACAACAACAACAACAACAACAACAACAACAACAACAACAACAACAACAACAACAACAACAACAACAACAACAACAACAACAACAACAACAACAACAACAACAACAACAACAACAACAACAACAACAACAACAACAACAACAACAACAACAACAACAACAACAACAACAACAACAACAACAACAACAACAACAACAACAACAACAACAACAACAACAACAACAACAACAACAACAACAACAACAACAACAACAACAACAACAACAACAACAACAACAACAACAACAACAACAACAACAACAACAACAACAACAACAACAACAACAACAACAACAACAACAACAACAACAACAACAACAACAACAACAACAACAACAACAACAACAACAACAACAACAACAACAACAACAACAACAACAACAACAACAACAACAACAACAACAACAACAACAACAACAACAACAACAACAACAACAACAACAACAACAACAACAACAACAACAACAACAACAACAACAATAATAATAATAATAATAATAATAATAATAATAATAATAATAATAATAATAATAATAATAATAATAATAATAATAATAATAATAATAATAATAATAACAATAACAATAATAATAACAATAATAATAATAATAATAATAATAATAATAATAATAACAATAACAATAATAATAATAATAATAATAATAATAATAATAATAATAATAATAATAATAATAATAATAATAATAATAATAATAATAATAATAATAATAATAATAATAATAATAATAATAATAATAATAATAATAATAATAATAATAATAATAATAATAATAATAATAATAATAATAATAATAATAATAATAATAATAATAATAATAATAATAATAATAATAATAATAATAATAATAATAATAATAATAATAATAATAATAATAATAATAATAACAATAACGATAATAATAATAATAATAATAATAATAATAATAATAATAATAATAATAATAATAATAATAATAATAATAATAATAATAATAATAATAATAATAATAATAATCCCGTGTCGGGTTGATGATCCCGCATCGGGCGCCTCCCCAGGTCGCGGATAGGGGGACGCCTTCCAGATATGGAAGGTACCGAGAATTCTCGGGGTGGACGAAAATCTAGGAGCTGCCCGTGATAGGGCCGGGGCGCAAAGTGGCCCGACCGTATCGGGGAAGGGGATCGTCTACCGACGACTCTAACCTCGCCAGGAACGGCCACGGCGCTCCCCGGTTAACGGGCGCCATAAGGAAACCGGGCTGGCGTGAAAACCGGATCAGGTGGACAAAAACCCCGTCGCGGACCAGCTCTGCCCAAGCCAAGGTGGGAGCCAGCGTGCCGAGGGCTGAATGGCACTGGGGTACAGTGTCGCGCACGATGCCTATGGGGAACCGGGCGAAACCTCATAGTATGAAGCCTTACCCCCACAATCAGGCTCTGTGGGGGCGGACGCCCATTCCTGGCTACTCGTGGGAACAACATGGACAAAACTCAACAAACAAAAACAAACACCGATAGTGGTACTCCGTCAGGGGTACGACTATCAAAAAATACGGACAGGGCAACACTGCACCTTCCGAGACGGGACAGGACGGACAGCGTGTCGAGTGCAGGGAGCGGGGTAGGCTATACCTCTGCGGCCTCTACTCACGACAGTGACAACAGACGTACGCGCACACAGACGGGACAGATGAAAGATACAAAAACGGACGCCACAACACTACGACAGAACGAACCTGACGTGACGGAGCTACTAATGCTCATACAGAGGACAGCGACGAAAATGGCCGAGGCAGCGGCAATACAAAAAAACATGAATATGGCAGTGAAAACCGGCATAAAGACGGTTCTCGAGGCCGCCGACGCTGCACTAAGCATACAGAACAGGACAGACTCAAAGGGACAAATGGCGGCAGACGACTTGACGGAAACAGAAACGGAGACACACGAACCGACAACGCGACCGTCAAAGCGTAAACGGGAGGCGACAAAGACCCCTCCGGAGGCATCGCGTAAGCGACCCCCAAGGACGGAGGACGATGGAGCCTGGACAAACGTGACGAAACAAAAAAGGAAAAAAAAACGACGGAACCGAAAAACAGGACGGACGAGACGAACGCACCGACCCGGGCTGAAAAGCGCAGACCGGCCCCCAAACATAGGGGAACGGCTGTGCTGGTCAAGCCTGGGAAAGACAACACGTACTCGGACATGGTGCGGAAGATTAGGACGACGGTCGACCCGACGAGCAGTCACGTGCAGGTGACGGCTCTAAGGAAGACCAAAGACGGACGGTGTCTTATCAAGATACAGACAGACACGGACGGACGAGAACAGTTTCAGCGCGCAATTCAGGACGCGGTCGGAGACACAGGCACCGTCAGGACCATGACCTCCAGGGCGCAACTGGAAATCATGGACTTGGACTGCGTCACCACCGCGGATGACGTGATCCAGGCGCTGAGACGAGAAACGGGACGAGACGGCGACTTCGGGGTCCATATCTTTGGCCCGAATCGCGCCGAGCAGTACATGGCGGTCTGCGATGTGGAGTCGCGGGAAGCCGAGGTGCTGCTTCGGCGGGGACGGGTCGGGATAGGATGGGTGCGATGCCGACTACGACAACGATTGACGGTGACCAAATGCTACAAATGCCTGGGCTACGGACATACAAGGACGAGCTGCACGAACGCGGATCGGACAAAGAACTGCAGGAAATGCGGCGAGACGGGACATTACGCGACGGACTGTAAAAACAGACCGGCTTGCCCACTGTGCTCTGAGGCGGGACACGGGGACGTAGCGCACCTTGCGGGAACCGGAAGGTGTGCGGTATTCCGGGCTGCGCTGGAGGAGTGCAGGAGGCAGGCCGGAAGACGGACAGAATAGTTCAGGGAAACCTGAACAGGAGTAGGACAGCAGACATGCTACTACCACAGATAGCTGACGAACATGACGCCGACATTCTGATCCTGTGCGAACCGTACAGGAGAAGAACGACACAAACGTACATTACGAACGAGACAGAGACCACAGCTATCTGGGTGAGGGGCGCTGCCCAATCTCGAATAATTAACTGCGGTGTCGGGGACGATTACGTCTGGGCAAGGGTCGGCGCTGTCACTTACGTCAGCGTTTACCTGACACCCAACTGCACCGCGGCGGATTTCGAGAGGAAAGTGGCGCTCCTTGAAGACGGAATCAGGAATCTGCCTGGAGACGTTATCATCGGGGGAGACCTCAACGCGCGGGCGATCGAGTGGGGAATGACAACAACGAACAAACGTGGACGGCTGCTGCTGGAGATGGCCGCAAGGCTAGACCTGGTAGTAGCAAATACGGGAAACGTACCGACATACAGACGACCAGGGTTTGGAAACTCTATCCCTGACGTCACAATGACATCGGACAGAATATCGCCACGGATAGGACAGTGGCGGGTTTTCGACGGCTATACGGCCAGCGATCACCAGTACATTGTCTTCGAAGTGGCAGGACAAACGGCGACGAGACGGACGAGGACCCAGTACCCCCCGAGGTGGAACCTCAAGAAACTCGACTTACGAAAATTTTCGGAGGAGCTGGCGGCAGCACCAGCACCAATGACGAAAGTCCCCCCTGAACTGACTGGCCGGCGAAGGGCGGAAAGACTCACGGATGAGACGGCGAAACTGACGGACCGGCTGTGCAACAGCACAATGCCGAAACGACGACATAGACCAAACAGGCAACCACAATACTGGTGGACGGACGAAATAGCCGAGCTGCGCAGGCTCTGCTTGGCAAACCGCCGACGAGTTACGAGGGCTGGGGGAAGACCCGAAAGGGAAAACCTCCAAGCCACTTACAAGACGTCACGAAAAACACTTACGAACGCCATAAGGGACAGCAAAACGCGATGCTGGAAGCAGCTCTGCGAGGAGGTGAACGAAGACCCCTGGGGAACCGGTTACAAAATTGTGACTGGCAAACTAGGGGCCCGAGTTCCACTTGAACTCAAAGATGCCGAAACCGCAGAACGGATTGTTGACGGACTGTTTCCGACCCACCCGATACGGACGAACGTGACAGACGACACGGAGGCCCCGGCGGCCCCCATATTTACCGCGGAGGAGCTCTTCAAAGCGACTGCCGCGATGAAGACTGGCAAGGCGCCGGGACCAGACGGAGTGCCGGCGGAGATTCTCCGGCTGATGGTTCGCCTGAGGCCGGAGATATTTCTTGACCTGTACAACACGAGCTTGACGACGGGAACGTTCAGTGACCGGTGGAAGACGGCAAGGCTAGTTCTTATCCCTAAGGGTAAGGGCGACCCCAATACGCCGTCAGCCTACCGGCCGCTGAGTTTACTCGACACAACGGGTAAACTCTATGAACAACTACTAAAACCGAGATTGACGGACGCGATACAGACCAGCGGAGGCCTCTCAGACCGGCAGTTCGGCTTCAGGAGGGGACGATCAACGATTGGAGCGATTCAAAAAGTGGTCGATTCCTTCCTGGATTTGGAGAGACATTGCCATGCAGCGCGACCAATCGTTCTGCTGGCGACCTTGGACATCAGGAACGCCTTTAACTCGGCCAGGTGGGTTGACATCCTGGAGGCGCTTGAAGGCAACTTCGGGGTTCCGGCTTACCTGGCTCGGGTGGTGGGCGACTACCTAAGAAACAGACGGATCACGTACGAGACGACTGAAGGACCGGTGACGAGACAAATCACCGCGGGGGTTGCACAGGGGTCCATACTGGGACCAGACTTTTGGAACGGACTCTACGACAGCTTACTCAGGCTGGAATTGCCGCTTGGCGTTTTCCTTGTCGCCTACGCTGACGACGTGGCGGCGGTGATCACCGAGCGGTCTCCAGACCTGGCACAGCAAAAACTGAACCAGACGATGCGGCGAGTGGGCCGTTGGATGACGGACCACGGACTACAACTCGCGACAGAAAAGACAGAACTGACTTTCCTTAGCAGAAGACGCATACAGACGAGACTACCCATGTGGGTCGGGACGGACGAAATCGAGGCCGGAGGTGAAGTCAAGTACTTGGGAGTGACCCTAGATACGAAGATGACCTTCTGGCCTCATATACAAAAAACATGCCAGAAGGCGGCTAAGAGGATAGCATCCTTAAGCCGCCTAATGGCCAACACAAACGGGCGAAGACCGGGAAAACGACGACTCCTAATGACGACAGCCCACTCGATCCTCCTGTACGGCGCGGAGATCTGGGCAGATGCCCTGAAGACAAAGAAGTACTGCCACGCCATGACAACGGTACAAAGACAGGGTGCGCTGAGGATCGCCTGCTCCTACCGAACTGTCTCTGCAGAAGCAGTCTTGGTGGTTGCGGGCGTGATCCCCGTGGACCTCCTAGCTTTCGAGCGAAAGAGGATCTACGGGAGAAGCGCGGACATAAGACGGGAAGATGCGGCGGTCGCGGAACGCGACAAGACGATACAGACTTGGCACGAACAATGGACAGAAAGAGCGACAGGCAACTGGACAAGACGACTAATAAAGGACCTGAGACCGTGGATCGAAAGAGATTTTGGGGACGTAAATTTTTACATCACCCAGTTCCTGACGGGACACGGTTACTTTAGACGGTACCTTTATAACATGGACAGAGTACGGACGCCAGACTGTAAGTACTGTGGACACGAACGAGACGACGCGGAACACACATTTTTTGTGTGCGACCGCTGGACAGGACTCCGACTGGAACTGGAGACGATTGTTGGCAGCATCACCCCGGACAACATTGTTCAGGTGATGCTCCACTCGACAGAATGGTGGCAACTAGTTGCCACCTATACAGAGACGATACTGCGACGAAAAAACGTAGACGGCTGCCTCACCTAACCGAGCAGACAGACTGACGTGACGCGACAGGTTACAGACAGCAAGACGAACGAACGAACACGGACAGAACCCCCAGCCAAGAGTAATACCAAAATAGTTCCTGGTCTGGGGGAGGGCAACAAGGAGAGGGCGGTTTAGTGGGTAGGCCTACTTTTTTGGGAGTCCCACATACCCCCCCAGTTCAAAAGACTGGAGGATATCCGTAAAAAGGATTCCGCAACTCCTTGTATTAATAATAATAATAATAATAATAATAATAATAATAATAATAATAATAATAATAATAATAATAATAATAATAATAATAATAATAATAATAATAATAATAATAATAATAATAATAATAATAATAATAATAATAATAATAATAATAATAATAATAATAATAATAATAATAATAATAATAATAATAATAATAATAATAATAATAATAATAATAATAATAATAACAACAAATATTACAAATATGAGAATAAAAATGAGAAGCTTCTAATTTTCGGGTATACTAAAATATTTGTTTTCCTACTCCCCACTTCTACCTCAAACCGGCTCATTAAATACTGTCGATGAACACAAACTTCCAAAACGTTCAGATTTATATCCATCACTATGTTCCCTGTAGTACCTGAGGACGAGAGAATTCGGCAGTTGATTTTCGATTTTCGTGGAAACATTAGCCTCGTCATCTTCTTCCTCCATTACAAAATCTATGTCATCCGTGGTCGTGGTCAACGATGTCGTTGATGTTTTCATCGTCGTCGGTGCTAGCGTCGATGGTGTTGCTCGTCGATTTTGAGGAGGTAACTGGAGGATAAGAACGGCCAGATCGCCGGACAGAGCCGTGTGTGAGGCTGCGACGATGATCCTGGAGAAGAAAGAGTCTTCCATCGCCACAACAGAACCCATCGTACCTGAAAAAATAAAATATAGAAGAAATTAACTAGAAACGAAAATATTTAATAAATAATACCATGGCTCGATTCTATCGAAACTTGAAACTATTTTCATTGTTGCGTGATTGGCTGTTGGTGAAATTGACGCTACTGCTATGCAGCTGTGCAACTTGTACTATATGCTCACAGAAAAATCGCGAAGTTCTTACGTTTTTTTTGCGTTTTCAAGTAACTTTTTGCTTAGTTTTCCACAAAAATTTGGTTTAACTCGTAATCCGCAGAAATATCCGATTGGATATAGTCTTAAAACTTATTAAAATATGCAATATTGTAGCTGTGGTATATTTAAATACCGGATGCTCATAAGCATAAGAAGTAACGGGCCTGTGCTGCCCTCTATATAATATGTCATATCTGCAGAGCGAGGCTCAGATGTAACCATTAATTAGAAGTAATAAAGACTGACTTAGAATTAAAGGACACAATAAGCGTGCATATTATATGTCCTAGGCAAGGACATCACAGTGGCGACGAGTGATAAAACATTATAAGCAATATAGGATTGCTGAGATTAAGTCGGATTTTATTGAGTGGCACGAGAGAAAAATAAGAGACAATGTCGGAGTCGGAAGAAGCGATTCGTGATAAAGTGAAGAAAATACAGAAAAAACTTGTAAAAGAACGGGCCGAGTTCGAAGAACAAAAGAAGCAGTTAATTCACCAGCGACAGCAATTTTTGTTGGAACAACAAGCGTCGCAAGTAACGGGACTAACATCGACCCAGGGTTCGACTTATCAGCTGAATGCATCAGTCCAAGGGGATAGGCCCCAATCGATCATCACCGGAAGGATCGGGATGATAAAGGAATTCAGTATGCAGGAAGATTGGAATCACTGGAATGAGAGGTTAGAACAGTATTTCATAGCTAATGACATATCCTCCACCAAGGGTGTCTCGCTTTTTCTCACCTTGTTGGGCGGAGAGGCATATGCGTTGCTACGCAGTTTATGTACGCCGGTTTTACCAGCTACAAAGACACTGTAAGAGTTAAAACAATAAATGAAAAGTCACCTTCAGCCAAAACCGAGTGTGGTAACGGAATGCTATAAGTTTAAGGAATGTTGTCAAAAGGACAGCGAGAGCGTCATGGAATATTTGGCGACCTTGAAAAAGTTGTCGACATACTGTGATTTTGGGAGCGGACTGGAAACATATCTGAGAGACCAATTCGTTTGGGGTCTCAAAAATGAGCGAATTCAGAAGCGACTTTTGGGCGAACAAGAATTGTGCTATGCAAGGGCTGTCGAATTGGCGCAGAACATCGAGATGGCTTCAAAGGATGTCGCGGAGATGGGCGTTTCATCGAAGAGTCAAAGTGACTCAATCAATTTCGTCGGAAGGAAATCTTTACAATCTTCGAAGGACGGAGCCAAGGTTCTTTGTTACTGCTGCGGCAAAGAGAATCATCGATCTTCAATATGGAGATACCGTAATTATAATTGTAATATTTGTAAGAAAAAGGGGCATTTGGCTCGAGTTTGCAAAGAAGCGAAACAATTAAAAGGAAAAGAGTATAAGGAAGGAAATTTTGTTAAGAAGAAGAAAAGTAGACAACATTTTATAGGAGATGTGAAGGATATTGATAGTAGTTTTGATACACTGTTTCACTTAGAAGGTGAAAGTAAAGATGCAGGTATGGAGATAGAGATAATAAATTCAATAGCTGCATGGCATATAGAAATTAGAGTACAGGGAATTAATGTAGAGTTCCAAATTGATACAGGGTCAGAGATCTCAGTAATTTCAGAAAAAGAATTTAAAAAACGCAAAGAATGGAATGTATTGCCTATGCCAGGGGTCTCCAAACTTTCCAGCCTTAGGGCCATACTGATTACTCCAGTAAGTTCCGAGGGCCAAAACCATATTATTATTGTTGCCGGTGGTAAAAAGTGAAGTAGTTCAAAATCTGTCCGCGGGCCGAATGTGGCCCTCGGGCCGTAGTTTGGAGACCCCTGGCCTCTGCAAAAGACGGAAAGGAAATTTAGAACGCACCCAGGGCATAAAATTCAACCAATAGGGATTATTGAGGTTGATGTGGAATTAGCGAGGAGGAAATCGAAGCTTCCTTTGTTCGCATTGCCTGGTGGCGGACCTCCACTTCTAGGTAGAGTGTAGATGTGTGCGTTAAAGATTCAAATTGGAGAAGTAATAAAATCAAATTTGGATTCGTATGTTGGGGTGATTGAAAACGAGGGTCATAGGGACATAGCTTCAATAATCAACGATTTTGAATCCGTTTTCACATCCAAGCTGGGAAAGTACACAAAAGGACGATTCAAATTGCACCTCAAAAATGATGCTCAACCAGTATTTTGTAAAGCAAGGCCAATACCCTATGCAATGAGGGAGAAGGTGGAAAAAGAGTTGAATAGATTAATAGATGCAGAAATTGTAGAACCGGTGGAATATAGCGAGTGGGCGACCCCAATTGTGCCAGTTTCAAAGAGTAACGGGGAAATTAAAATTTGTGGAGACTATAAAGTGACCATAAACCCCAAATTGAAAATCAATAGATATCGAGTGCCGAGAATTCAAGACTTATTATCGAGTCTAAACAGAGGTGAAATTTTTTCAAAGATAGATTTATCGCAGGCATATCAACAAGTAGAATTGGAAGAACAATCGAGAGCTCTCGTTACTATATCAACACACAAAGGTTTGTTTTCATATAAGCGCCTTTGTTTTGGTGTAACGTCGGGCCCGGGATTATTCCAACATGAGATGAAAAAAATTTTATACGGGGTAGATCGAGTAATATGTTTCTTCGACGATATAATGATCTGTGGCCCAACAAGTGAAAGTCATAACAAGAGATTAAAACAGGTTCTAGGCGGTTTGAGAAACTGTGGGTTGACGGCCAACAAAAATAAATGTGTGTTCGGCAAGGACAAAGTACAATTCTTAGGATATGTATTGAATAGCACAGGTATTCATGCGGCAAAAGAAAAGGTTAAAGCAATAGTGGATGCTCCGGCACCCACTAATTTAACACAACTGAGAGCTTTTTTGGGCATGTTAAACTATTACGCGAAATTTATTAAGAATTTTTCCAAATTAGTTAATCCATTGTATAAATTATTGCAGAAGAACGTGAGTTGGCACGGGAATAGCGAACAGAAGAAGGCATTTCAAGAAGCAAAGCGCTGTTTGATCTCATCGGAAGTATTAGTCCATTATGACGCAAAATTACCAGTGAAGGTTGCGTGTGATGCATCCCCTTTCGGATTGGGGGCGGTATTGTCACATGTGTATCCGGACAAAAGGGAAAGGCCAATAGCATTAGCGTCAAGAGCGTTGACCAAAGCAGAGCAAAATTATTCGCAGTTAGATCGAGAGGCTTTAAACTTGGTTTTCGGTGTTAAAAAATTCCATCAGCATCTTTGTTGAGTCGGATTAAACAGAAGTTACACCATTTGTACTTTTTATAAATTTGTTTATTGCGAAATATATGACGAGCGAGAAACTTCTGACGCTCGTTCTTTGGCTTACATCGCCATCTAAACTTCTACGCCCCTTGCGGCTACTTATCCAACTGTTTCCCTTTCTATTGCCCAATACGATCGGACCTAACTAATCGCGATACGACTGGCGCGTACACCGGCGGGCTTGAAAGGGTTGACTTTCAATAAAATAAACAAAAACCCAAATTATATCTAAATTAAACATAAATAGAACATCGCTTAGTTAACGAATTTAATCATTCCATCGGAAGGACACCCATTTTTGGCAGCGTTCTCTGCGTCGTGCCGTTTTGAGTTTTTATCGTTACAGTTCTAACTAGTCCATCCTTTCCTGGGTGAACTTCAATTATCCTCCCCAAGCGTCATTGAAGTGGGGATGTGATATCGCGCAGTAATATCATACTACCGATCTTGATATTTTCGTTCGATTGTTCTGATTTCCACTTAGATCTCTGCTGTAGTTGAGTTACGTACTCTCGGGACCAACGTCGCCAAAAGTCCTGATTCATTTTTATCAGTAGCTCATATCTATTTAGACGATTCGAATTTATATCTGATATATTTTCCTCGGGAAGTGCATTCAGAGCTGATCCAATCGAAAAATGACCGGGCGTAAGAACTTCGAGTTCGCATGGATCTGACGAAAGCGGAAATAGAGGGCGGGAATTCAGACAAGCTTCAATTAAGCAAAATATCGTCGACAATTCTTCAAAACTAAGACTAGTATCCCTAATCACAGCCTTTGCGTGTGTTTTTGCTGACTTGACCGCGGATCCCTACAGACCTCCTACATGTGGTGAATGAGGCGGAATAAACTTCCACTCGATAGATTTATCGGTCGCGAATTTTATCACCGTTTCCTGATGATTTTTACTCGTAAGCAATTCCGAGAATTGCTTCATTACATTATTTGCATCTATAAAAGTCGTGCCGTTGTCTGAATAAATCGTTTTACATTGACCGCGACGTGAGATGAACCTTTTTAGCGAGTTAAGGAATGCTGTAGTAGTCATCTCCGATACGATCTCCAAATGCACTGCCTTAGTCGCCAAGCAAAGGAATAGACATAAATATGCCTTTGCAGTCTTGTTTCTCGATACTTTGATTGTATAAGGTCCTGCGTAATCGACTCCTACGTAAGAGAACGCTCTACTGGGAGTAACGCGCTCCGAGGGCAGATTACCCATCAACTGAGTAGGACTAACTGGACGCAACCTAAAACACGTTATGCATTTTCTCAAGGCGCTACGAATCACTCCCCTCGCCGAAGTTATCCAATATTCTTCACACAGTGAAGCTAATAATGCCGACGGTCCGGCATGCAAATCGCGATGGTGGAAGTGCATTATAATTAGTCTCGTTAACGTGTGTTTCGCCGATAATATGATCGGATGCCGTTTCGTGAATGGTAAGGGTGCGTTTCGCAAACGTTCACCGACCCTTATTACACCGTTATCATCTATGAACGGGTGCAGATCAAATAAACGACTCTTCAAGTTGATGCCTCGATTGCTCTTCATATCGCTTACCTCTTCAGCGAACGATTGTTGTTGCGCGACCTTGATCAGAGCGTCCATAGCCTTTTGCAATTCCTTGATGTTCAACGCTTCTGTTGTACGTTTTTCCGATGATAGCTGCACATTATTCTTGAAACGTAATATGTAAGCAACAACGTGTTGAAGTTTTCGGAGCGACGAAAACCTTTCGAATAAATTTTCGTTGCTTTCGACGGTTGGAAAGGCAAGAGATAAGTTTTTAGATTCCGGTATTTCGTCAACCTGCGGGCATGCCGACGTTGGCCAAGTATCTTCGTCGTCTTGGAGCCAATCGGGACCATGCCACCACAATTTTGCGTTGGTTAATTGGTCAGGATCAATACCACGTGAAATAATATCCGCTGAGTTATGCTCCGATCTGACCTGTTTCCACTCTTCTTTCTTCGTAACCTCCTGAATTTCGGTTACGCGGTTGCGAACGAACTCCTTCCACTGATGAGGCTGTCCGCGAATCCACGATAAAGTTACACTAGAATTACACCAGAACCTTGTGTGGTCGACGTCGATTGTGAGTGCACATAACATTTTTTTGAACGTTGGGCCAGTTAAAGTGAACCACATAATTCTAGTTGTGGTAGGCTCACCGGTTTGATGGGAGCTACACGCGACCTTGCACATAACAGGTGTACCTCTGTGACACCTGATGAATCTGTTGATCTCAGGTAGAGACAAGCTCCATATGCTAATGTCGATGCATCACAGAATCCATGTAATTCCACATGTATCGGCTTTGCGCACAAGGTGTGTCGAGGAATTGTGATGTTATTTATTGCCAAAAGTTTTTCTTTATACTTCTTCCACTTCGTGTGAATATCCATTGGGAGTGCTTCGTCCCATCCTACCTGTAACTGCCACAGGTGTTGGAGAAGAATCTTGGCCTTAATTATCGCAGGTCCTATGAGTCCGAGAGTATCAAACAACTGGGCCACGAAGGATAAAATAACTCGCTTAGTTGGCCGTGTTTCATCTTCCGTCCCAGAAACTTTGTAATAAAGTAGATCTTCGTCGGCTCTCCATCGCAGTCCGAGAATTTTTGTCTCTTCGCCGATGTTTCGACCGAGTGACGAGTCGTTTTCTTCCATATCTTCGAGAACCTCTTGGGAGTTGGATTTCCATTTTCTTAACGGAAGAGAGGCTGACTGAAGGATTTTTTTAACTTCCGTCCTGCGAAGACTAAGCTCTGCGAGAGAGGATCCCCCTGTTATGAGATCGTCCATTGTTATGCCGGTACCGCGTAGTTGGATTATTCGGTATTCGGTATAATATTAAAAAGTTATTATTTTTGGGATCGTTTGCCGATAAGGAGATGGATCTCGAGTTATCGATGAAAACACGAATTTATGTAAAAGGAAGTATTTATTATAGGCAACGGTAACTTTCCGTTGTCTATTTAAAAGTCAAAGTAAGAAAGTACAATTACGCGTTGTTCTGAGAATTTCACGAGGAACCAACCATTCTCTGTTGAGTCTAAATTAATTCTGTCCTTTCGTAAAGCAGTTGCTAACTGTCTTCACGAAAATCCCTTAATTCGCAATTTTAGCGTTAGCCTATCGTCGAACGCCAAGCGAGTCGCTCATGCTGCGTCGGCGTTCTTGGGGTCGTTCATACGATCGGGCATTGGACTTCGTTTCTTGTCTTGAACGAATTCCAATGTTTCTTTACTATG
Organism: Cylloceria caligata; assembly: GCA_963942595.1. Taxonomy (NCBI): domain Eukaryota; kingdom Metazoa; phylum Arthropoda; class Insecta; order Hymenoptera; family Ichneumonidae; genus Cylloceria; species Cylloceria caligata. The sequence goes on along the minus strand of OZ012707.1, from coordinate 14,395,430 downwards.
GAATATTCCCGAATATACTAAATACGGAGTGGAATATTCCGCGGCACAACACCATGTAGAAATCTTCCTTGATGATTTTACAGGCCTCAGGAAATTGTACTGCGATTTCGATTGCTAATTGAGCAAGACATCTTGTTGCAAGAAATGATGCTGGTCCCGTACCGTACGTGAGTGTGTTGAGTCGATACTTCTTAGGTGGACCATTGACATCGTTTCTTCGAAGAGTATCCTTTGGAGATCTCTGTCTTCTGCGCGAATCGAGATTTGCCGGTACATCTTAGTTATGTCCGCGATCAATACATATTCGTGTTATCTAAACCGTGCGACTATATCCACCAGTTCTCGTTGTAGAACCGGACCAACCATCAAAATATCGTTCAATAATTTGCCTAACGTCGTACGACTAGATGCATCGAAAACCACCCGAAGTTTCGTGGTTGCTCGTTCCTCGTCCATCACTGCGTGATGAGGCAAGTAGTTCCTTATTATTTCATCGTTGTCTTCGTTTACGATACTCATATGTTGCAATGCCTCGTATTCATCCAAGAATTCGTTGTATCGAGTTTTCGAGTGTGGATATTTCCAAAATTTCCGTTCGATGGCTTTCAGTCTTCTCAACGCATTGTTGTATGATTCGCCGAGTTGACCAGGATCGCTTCGGCACGGAAGTCGAACCTCGAATCTTCCCGAAGCTAGTCTTGTGTGCGTTTGTGTGAAGTGTTTTTCACACAACTCTTCTTGCGATAAGACTTGACTCGTTTGGAGCTCTTCTATTTTCCAAAAGCGCTGAAGCTGGTCTTGTAGATTCCTCGTGTAGGCAAATCCGCAGAATTCTCTTGTTGTGTTTTGTTGATTTTCAGTCGTATATGGACCGCCGATGATCCAGCCCAGCTTCGTTTTTTGCAGCCTCGGTTTATTTTTTCCAGTTTTGATCTGTTCTGCGCAAAGTAAATCCCAAAATACCCCGGCTCCTAGTAACAAGTCGATACCTTGAGGAACGTGATATTCAGGATCAGCGAGAATAACGTGATTCGGAATTTCGACTGATCGCGCGTCAAACGTAACTAGAGGGATTTTGCTTGTAATCTCATTGAGTTTCGAGAACGATAGATTGATTGAAAATGTGTTTACTTTCCACCTAATAATTGCGCTAGTTGCTTCGGAGATTTGCGTTACTGTCTTAGCTATTGCTCCGACCGATTGCTTAATTTTTCGTTTCTGTATTTTCAGTTTATCGCACAATTCTCACGACATAAAGTTTCACTGCGACCCGTTGTCTAACAGTGCTCTGGCTTCTATTTTGTTTCCCGAGTTATCTTCGATGTAAACGACTGCAGTCGAAAGTAATACTTGAGAAGGCTTCTTCATGGCGCAAGTCGCGATTGAATTTACCGACTGAGTCTCTTTTGACGATGACGGTTTTTCGTTCTCGTTGCTATCGATTGATCGAGAAGCGCTCGATTTTTGTTGCACGCCATCCGATCGATCATCGAGGTGCAACAGCGAATTGTGTTTTTTACTACAACTTTTACAGTTCCCTGCCTTACAATTTTTTACCATGTGCCCTTTCCCCAGACAGTTCAAGCACAAACCAATTCGTTTTATTTTGTTGATTCTTGTCTGAACAGGAAGGTCGCGCAATTTTTGACATCTATATATTTTATGGTCTTCATGACACATCGCACAACTATTTTGAGTTGACGAGTTCTGCGTGCTCACGTGAGCTGTCGAATGATCGGCTTTGTGTTTTAGATTCGAACCCCCTTGTGATTTACTATTATTTTCTTGTTTCTTTTGTTGAACTGCCTCGAGAATTTGGCATTTGTTCGATAGGAACGTTTTGAGTTGCTCTACTGTAGTACGCTCTTCCGCGATTACTTTTTCTTCCCACTCTCGTTTCGTTACTGGATCGATCTTATTCAATACCAATTCGATACCCAACGTGTTCCACTCATCTACCGGTTCCCCAAGATTTTTTAACGCTCTCAAATGTTTGCTCAAGTCGTCGGATAGCGTGCGTAACCCTATCGCGGATTCCCTCGGAACTTGCGGTAAGTCGAAAAGAGCGCGCACGTGGTGACGCGTTGTGAGTCGTTTGTTTTCGAACCTTGTTTTCAAAAGCTCTAAAGCCACCGTGTAATTTTGCCCCGTGATTTCAAGCGAACCGATCACTTGGGCCGCTTGACCTTTAAGCGATGAATTTAAATAATAAAACTTTTGTACGTTTGACAATCTACTATCCGCGTCAATCAGAGCTTTGAACAAATCGTAGAAGTGAAACCACTTTTCGTATGCGCCATCAAACTCTGGTAGAGAAATCGTTGGGGTTTTTACATTAGGTGGCGCGCCTTCGACCACTTGTTGTACTTGAACTTCGTTTCGTTGATTCGCGTTACTATTTTCTCGATTTGTCGTGACGTGTAATTTTCGACCCTTTGTGATTGCATCGTAAAACAATGGCTCGAAAACTTCACTCTCGGCTTCCAAATCGTTATTATGTACGTCGTCAGTATCAACAACCCGGATTTGTGATTGAATTTCTTCGAATTCCGCCAATAAATTGTCTGCTTTTTTCAAACGCTCGTTTAGGTCGACAACGTTTCCTGTATCCGGATTGAAGACAGTAAGAAATGTTTTAAATCTCGTCAATTTCGCTTCCACGCTTGCTTGATTACGTTTTAACGCTGGAATGTCCGCCATTTTACCTATTCTATTTTACTTATATTTTTATGAAGTGAAGCATGTCTGAATTCCCGAAATCGAACGAAAAATATGTGAGGAGAGAATGGACTTACAGAATGATTTTTCAATATCGTAGTGTTGTTTTGTGTACACCGAGACTGCGCTGTCGCCGAAAATTTTCGCTGCTGTCGAGACTCTACGTTGCTGTCGCGTGCCTTCGTTGCTGTTGCGACTCTCCATTGCCGCCGAGAACCTTCGCTGCTGCCAAGACTCTGCGTTGCCGCGAAAACCTCCGCTGCTGTCGAGGCTCTACGTTGCTGTCGCGTGCCTTCGCTGCTGTTGCGACTCTCCGTTGCCGCCGAGAACCTTCGCTGCTGCCAAGACTCTGCGTTGCCGCGAAAACCTCCGCTGCTGTCAAGGGTCTGCGTAGCTATTGAGAACCTTCGCTGTAGTCGAGGCTCTACGTTGCTGTCGCGTGCCTTCGCTGCTGTTGCGAGTTTGTTTACATTTTTTTATTTGTAAACGTCGAAGATTCCAGTCGCCGAGAACGTCGGTTTGATGTTTCGAGAACGTTCCGTTACCGTTGGACGCTATAGATATCTCTATAGTCTGCCTTGCGCCGCATCGCTTTGTTCGTTCGGGCTTTGTCTTTTGCTGCTCGCCTATGTCTCCGCGAGACACTATGAATCCCTCGTGATTCGATCTCACGACGAAACTTTAAATTTCGCGATTTTCTTGTCGATGCTATGTTTTTGATGACACTGAACGCTAGTAATTGTCGTTTCCAACTCGAATTGAAAAAAAAACTTTGCGTGAATCGCGAACCTGATTGCCGTACGCCACTGAATAATTTGCCGATGTGGTGCGTACGTATCGTTCGTTCTCACTACTTTTTCTTTTCACGTCTTCACTCGAAGGACCATTTTGTTGAGTCGGGTTAAACAAAAGTTACACCACTTGTACTTTTTATAAATTTGTTTATTGCGAAATATATGACGAGCGAGAAACTTCTGACGCTCGTTCTTTGGCTTACATCGCCATCTTAACTTCTACGCCCCTTGCGGCTCCTTATCCAACTATTTCCCTTTCCATTGCCCAATACGATCGGACCTAACTAATCGCGATACGAGTGGCGCGTACAACCTTTATGGTAGGGAATTTATTATGGAAACCGACAATAAGTCGCTCATTTATATTTTTGGGTCAAAGAATGGTCTTCTCCAAATGGCCGCAAGCAGAGTGCAAAGATGGGCAGTATTTTTAGCGGCATACCGATTTGAGATCAAACACGTAAAAGGTACAGATAATTGTCGTGCCGATAGCCTTTCGCGGATTCCATTGCCAATCACGGAAAATGAAAATAACGAAACGGAAGAATACTCGTGTTTAAATTACGTTATGGACGAGGTCAAATCGATTGATATTAACCGCATAAGTGAGGAAACAGAAAAAGATGTGAGATTAGGTCAAGTCCGCGATTTTATTTTAAAAGGTTGGCCAAAAATAGTCAATGACGAACTGAAAGTGTTTAAAAGTAGGGAACGAGAGCTGACAGTGGAACAAGGGTGTATTCTGTGGGGACATCGGATTGTGATTCCTCTGAGTATGCGTGACGAATTATTGGGTGAATTACACTCTATTCATATGGGTGTAGTTAAAATGAAAATGTTAGCAAGATCGTATATATGGTGGCCTAAGATAGATAAGGATATTGAAAATGTGACGAAAACTTGTGAAACTTGTTTAAAATTAGCAGATAATCCACCACAATCAAGTCTCCACTCATGGAAATGGCCAGAAGAACCAAATTATAGGGTTCATGCTGATTTCTTGGGTCCACTAGAAGGAAAAATGTATTTAGTAATAATTGACTCGTTTTCCAAATGGTTAGACGTAAAAGAAATGTCCGATATCACGTCGGAAACAACGATTAAAGCATTTAAGGAATATATAAGTACGTGGGGAATTCCGAAGAAATTGGTAACAGACAATGGGTCAGGATTTTGCTCGGAGATTTTTAAAAAATTTATGGAAACATAGTAGGAAATTGAGCATATAAAAACAGCACTATACCATCCTGCTTCGAATGGCGCGGCGGAAAACGCAGTGAAAATTTTTAAAAAGAAATTTAAATCATTAAGGTTAGCTGAATTAAGTATAAAACAACCCTTTATAGTGTCTCTTTATTCCTACGTACACAGTCTGTTCCCTTTTCTACAAGTAGTTTCACATCGTTTTTCATTCCTTTCCATCGTCATTTCCTTTTTTTTTTGCGTTCTTTCGAATTCTTTTACATAATTACATAGGGCTTGTCACAGGCTTACTACTAAAACTCGATTCTATTTTATACTTCAGTTCTCTACTATTCAGCTACTATCCACTCATCCAGGCTATCTATCAGTGCTCTTTTTATATACTCCCTTTCTTTTCCGTATCTGCATATACAGTCAATGCTCACTTATTTTACCGCCATCTATTTGACGCTATCGGCTATCTAACGAAAATGCTCTCAGATATTTTACCGCTCGCGGTTTCTCCTCACCGTCACTCTTGCGAAAATAACGAACTAGCGTGTAAATATTGTAGACCGGTTAGTCTGTCACGTAAAGCGAAGCATTACAGTGGGGTGTCCCCCACGCCGTTATGTATGGTAAATGGTGGGAATCGGTCCTGACTAGGTAAAATAGATGAGAGTGGATTTTATGTGCAAGCTCTTCGTTCTGATATCTTCTTTATTGATCTCTCTGAATCCTCTACCCCAACTTTTACCCACATTCAGGCACCTTATTCAACATACAGGGTTAAAAATATACAATGTGTTCCATGTCAACAGTATATATAGGGTATTCCATGTCAAGTGTCATATTTTGAATTTTGAATTATGAGGTTAGCGGTGTGAAGTTGGCTACGGAATCGAGAAGCTCGTGGTGTCAAGTTGATCATGGAATCAAAGAGCAGGCGGATTATTGACCCGTGGAGGGAGTCAATAATAGGAACATGCTGGTTAATTATAGGGATAGTATGGTCAACAACATGAAATCCTGTACAACGGTTGTTTGGTTGTATATAGCGAGGGCGCGTAGCACTTGAGCCGTAAGAAACTCTAGTATAATTATATATATAATGACAAAAAGCTCTATATCCTCTATATATCTTTATATATATTTTATATATCCGCCGGATATATCCTAAAATATATATCTCAGATATATCTCAGCTAGCCTTTTTCAACATCTAGCTGCTTATGGAGAAACATAAGATTTCTATGAACGTAGATATATCAAGTAGATAAGAACCAAGATAAAAAAAATCGACATGACCCTCGATTCCACCCAGAATTTACAAGCTCTACATCATCTCCGTTCGCCCTTCCCGGACGAAGAGAAAGCCACCCGCTCGCGGCAATTGGGAGGACAGAGGCCGACGGAACTGAGGATAGATTGTGTGAATAGCGCAATGGATAGATATGTATATAGTATAAACGAGGATGATCTGTAGATGTGGCCAATCTATGTCCCACGCACGTAAACCCAGTTCAGAACGGTTGGCGAACACACGTTTGAGATGCCACAGTCTACTCGTCCACTCGGTGCTGTTATCTATCACCAGCAATATTGACTGAGCGACTTCTCATGATATAGGAAATCCAACTAAGTACGAGCGCGTGAGGACAGTGACAATTCGCGGATAGAGTCCCGCACGGGGCAAACTATTGGCTATAACCCGAGATTGGCACTTTGTCACATTAAAGCCCATCGCCTCTGGCCCTAGTTTCAACTTCCCGGATGAATAATCGATCTAAAATAGGTAAATACAGGGAGACTGGGATTGGTCAATGCCTGCATTCAAAGCGTCACCAAGATGTACTACAGCCCTTAGCTAATGTAATTAGTTAGTGAATGTTTTACTTTACTACTCATATTTTGATTGTTGAACGTGTCTTACGTATTTAAATAGCGCGCGCAAAAGAGAAGGAGAAGCGCATGCACCGTACAGCCGGAGTGGCGGTATCTATACGTGCGCAATCAACTGGCCTGCGTGCCAGATAGTTTTAGTTTCGTTTATATTTTCTTTGTAGTCGTTCATTGTTCTGTAAAACCTATTGTGAGACGCATGTGAATAAAGGCCATGCTATATAAAATCGATATTTAGATCTCTTATCATTCTCCAAAGTATATAGCCGAGCACAAAAAGGGAAATACTTCATGCTGCTCAAACATTTATAATTCCAGTCAAAAAACATAAAACAAATAAAATGGATATTGTATCTGATACGACGATAACGTAATACTAGCAATACTTCGTTCTCCTTTTCCCAATTCTAGCACAAAGAGGAAGAAGGAAAATGCATACACCCCTCTCATTGCTCTGCGGACTGTCGGAGGGTAAAAATATTATTTGTCCGTCGAATCCTTTGAAAATGCAGCAGCCAGACTGGATAAGCGTGTATATCTTGTTCAGTGAGACAGAGAGAGGGAGAGAGCTTCTTCCATTTTTGATTCTCGCGCGAGTAGAGGGATAAGAGAAAAAGACGCGTTTGCCGCTGACGCTACATATCGAACGATAACGCGTGATGGTACACTGCCGAGTGTAGATGTGTACATTCTGAGGAATAAGGACTTGTATGAAGAGAAGTAGGTACTATCTCGACCGACCATTAATCCTACTCTCTAGGGTTGCGTTAGAGCTGTGACGTCACGGAAAACCCAAGGATCTATGCGCCTTACTTTACGTCTGAGATGACCACACTATATACCAAAGCCATAAAATGTGAATGGCCTCGATCGCACACGTACACCCTTGCGCTGTATATTCTTCTACATTCTTTAGTCCGATGGAAAATCAAGAAAGATGACCTCCGACCCCTACAACGTCCACTACACGAATGGGGCTTACACGATATATGCTGGGTTGGCTTATTTTTTCAAATTGCTACTAGGTATAAGGGCTGAAATAGCTTTCGGTCTTTCATATTAAAAGAGTAGGTACCTAGTATGAGGTACTTTACATCCTGTTCAAACTTAGATTTTCTGAAGACAGCGTTTATATTTGAGCTATTTTAGTACAAGCTCTTCTTTCAATTTTATAAAATATTAATACCGTTTCATCCGAGTTAATAATCAATGCAGCTATTTTGTTATCGAGCGGATATTATTAATTATGAACGATGATATTCTATGATTCTAAGCTACTGCACATTTATAAGCTTTGACAGTCACATCAAGACTCCATTGTCAAATGTTTTAGTCCATCAGCCGCTCTCTACTTTCGACAATTGACAAGCGAGTAGAGAGCAGCTGATGGACTAAAAAATGTTAACCAAATTTTGAATCATATACGGTTGGTTCGACACGTATCGTGGTTAAGTCGTTCTACGTATTCAATCCTCTATACATTTAACAATACGTTAAACGACTTCTAGTTCTTGAAAATCAAATGATTGTCAAGATATTATTTTCATAAATTTATTTATCTTTTAATTCATGAACCTCTTCAACTGTCCAAGTTTGGGTGTGCCCTTATTAACTTTTTTTAACTTTTTTCCACCCTGTCCACGTATAGATTTCAAATTCAAAATATATCCCAGGAAAGGGGAAGGAAAACAAAAATTCTAAGTGTACCTACTTGAAGTTTATACTCTAATCACGAAGCATTCATGGTGTTTTTCGCGGTTGAAAATAAAATTTCTTGTGAGTGGGAGATTCATTTTTATTTGATACTGATACAGAGGGTGTGCGTCTTGAGGGCAATTGTGAAATATCCAAAATATGGTTAAACTGAAAAAAAACTGGAAAATTAATATATTCAAAAATATATTCGATATATATGTAGAACTTTTGGTCGGTTTATTAATATTTCGTATATATTCTAAAATATATCTGAGATTTATAATATTTCATAAAAATATATTTTATATATCTGAGATATATCTTGCATATATTAAATATTATATTTTCTTGGAACATACGATGGTTGCATGAACAATTTCGCCGATCAAAGCGTCAAGATTAGCTAAAGTTCACTTTCAACTTTTTAGGCAAACCTATAATGCTTATTATAATACATAATATAGTATCATAGTTGATCTCGAAATATATCTAATGAAAAAAAGTCATCTATATTTAAAAAGACCGGATTGTTGAAGTATCAGAGTTCAAAGCGCTATAACTCCGGTGTTTTTAAAGCCAAATAATCGGTTTTTTTTCTAAATTCATCTCAACACGAAATTTATTTTTAATACGCATTCTGGGTTTGCCTAAAAAAGATTAAAGTGGCCTTTAGCTGACTCTGACGCTTCCATCTGCAAACTTGCCTATGTGACAATCATGTGTCCTCTGTGAAACCCGATAGCTTTAGTTTTTAAGATTTTTTTTGAAACACGTCCATAAAATGTCGTATTTTATATGACAGTTTCGTGGGACAAAAGTGGCCAACTTCATAGCAGTATTGAAAATATATATTTGCGCATGCGCAATCCACAATTGCAGCACTTTCGTGCCTTGGGAGATATTCTGTTCACTTTCGTCCCTGTTTTGCGGGACGAAAACAATAACAGTGCCGACATCGCGAACTATATCGCAGCAAGTAGCTATGTTTAGTGCAGTTGAAGCAACAGCCACTTATGCTTACATCAACATTTTGTTAGGGCTATAGCGCATTGATGGTTGAATTCTATGATTCTGTATTCAATAAAAATATATTTTTTTATTTAATCAGGGGGATTCGCTCTTTCTGCGTTCCGCCTTACAGTTTTATTAAAAAATATTTATTATCGTTGCATTCAAAAAAATATTTTATAAGTAAAATTCATTTATTCAACTATTATGGGTGTTCGATAATTCAGGTGATGGAGGTGTAGTGAACTGTAATGTATTGCAAGTAAAGATTAGAAGCGATACACGGATGTTAAGAAATTATGGCATTTATTGCATCACATAACATATGCAATGGACGCATTTCAAATAAAACAAGGAAACAAAATATAACAAAGAAGTCAGTGTTCAAATTCACAAAATGAATGTAAAATAAAGAGAGCTGTGCCGACACTTCACACGATTATATTACTCGGTGAGCACAAGTCTCAACAAAATTGTCTTACGTACAAATGCTACGCGGTAACGCCGGTGACGCGCGAGCGCGACACAGCACGAGGTGTGACCGATTTATGCAGATGCACCGATGAGTGGCACAGAACAATTCACAGCTGATGTATAGTTCGAAGTTTACTTGATTTTAGATGTTCTTTGAGACTGGTTAAACACGATTTGAGCACCAAAAACTTAGTAAAGAGCATGTACGCTGCATAGGTTTAAATAGACCGTTGCCACCGATGTTACGTCCCCAAATATGCAACACTCTTGACGTCACTGCATGGCTCAGCCAGAGCCGCTGCAGTGGAGGCTCAGGATTAGAAAGCGGAGAAACGGGCCTCTCGCTCGTTTGAGATAAGGGGTAAAAATCCCTCTAGTACATCGGGTGCGTGGGAGATAGCAAGACCTAGCCAACCAGCACCAGAATCTTGCCCCCTCCAACCCCTATCATCACATTAGATAAGAAATATTGTAAGGGCAGACTCCTTGTAAGGGACCAGGAGTGTGGGAGACGGGGAGTTCCTAGCCAATTGGGCCAGAGGAACTCGCCCTCTACAACCCCTGGGAATAGCACTGGAAGGAGCATCGACATAGTATAAAAGGGCCGAAATGTGGCCCTTTTAGACAGTTCTCTCCGATCTTCAAAGACCATTAAAACTCTTCTAGCCAGTGTAAAAGTAATAGTGAGTAAGGAGAAATCCTTGTATATTTTTAGTGATTACCCTCAAATCCCTAACCTCGGGGAGTAACGCAGACCACTGCGGACCCACCATTCCAATCTCTAACCTCGGCGAGTAACGCGGACCACTGCGGACTCACCATTTCCTTAAATCCATTCCGAACAAGGAGTAACGCGGATCACCGCGGACTCTACGTTTATATTTCTTTCCGTGGCATCTGACCGTCACATGGGAAAGCAGAAGCGTGGAGGGCGCAAAGCTGCGTTGAGAAAACTCCAGGCCCAATACCAGGGGTACTCTAAACCCGGCCAAGGAGCATATTTTACAAATGAGTATTTAGAATCAATTAACTTAACTTGCAACACTAACCATAAATACAAATTAATTAAAACAGACTACGTAATTAAATGTTTAAAGGCTAAATTCATACCAACAACATATCCGCGATTTAACTTTTATTCAAAATTAGAACAACTTAAGAAGTAAATAAGCTCATAAAATCGTTAGCCCGGATCCCTGATCAATTAGCCGTAGCTAAGGTCAAAAACAGGGCAATTTAATAAGTGTTTGTTACCTGGACGTAACACCGACGCCGTCGTAGAGCGCGTGCCCGCAGTGAGCTATCTCGCAGAATGCCAACTCACAATCAGTGTGTTTTACACTCACGTGAAGCGCAACAAAACGCTAAATAATTCTCAAACAATGCGAATTATCGATATCTAACCATTTTGCAAGTACTTTATTACCCGTTTTTCCACTATTTTTTTCACAAGGTAAATACCGGTATATTTGTCTTTTGTAAGTTCTTCCTCATAGAAATCACCCTTAATAGGGTGATCTTGATAGTCCACAAGCTTGTACTTCACAGAATCGGTATTTTGCATTTCACTTATGGTAAATATTTCCATCATACAGTTGAGTGTATAGCCTTTTTTGAAAATGTGCTTGTTCTTGTTAATTCACACCTTTTCGCCTGACTTTGAATTTTATCTTTGCATCCGATTAACGCAAAATCTCCCAATACGAATTTTGCCGGAGGCTCTTTTCATTATGCATATTTACTCGTAAATATTTCATATCAACTGTACGATGTTTAATATCATTATAAGCAAAAACCAAAATCACCACACAAATATTGATTCATTTGTATGTTCCTCGTATAGTGAATTGTTTCCACATTTTATCCTTTAACGTTCGATTAACTAGCTCACAGATTGATGTTTTCAAGTTACTGAGGATAGAATAGTGACTGATACAGTAAAGTTAAGTTAGAGTCTTAAATTCACTATTGCAAAATGCTTTGCCCTATATAATTTCTATATGGTACGCAGACCTTTTTTAATATGGAATTCATGGCATTTGTTATGTCCATGCCGCTCTCAACAGTATTAGTAGGCACTGCCAATGCATATTTCGAGACAATATCGATGATCCTCAACAGGTACCTGACATACCCACAATCTTGGCCTGCTAGCTCTCGCCCAATCCTCGAGCAACAACACGATGGCGCGCATTATGTCAATCGATCATTTACACGAAAAAAAAAAATTAGTTCCGATAACCATATGAAGTATATGCTGTTCCGCGAATTAGTAACGTAAACAAAATCGAAAAAGTATTCGCAATTATTTTCGATTGGCTAGCGTATAATAGTATTTAAGACCAACGATTTGGTTTCGCTAACCATTCACAGTTCTGTTGCCACCACGGCTGATCAGGTGGTGCAACTAACATCAACTGTCTAGTTGCCACAAGCATTTGAATAATACTGGCAATCTACGAATTGGTCTCAACTCTAATGGCTTTCTTACCATAGCCAACCGGATGGTACGTGCACAAGTATTCTTTTCACAAAGGCATACAACGTCATTGTTTAAAGTGACAACTGCAGATGGACGGGTGAGCGCTGGAAATTAAGATAGAATTATCAACAAATTTACTTAATACATGATAAGTGTGCGAAATGTTGTGAAAAATTGTGAATAGATGACCTTCATCTATCGTACCATCGCGCAAGGTATTTGATGATCCTCGGCCACTGTAAATACATATAAATATCCGTAGTAATCTCGTTTTATCGTATTTCCTAAGATGAACGGTGTACACCTTCAACTCAAACAATTTCATTTGCGATTGAGGATTTGGTGACAGATTTTGGCAACGCAGAGGTCTTCCAAGGTTCCAGAGAATTCCAAGGTCTTTAAATTATATTTAAATCCCTTCAATAATCTCTTTCTTAATTGTTGCACGATATCTTTGTATTATTTATATTTAAAGTATGCTAGGTGCGGTTAATAATGGGGATTTCTTTCAATAGATAGAGTTACACGTATGTTGATATATAGTATATGTGATTTGATATGTATGCTATATTGTTGTATTGACAACTGAATGTGTTAACATCATAGATATTTTTACACTTAAAAATGTCGAATTTCGCGCCAAAAAAGTGCATTTACAGGAAGTTATAATTCATCTTTTTATTTTAAAGAAATGTGCAGCTGAAAGTTATCGTATACTTCGGGAAGCTTATGGTGAACATGCTCCATCTCAAAATACTTGTGAACGCTGGCTCAAACGATTTCAAAGTAATGATTTCGATGTGAAAGAAGAAGAACTTCCAGGTCAAACGAAAAAGTTTGAGGACCAACAATTACAAGCAGTATTGGATAAAGATGCGTGTCAAACTCAAAAACGACTTGCAGATAGATTAAACGTTGCTCAGTAAACAATTTCTGATCGTTTACCAGCAATGGGAAAGATTTTAAGGGAAAGAAAATGGGTGCACGTCAGATGAATGAAAGACAAATAAAAAACCGAAAAGTCATCAGTAAAATTTTGCTTCAACGGCACGAAAGAAAGTCTTTTTTCTATCGAATTGTGACTGGCGATGAAAAGTGGATTTATTTTCAGAATTCCAAACGCAGAAAATCATGGGTTGATCCAGGGCAACAAATAACATCGACTGCAAGGTCAAATCGCTTCGGAAAAAAGACAATGCTCAGCGTTTGGTGGGATCAGGAAAGTGTTATGTATTATGAGTTTTCAACATCAGGTGAAACCGCTAATACTGATCGCTACCGACAACAAGTAATCAATAACCTACCATCACACACTTCAAAAGTAGTTAAACACACAGTAAAATATCTTGCCTGGGAAGTATTAATCCACCCGCCGTATTCACCAGACCTTGCTCGTTCAGATTACTGCTTGTTTCGATCGATGGCAAGCGCACTTTCTGAGCAGCACTTCAAAACTTACGGAGAAGTGGAAAATTGAGTCTCTGAATGGTTTAACGATGGTGGTTAATGGTTACCTCAAAAAAAGAAAAGTTCTATTGGGACTGTATCCACAAATTATCTAAAAGATGGGGGAAATGTGTAGCTAGCGATGGGCATTACTTTAAATAGAGCACTTTTGGTGTTTCTCTTGATCGTGTTTTCTTTGATTACAAAATCCGCATTATTAACCGGTACACCTAGTATAATATGAAATGTGTTATGCCGGTCGACACGTAAATGCAATTGTACGGTCGATCGTGTAATATTTTCAAAAGTTATTTTTTGGGATCGTGGGTCAATAAGGAGTGGGAACTCGCGTGAACGTAATAAATACACTGTAAGTTTAGATAAAACCGATTAATCGGGTTTATTATCATTACTAGGCACAAGTCCAATTAATTATAGTAGGAATAATACAGTATTTTACATACTGTATCATACATACATAGTATTACCGCGGTTCTCAAGTCTACACGGCGAGAAGTTGGTCTCGTTCAGCTTCAGATTGAAAAGTAGACTACTGGGTATCAATTCACTACCGATTATATATTATCTAAATATTGATAAGTTTGCACCATCAATATTTAGGCGCTGCGCTTAATTAGAGTAGGTTGCATTCTACAGTGTGGAATGTGCTGCGTGTGTCTTCCACATATATATTGTACATGTGATATAAGTGGCCACGATCGCGATCACTTCAATCGCGATAAAAAAAAACCAAATAAACCAAATGAATTCCAGGCACAACAAATGTGAGATTTTTTCAAAATCTCCGTCTGTATTAAAACAACAATTACATAAACAAACATTGTTTAGCACAATATAAAATAATTTTTTCCTGCTCTTTGAAAAGTTGTGAGATCTGCTTCGCATTGAATCTTTAACTTTATGAACGTTCAGGAGTTTCTAATGATATGATCTAATTTTATTGAAGGTTGCAAAATAATTATCTATAAGTTCTGTCTTACTATAACTTATTTAAAAATTAAAAAATCTACAAACACACAGTCTGCGATGAGTTTCCACTGTGAAAGAAAAAAGATCACAGGTAAACGTTCTATTTCAAATTAAGGAAAGCGGAGGGATTTTGTGACGTAGGGTTTCTCGAACCACAAGTGCCGAATCAAGAAAACGGAAATTAAATCTTTATCATACAAATCTTCATGTATACCATTATATTTTAAAAAATTATGATTTCTAATCATTTAGTTGAAGGCAATGGTCAACTAGACTTTTAATCATAATATTTTCTGCAGAGTGAAATAAATGTTATGTTAGACATTTTCTGTCAGTTCGGCCATTTTTTTAACCCTCTTAGATATTTTCGTAATTGGCCAGCTTTAACTATTAAGTAATAATACTTCCGGTGGATGTTTTAAGATTTTTAAATTAATTGACTTAGAAATTGCTATATTTTTTTAAGTCATCATATTTCGAAAACTAGGAATCACATAAAAATGTGTCTTGGTATAAAACCGAACAAAGACTGTTCTGGAGTCAATCCTCGTCCGGTTGCAGTAGAAGGCTGCAGAATTAAGCCAATCTCTTCAACCGCTTTCGGGGGTAATTGGACTCACGAAAAAATTGGTTACTGACTCGTATGATGTAATCAACGACATACGGTATGCGGTAAAAAGTCCATTTTGAGCAGGGTAATGTAACGTTCAAAGCGTACTATGCCCTTCATGCTGAGGTACCCCACATAAACGAGGATCTTTGGCTCGTGCTGGAGCAGCTCGTGTACGAGTTTTGTACGGAGTGACAAACACACAAGTCGCATCATTCAGTTGTAGAGACATTTCACAGCTCAGAGAGTTCAAGACTGTATCTATTCCTATTAGGAATAAAACGACAGTGTTGTATGATCAATGCAGCGGCTGTGTATATAGTTATTGTATTTTCATGTTTCGTCAATCTCGACCAATTCTTTACAAGATGTTCTTTTTGGCGTATCGCAACTCGGGTTTAAGTCAGCGCCGCTTAAATTCCTACGTTATCAATATTTACAGGAAAGATCTCAAACAATCGAATCTCTAATTTTCGTCAACTCTAATTGCCTCAGTAATTCATTAAGATTTAATGAGGCAACTAGATCTAACGATTTTTTATTTCGAAAGAAAACGTAAAAACATATCGTCATAGCCCGGTATCGAACCAGGAGCTCTAGAATTTTAAGCTCGTACGTTACCAATTACGCTACCGTCGCTCTGACGAGATTAATTCACTATTTCTATGTTAACCGACAAGTAATTTACTAAGTTGTATGATCAATGCAGCGATGGTGTATATTATTTATTGTATTTTCATCTTGTAAAGAATTGATCGAGATTGACAAAGCACGAAAATACAATAAATAAAACGACAACGCCACACTGTATAAAATGCATAATACCTCAGTCGTCTTTGACGGTAGAGAATCGGTAATAATCGGATGGCTAGATTAAAAATATTACGATGCAAAGACAGCAAATGCTGGAAAGATTTTGAAAACTGGAGAACGTTTGCAAGCCATCTGATTCATTCACACAATTGCGATTTGCACACTACGTCGGAAATATCGTCAAATCTCGGATCGACTAATCTTAGAAATCCAAAAAGAATCATCTATAACCCTCTTTTGACAATCCTGGTATTTGTAACTATTCTTTTTGCAGGCAATTTTTGCTTTGTTATGAATTTTTTTTATGGTCCTGGTACCTCAAATGAGGTTTTTTGCGAGCCGGTCAAATATTTTAATGAGCCTTCTTTCGAAGATCCAGATATCCCGCGTGCTACTTTTAATGAACGAGTTTCATATCACATAAAGGAAATGCTGTATGACATTGTTAAGACGTTTCGTGCAAAACTCTATTCAACAACCCACCACGTTCGTACTTCAGGAAATATTCGACAAAACAACAAAATTGATCGACATTATGATTTCCATACTGGAACTAGCATCGTACGTAGCATATATAGTAAGTGAACTGAAGTACAAATAGATAAAGAGAGTATTGTTTGAGAAATCCAGAGGATGTTGTTGGAACGATCTGTGAATATATCGGAAATTATGAAACTTCACTCAAGACAGAGTGAAAATAAACCAGACACGTAGATGGTAGTTTGAGAAAGCGGTTTATTATACCTTCCGCATGTCAATTACAAAAACAAGTTTAATTTAGAAAATATAAGGATATAAAATAAATACAAAATAAATGATATTGAATTTTGTGTGGTTGCGAGATCATTTTACTTCATAATACTCGTTGAAGCCAAAATAACAAATATGAAAATTAAATACCAAGAATTGAAATTGAATTCCTAAGTTTATTGAAAAATCTGAGTAAAACACAATTACATTAATTGAGTGCTGGCATTGTAAAGAGATTGTGTAGCACACAATTGTATTAATTGTGTGCTGTGTACAATGAGTGGCGTGTACGCGGTTCAGCCAGCGCTGCGGAGCATGTCACGCAATGAGATACATGAGTGCGTAGACAAATTCAATGCCTGTCACCAAATACTCAATGAGATAGTCAATTCAAATTCACAGGGTGTGAGTGCTAGCGCATGCAAATGCTCTCTGACAAGGAAGGATAGTTTGGTGTCCCCCACCGATTTTGATGAAACTTACGTATGTTGTAGAGCATTGAAAACTAAAAGACACGTATTTTTTTTATCGGCAGAAAAACATTTCTAAGGGGTGAAATCGTCCTTCAAAGTTAAGCATGTCGAGGGGTGATTATGCAGTTTCACCCAGAAGGCGTCAAGCGATTTTGACGAAACAGAAATCAAAATACTCCTCATTGAAGACAATAAAAATTCCACGTGAAGTTGAAGAAAAAAATTCATTTGCAGGGATGAA
Organism: Cylloceria caligata; assembly: GCA_963942595.1. Taxonomy (NCBI): domain Eukaryota; kingdom Metazoa; phylum Arthropoda; class Insecta; order Hymenoptera; family Ichneumonidae; genus Cylloceria; species Cylloceria caligata. Next base: position 14,377,852 of record OZ012707.1, on the reverse strand, counting down.
ACTGCATAATCACCCCTAACTTTGGAGGGCGATTTCAACCCTTAGAAATGTTTTTCCGCCGATAAAAAAAAATACGTGTCTTTTAGTTTTCGATGCTCTACATCATACGTGAGTTTCATCAAAATCTGAGGGGGACACCAAACTATGCTTCCTTGTGAGTTTAATTCTAGTGTGACAGACTGTGAAGCAGTCTACGCTGCAGAGCATAGTAATGCCCGCTTGAGGATGCACAAAATGATCTGACTGAATTCACAATACTTTCCCAGCAAGTTTGATTGGAGGAAAGTACAGTGAATTGCTAAATCACACGCAATTATATTAATTGAGTGTGCTACAGGTTGAGTGAAAACGTGATGCAGCCCATGCTGCAGAGCACGCCACAGGGTGAGACCTTTTATGATGATGTACCGATATATGAATCTCCTCACCGTCAGTGAATTATGTTAAATTATGACGGTGTTCTCTTATCTTAATTTGAGTCCTGGTGAGCAAGCAGAAGTTGAGAATATCCAGTTGAGAGATGTGAAAATTGTCCGAGCCTTGCAAATGCGTACGCTGTTTGATGCGGGTTTTTCACGTAAGTGCCGAAATATCCAATATGGCAGTGGGATACGAAAGCGTCGTTGGGCGCTGAAGTCAATTGAGAGAGATAGCCGGTGAGCGAAGCCGAAGTCAAGCGAGAGAGACATCCTCTCGCTCAACGCGGCATGCCTACGAGGCACAGCCTCGGCCCCGCGAAGCCTTGGCTATCTCCGGCCCAACCGAACGCAGCGTGCTAGAGCACAGCAACAGGTCGACGCACAGCGAATATTGATCGCCATGCGCCAGCTGATTATCCAACAAATATAATATAATTTTTATTCCATGACAGTACCCTTTCCATCCTTGTCCACCGGATACCAATGATTGCAATTATTGAAAAACGTCGGTTTCATATCACTCAGAAATGTTATTGTCGGTGAAGCGTAGACAATAAGTTTGCAGAGGGAAGAATAATAAAAGTAGCGATTCCGGTATATGAGCAGGGCATTCTACTGCTTATACACACTGTATTGCTTCTTCAGCCCTCAAATCGGGTTGTGTTCTGTCTTAAATTATATGACTGCTGTGATTGATGAGTAATTTAATTCAAGAGCAACTATGGAGCGATAAAGAAAATTGTTATTTTAACGATAAGACGGTTATTTCGCTGTTCACTGACTACGATGACTTCGAAGACAATGCTATTACTTTCCACCCGGATAGAAGAGAAACGACCATTCAGTTTCCGCTAGGATTGATAACGAGGGACAATTTAGGTATAAATTCAGCATTCAATTTCGTTGGAAGTTTTAGGGCTTCACGTTATTGTCGGATGTGTAATATTGCCAACAAAGAAGGTCACATTGATTATACATAAAAAATAGATCGTCTGAGACGTTCGGTCGAGTACGATAACGATTATAAAGTGGGATAGAGTGAAAGTAGAATTAAACAACCGTCTATTTGGAATCATGTTAAATATTTTCACGTCTACCAGAACTATTACATGGATCCCTTGTGTGATTTGGCAAAAGAGGTACTCCAACATGGTATGGCATACGTATTGCACTCTTACGTTTTTTATGCATAAAATAATTAATTTAGAGCTGATTATGTTATAACCGAATGCTCATGTTTAATTACACTGCTAATAATAACATAACGAATAAACTACATCTTTTAGAATAGATAAAAGCTAAGGACAAACATTTCCCCTGACAGTTAGTCAAAGGATGAACATTGTTCAGATTCTTCCCCTGCTCATTAGTGACAGTATACTACCTTGATTTAAAAGTTTTAGGATCGGCCACCGTGTGGCGCTGTCACCCGATTGGTTTTTTTTTTTGTTAGGTTACCACATCTGTCATTGACACTTCCCTCAAAATTCAGTGTCATAGCTTGACATTTGTAAAAGTTACGCTGTACTGAGTACATCTACCTTTGTGCATGTTTTCGATTTTTTACAAGTTTGAAAATGGCATCAACTGTAAATCAACGAGTTTGCATTAAATTTTGTGTGAAAAACGGATTGAACGGTCCGCAGACCTTGGAAATGTTGGAGAAGTGTTTCGGCAACGATACTCTTACGAGATCAAACGTTTTTCGGTGGCACAAACGATTAGAAGTGACCGTGAGTCGTCGAGAATGACGAATGCAGTGGCAGGCCGTCACGTCGAAAACCGATGAAAACATCGATAGAATCAAAGAAATGTTGGCCGATAACCGCAAAATGATCATCAGAGAGCTGGCAGAGGACTTAAACATCGCTCATGGATCCGCTCAAGACATTTTGGTTAGTGATTTGGGCCTCAGACGTGTCGCTGTAAAACTGGTTCCGAAAAACTTCAATTTCGTACAAAAAAGGTCCGCGTTGAAATCGCGAAGGACATGATTTCTAAGGCCCAATCCGACCCAACATTTATCAAACCGATCATCACTGGACACGAGGCGTGGATTTATGAGTATGACACGCAATCCAGACATCAAGCGAGTGAATGGCGTGCACCGAATGAGCCGAGACCGAAAAAACCACGTTGCTTTCAGTCAAAAAAGAAGGCGATGCTCACGGTTTTCATGGATTACAACGGTGTTGTGCATAATGAATTCTTGCCAGAAAAACAGACAGTAAACAAAAAGTATTATTTGGGCGTTATGAGACGTTTGCGTGAAGCGATTTGCCAAAAAAGACCGGATTTGTAGGAAAACAACTCGTGGATTTTGCACCACGATAATGCACCGTTGCACAATGCGATCCTTATCTGTGAGTTTTTGACCAAAAACAACACGAATACTATCCAGCAGCCTTCGAATTCACCTGATCTGGCTCCCTGCGACTTTTTCCTGTTCAACCGACTTAAAAAACCGCTTCGCGGAACGCATTACAGCACCCGAGAGGATGTCATGAAAAAATCGAAGACGGCTCTGATGGACATACCGAAAATTGAGTACCAGCGGTGCTTCGAGGATTGGATCAAGCGCTGGTGTAAGTGCGTTGCAGTCGATAGGGAGTACTTTGAAGGGGACCATATCGATTTTGATGAATAAATTTGTATTTCCGATTCTATGAATAAAGTCCTAAAACTTTTTGATGAAGGTGGTAGTATTGGATGAAATGTGTATATTATCTGTAAAGAAGATACAAGTAGAATATGCCGTACTTCACGACAAATATGTCAGTTCTCTGTAAAGCATTGTGATATAGTCTACTATGCCAGGGTCATGAGAATATCTGGACCGTTGTACGCTTTAAGTACAATGGGGATTGAATCAAATGATTAGCGGTTCAAACAAAGTGCCAATGGATACGGTACTCCAGATGTAATATTACGCGTACACCTGTCATGAAAAAATCTTTTATCAGGAGTACAAATTGAAAATGCGGGATTTTTTTCTATTTTTGAACGTTTATTCTGAAAAAATGGTAACAAATGAATTATTCAAAGTATTGTCCATCGCTAGCCACAACTTTTTCCCATCTTTCTGGCAATTTACGGATACCGTCGTGAAAAAATTCGGCCGGCTTGGCTGCTATCCAGTCATCGACCCATTTTTGGGCTTCTTCGTAAGAATGGAAGCGCTGGTCAGCTAGGCCATGTGTCATCGATCGGAAAAGGTGGTAATCGGAAGGAGCAATATCTGGGCTATACGGCGGGTGGGGTAAGACTTCCCATTTCAGCGTTTGTAGGTATGTTTTGACCGGCGCTGCAACATGTGGCCGAGCGTTGTCATGTTGCAAAATTACTTTGTCGTGTCTTTGCTCGTATTGTGGCCGTTTTTCTTTGAGTGCGCGGCTCAAACGCATCAATTGAGTTCGGTATAGTGCTCCTGTGATGGTTTCGTTCGATTTCAATAGCTCATAATACACCACACCCAGCTGGTCCCACCAAATACAGAGCATGAGCTTGGCGCCGTGAATATTTGGTTTGGCCGTCGATGATGATGCATGGCCGGGGTAACCATATGATTTTTTGCGCTTCGGGTTATCGTAATGGATCCACTTTTCATCACCAGTGACAATGCGATGCAAAAAACCCTTCCGTTTTTGCCGTTCGAGCAGCAGTTCGCATGCAAAAAAACGGCGCTCGACGTCTCTCGGCTTCAGCTCATACGGCACCCAATGTCCTTGCTTTTGGATCATTCCGAGGGCTTTTATACGATGGGAAATGGCTTGTTGTGTCACTCCCAATGAATCTGCGAGCTCTTGTTGAGTTTGACACGAGTCTTCATTGAGTATTGCCTCCAATTCAGCATTCTCAAACTTTTTCACTTGGCCCGGCCGCTCTTTGTCCTCAACGTCAAAATCACCACTTCTAAACCGCACAAACCATCTCTCGCACGTTGAAACCGATGGAACATGACTCGGATAAGCCTCGGAGACCAATCGATGTGCTTCAGCAGCACTTTTCTTCAAATTAAAGAAGTAAATTAAAACTTCCCGCAAATGCTGTTTTGTTGGCACGAAACTCGACATATTGAGAGCTCAAAAAAACTATGAATTTGACACTGCGACAAATTGACACATACTGAAAATTAAAGCTATAAGACGTAGCTTTGACATGAACATAGTCACAGTACTGCCTGATGCGTATAGCGTTAGTAACGCCATATGTTATCAAACCCGCATTTTCAATTTGTACCCCTGATATGTTGTATCACCATAAGGTGTGTCAAAACGGGATCGTGAACAATTTTGATTTAGATTCTGGTGTACAGTTCTTGAGTAGCTGCTGAACGTTCATTTAAATTCAGATTTCAGAATTACATACAAAATTGGAAGGTGTTTAGTATTGAAGCTGGATTCTCGTGAAATTCCAATTTTCGGCCATATCAAAATTATTCTAAGATACGAGGCCGAAAAAATCGTCTTTGGGTGCATAGTATACTCCCGTAAACAATTCGTACACCACTACGATGCTTAGTAAGTAGAATATTGTTCATTTGTGTCTGCATCGAATAGGTAATGGACAATAATACACCACACGGAAAAATGCTTAAGTGAAATTATATTTATGAACTGCAGTATCATTTAGCCGCTGTATATATTGTAACGTACTGGTCGTCTAACAACGCGCAGTGCACACATCGAGGCACCGCTACCGCGCGTTACTCACACCGAATAGACCGGTCTATAATTGTCAACGTATGACGCGCGGTGCACACAACGAAGCACCGCTACTGCGCGTCACTCACATCATGTAGGCCGGCATGTCAGAGGCAAAGTCCCGTTATTCGGTTGGAAAAGCACAAATTAGAGAGCGCCATCTGAGACCAGTAAAGAATTAAAAACCAACGTTAAAGACCAACGACGAATTTCAAAAAGAACCAAGGCTATCGATGGGCTACAGGACCGCCACCAGCTATAGTAATATCAAAAGCATAGGGCGAACAGAGGTGATACTGGTATAAAAAGACCAGAATTTGGCATTCGAGGAACACTTTTGTTCGCAGATCCCGCCAACGCAGAAGTCTAGCTACCAGGAAGGAAGACCAAATGAGCCATCGCTAGCTGCAGCCGCACTGGTATACACGGGACCCAGCTGTGACGTCAGACCCACACTAGACGGATAGCAGCTGAGCCTATGCTGCGCCCAAGTCCAGCCAAACCGCAGAGCCGTCAAAACAACAACAAGCGGACTCACTCTGTTAGCCGAGGATAGACGATACGGCGAGTTATTACATCCAACAAAATCGAGAGCCTACAGCAAATCATACCTTTAAAATGACCAACATAAAATATACCACGATAGCGTAGGGATAAAAGATAATAAGTAGGATAGGAATTATGGTATATCATGGAAAATATAGGATTCTTTTATTCAACAAGGTTCGGCCGTGATATGTCAAACATTTGCGCATACTCTCCGAGTGCTTCACGCTGACGCCGGACTGCAGTGACGGTCAGGTGAGTGAGCGGGTAGGCCGTCACGGGGATACCAGGCGGGAGCTCTACTCTCACCAACGGTCCCGTGACGTAGGAAGTGAATATCGATTGACGAAGTAAAGATCCGAAGATAGTCGGAGTCCCACGAGCAGCTGCCGGCCACTTACCGACAGTACGCGTGCTCGGACAAATTATATCTAGCGAACCCGGTAGGTGAAAAGAATTATCGACCGACACGCATAATTTTACTCTACAGCAAATCATATCATAAAACATTTCTGAATTCTCCATCTCAGCGTACACGATTATAGAGGCATACAAGAGCCCGGGAATAACCAATTGTAAGGCGCGTGGTCGCTAGAATACCAGAAACAGCGATTGAAGTCGTACAAGTGAACTTTAAATTTATTTTTCACTCATGTATCGCACAATTAACATCATATTTTTTTAATAAACCCGACTTTTACCTACTACTAAAGCCTATATTACTTTCCTCCCTGCTCGAGTCCGAATCAAAACCCTTTCAGGGTAATGTTAACGATAAATACCGTTACAATATGTAGCACTATTACTACTGCAGCGTTACTCTTAATCTTATTTCTTTAAATATACTATATGTATGATGCAAATCATTTGCATTTGTCTTTATTCTCATTTCGCAATATTTCATACATTTTTTTCTCCCTCATCATTATGAGATAATTAGATTTCCACAACCTTTTTCATCGATAATCAAGTAAAGCGATACGATTACAATGATTGGTAATGACAACTAACTCGATTGTGCTTCATGTTGACAGTGTGAAGTCGGAGATGTTACTTTAATAGTCGTAATTGCTTGTTAATGATCATAAAACAATAAAATCCTTAACTGTATCTACCATTACCAAGCTCGCTATACTTGTCAATAACGAGACATCCATACTTATCCCTTTCCCAATATACTGAACAAAACTTTTAAAACTGCGCGTGGGTCATGTCGGTATTTACATGATTATCATACATGTGTCTAAGTTTCATCTCATCTGGCTTAACCGTTACCAAAAGATTAATGTTATCACGCACAAAGATTGTCTGACAAAGATTGTAACAGTTGACGTTGTCGTGTCTCCCCATTTAGAAGAAGGCTCGGATATTATAGTACAATGTTTTAAAATAATTTTGAATGCATGTGTTGTTAACGGTATTTAACGTTAACATAAAATTATTTGTTAGCCTCAAGGAGTTGAGTGCGGACTCGAGCAAGGATGAAGTTAATTTAGGCCTCAATAATAGGTAAAAGTGGGGCTTATTCAGAAAACATAATAGAAAATATTGCAATACAAAAGAATGAATATATCATTTCGTTAATCGTCCTAATTTTTAAACCCTTTCATTGGTTTTATGACAACCGTGTGCCTTACAGATAGATTTTACCGGGCTCACGCACGCCTATATAATCGTGTCCGGAAGCATATTCGAATTCAGAATATATGACATTCGGTTAAAGTGGTTTTGGAGATGGTTCATCTGTGGTAACAATTATACTCATTTTTGGCGGTACTATAATATAATTTATCCTAGCATGCTTGTATGGCGGGTCGGTAACTATCCTATACGCTACCGTTGGTCTGTAACCGTTCTCGGGTCTACCTAACGCTGATCGATGGTATTCCTTTCCTATGTCATGAAACCCTGTGGTGGGGATGGAGCTCCTGCCTGAGCTCATCGTGACGGCCTTACCACTCGCTCACCCGACCACCGCTTCAGTGCGGCATCAATATGATGCACTCTGAGTGCATTCACATAGGCTTTTTATGACAGGGCCGTACCTAATATTATTCTATATTATACCGTATATTTACAGGTTGCTTATTGCCGTGAATTATTGCTATCTCGTATCGTTCTATTCCTTTATGTTAGAATAGAGTATATTTAATTTGTCTTTTAAATGCTCGGGTTGCTGTATTCGCTCAGTTCCGCCTGGTATAACAATTCGTGGGATTGTCTATCTTTGACTCTTGCGAGTCGGCTTTGTTGTCTGACGTCACAGCTTGGTCCCGTCTATACCAAAGTAGATGCATGGTATCGATGGCTCATCCGGTCTTCTTTCCTGGTAGCTGGACTTCTGCATCGGCGGGTATATGCGAACAAAGTGTTCCTCGACTGCCGAATTTCCTGTCGTTTTATAGTGGCATCCCCTATGTTCACGTTGTAGTTTTAATATTACTATATTTAGTGTCGGTCCCTTAGCCCATTTCTTGTAGCCCATCGATAGCCTTGATCTTTTTAAAATTTACTACCGTTTGTCTAACGACAGTCTTTAAATTTCCTGTTCGCTTCAGATGGTGCTCCTACCGCCGCGCTTCTCCGGCCCGAGTCACGGTAGTTGGTTCTCGATACGCCGTCATACCTGGTGTGAGTGACGCGCGGTAGCGGTGCTTAGTGTGTGCACCGCGCGTGCATGAGACGTACTTGTCGTTTCAGTGTATTCCGATGTTGCGGACTCTTCTTGGCGAGACTACACGAGATCGCCACAGTGCAACGCAGCAGTTGCGATGGTGACGGGGAAAGAAGAAAGAACGAATAGTCCACCGCCGCACAGTAGACGCAGAGCCCGAAATCGTGGCAGAAAAGTCAGAAAAAAATTTTTACAATCGGGATATTTGAGCAGGCAGTCAGGTAGAGGACTAATGGCTGCGTTAAATTGTAAAAGGGGAACCTTTTTCACCGTATACCTTCGTCGCTGCGTCAGTTGGAAGTTAGCCTTCGAGACGAGTGTTCGCATCGCGCGCTGAACGAGCGAAAACTACCGTGACTTATAAAATCGATAACTTTAAAGTGAAGTGTTTTAAATCAATCCGGAGACATGGATACGACTTCTGGAGGTATGTAGAAGATATTTTTACATTGTTTGAGTTTAAAATAAATATGTAAATTATTGAAGTGTAGTATAAACTACTGCATAAATAAAGTGAAAGAATTTTGTAAACTTATATTTTCAACTATCCGAAAAGTTATACTTTCTGCCATATTCTGTGACAGCCAATGTCTAGGCCTTTAGTTTATTATATAAGCTTGCGAAATTAACAGGAATTAGCTGCCTAGAGCTGCCTAACTTTGTCTGTTATGGTTTTTGGCAACGTAAAACAGGCGGTTGCCGACCGTGCACGCGCGCGCGGCGCCATACGCCATGCCATGGGGCCATTGAACAGCTGCTACTTGAGCAATAGGACTATATCCATACATATACCATATATAATATATATATATATATACATATATATATACAAAATACAAATTCAAGTAAATCATTTATATATCTATTTTTGTAGACATACAACAATACATATATATGTAAGTATATACTAAAGTAATTAATTTGAATCGTCACATTTTATTTATATTTGATACATTTTTATTATATATATAGGTATATATGGGGCATTCCACGCCAAATCGGACAGTTCAATTTTTTTTCCCTTGATTTTGTCATATTTTCATGTACTCATCAAAAATCGGCTTCTGGTACATTTTGAGATGTTTTTGGTCACCCGTTCAAAAAATATTTGTTTATGTTTTTTTGCTCATAACTTCTTTCATAATAGTCTAAATTCAATTTTTTTTTCATAACTGTTGTTTTTTATGTACTTTTCAAAAAAAAATACGAATAATTATTGCGGCTACTTATTTGTTACAATAATTAAAATTCATTAAAATTTTGATCTGATCCTTCAACACAAATTCTATACAATTTTATGTCTTTATTACAGGGTCCCATTACGAAGGAGTACATTTGACGAGGAAAGAATTATATCTTATTATAAAGGATAATTTGAACGATAATTTCGCTACGTTATTGAATTTCGTGGAAACTAAAATTTCCGAGAAAAGTGGACGTAAAGTTGTGGTGCCTGAGGACTCGAGAACCGCCTTTTCAATGCTGTTTAATAAAATAAGAACCAGGTGGCAAGAAGCTAATAGAACATCGGACATTTTCTTCAAGAAAAACAGTAAATGGCTTAGCGGGCAGGTATATTTTGCCGTACCTACAGACACTGTTGAGAAAGACCCAGGTAGTAAAAGAGGCCGCCCGTCCCTTGAGTTTACATCGGCAAGTGAAAGATCAAAACGAAAGAAGACCGAAGATATTCGTAAATCCTCAACCCCGGAAGAATTAGCATACGCTACTCAAATGAGCCTTCGCGCTTCGGGACAATTAGACGGTTCGAAAGTTGTTAAGGACGTAACAATGACGAGTCCTTTAAGAGCTTCTAAGTATCGAAAAGCTTATGCAGTAACGGGTGAAACCTCTTTATCGGAAGAGGCTGCACTTTCCGCTTTGATCGAATGTAAATTGTCAAAGGGAGCTTACCTAACGATGAGAAAAATATCGTTGGCACATAACTGTCGTCTATATCCGTCTTACGAAAAAGTGGTGGAAGCAAAAAAGCGTTGTTATCCTCGGTCTGACGCAATTACCATTACAGAGACGAGTGCAGAAGTCGAATTGCAGGCATTATTAGATCATACAGTTAAACGTATTTTACTCGTCCAAACAGAAGTCGTTGAAACCTTGACTAACGATAATGCTCGTAATATGGATTTAATTTGCAAATGGGGTTGCGATGGAAGCTCTGGGCAAAGTGAATATAAGCAGACTTTTACTGATGATAGCAAATCAGATGCGCATGTGTTTTTTACTTCGGTTGTGCCATTACAACTCATCTGCATTGATCAACAAACAAAAGCAGAAATCATGGTTTGGAAGAACCCTAGGCCCTCGTCTCCACGATTTTGTAGGCCGCTTAGACTACAGTTTCTGCACGAAGATACAGAGTCCACACTAAATGAAGTTGGAATTGTCGAAGCACAAATAAAGTCGCTTAGTCCACTCCAAACTGTAGTAAGTGGAAAAGATATCTCCATAACGTACAAGTTGGCGTTCACCATGATAGATGGTAAAGTTTGCAATGCTGTGTCATCGACGAAATCTGCTCAACGGTGCTATTTGTGTGGAGCAACCAGCAAAGATTTTAATGCCATCGACGTTATGTTGCAAAAGGAGGTCGTTGAAACGAATTTGAAGTTCGGGTTGTCAACACTGCATGTGTGGATACGGTGCTTCGAGTATTGCATACATTTGTCGTACAAACTCGGCATTAAAAAATGGCAAGCACGAAGTTCCGAAGAAAAAAAAATTACCGAAGAAACCAAGAAGAGGATTCAACGCGAATTCAAGAGCGAATTGGGTCTAAGCATTGATCGTCCGAAGCCTGGATACGGCAGCAGCAATGATGGCAACACAGCTCGGCGATTTTTTGAGAATTGGAAGGTTTCTGCTTTGATAACCGGGGTCAACGAAAAAGTAATTAACCGTTTCTACGTTATCCTACAAGTTATCTCGTGTGGCCACAAGATAAATTGTGAACTATTTGAGCAGTATACTATTGAAACGGCAAGAACTATCGTTGCATTATACCCTTGGTACCACATGCCTACTTCGGTACACAAGCTATTAATTCACGGTTCACTGATAATAGCTCATGCGCTTTTACCGATCGGCAAATTATCCGATGACGCTCAGGAAGCTCGAAATAAAGATATTAAACGATACCGAGAAAACTTCTCGCGAAAAACTTCCAGGATAAAAACAATGCAAGATGTTTTCCACCGGCTGCTAATTTCTTCAGACCCGTACATATCTAGCATCCGGCAACTACCGAAGAAACCACTAAAAAGTTTGTCGCCGGAAGATGTCGCGATGCTGCTCGCTCCAACTATCAATGCTGCAGCACATCAAGGTTTCGTCACAAATAACATCGAATCGGGTCTTGTGGACGATACAAGCTCGGTAGATGGTTCCGACATCGACGACGGCGACGGCGACTCCGAATCCGATGTTCCATTCTACTAAAAATTAAATTCGATTACACGATTTCGAGAATAATGTATTTTGAAAATAAAAATATTAATTCCGTAGAAGGCACGGCTCACGTTTATTTTATTATGATTATTATATTTTATATTATATCTCATCCATTTAACAGGATACGTTTTGTGTACCATAATTTGTCTGTCGGATTCGTGATCAGTGACCCTAAAAACCCGTGTATACCAATTTTTGTCAAGATCTGACACCTTTTTCCATCTATGTCCGCCATATTGGATCGGCCATTTTGTTCAAAATTGTTTGGCTTTCTGATTCGTAATCAGTCACTTTCACAACCCGCGTATATCAATTTTCTTCAAGATCTGACACTTTTTTACCATTTATGTCCGCCATATTGGATCGGCCATTTTGTTCGAAATTGTTTGGCTTTCTGATTCGCAATCAGTCACTTTCACAACCCGCGTACATCAATTTTGTTCAATTCAATTATAATAATTAAAATTCAAATAACTAATGCAAGTTATATATCATTGTATACGAAAACGTCATACTAAATAAGTAAATTATTTCATCCTTTTTTGAGTGGTACGGCAGGAGGGAGTTTTTTTGAAAATTTTTAATTTTTTTTAACATACTTGTCCGCCATATTGGATCAGCCATTTTGTTTACAATAATTTGGCTTTCGGATTCGTAATAAGCGACCCTCAAAACCCACATATAGCAGTTTTTGTCAAGATCGGACACCTTTTTAACATTTATGTCCACCATATTGGATCGGCCATTTTGTTTACAATAATTTGGCTTTTGGATTCGTAATAAGCGACCCTAAAAACCCGCATATACCAATTTTTGTCAAGATCGGACACCTTTTTAACATCCATGTCTGCCATATTGGATCGGCCATTTTGTTTACAATAATTTAGCTTTCAGATTCGTAATCAGCGACCTTAAAAACCCCTGCATACCAATTTTCATTCCGATCGGAGGTTATTTGTATTTACTGCCACGATTTCGGGCTCTGCGTCTACTGTGCGTCGTAGGCTTGTGAGCGTAGCGCTTGCACGAGCTGAGTGTGTGTGTGATAGGTGCGAAAACTGAACATTCTTAAACAAAAAACTATAGAAGATATGATTTTGTAAACATTCTAGTGTAAACTGCCTACATGTATCCAAATTTCGCAAAAAATAATTATTAAAACATGTTTTTTTTTCGGTATGGCAAAAATGTTATTATTTAATGAAGAGTTCAAAGAAGACCCATGAATTATTTCAGATTTTTCCGTACACTATAACATAGTCAAATAAGCGATCTGCGCGAACGACCCATGGTTGGGATTTACGGGTGCTGAAAACCCCAACGCAAGGGTTTTAGGGTTAGTGACAGCATAACTATTTGTCGCCGGGACAAAAATTATTTGTTACCGTTTGATTTGCTACCGAAACAAATAGTATTTACTATCGCAGTATTCATTCATTTGCTTTACTAGCAAAAAACCAAATGACAAGATAGCAAATTGTTTGCTACACAGGTTAATACAGGAATGGATCTGATTTGTTGTAGCAACAAAGAATATTTGTTGTAAATGTGGCTTAATAAAATGACAATAAAAAATATTGGTGGCATTAAAAGTAAACGCCAAACATATTTTTCCGACTCGGCAATTAGTTTTTTTAGATATATTTTATCATCAGCAATCGTTGGGTTGCGGTTTTCACCGAAAAAAATATCCTGTCTATACCGGGATTTGAACCTACGAACTATCTACTTAGCTAACCACCTAACATGCCAACGCTACCGACTACACCATTCGACCACTGTTGAATCAAATACATCTAAATAATTCGAATCTATTTAATTAAAATCAAATGTAATATTGATATTACATTTAATTTAACAAACGAGAGAGAGAGAGAGAGAGAGAGAGAGAGAGAGAGAGAGAGAGAGAGAGAGAGATTTGTGATTGATTAATTGGTTTTTACTAGGCCTTGGATAACCGTGAAGCCAATATATTAATAATACAGGTGTACAAGCATGTTAGATAATACTATATTAAAGTAGGATAGAAATAATAATGAACAAGATAAAAATAATATAAAATAATATAAAATAAAACAGGTAAAAATCATAACGAATAAAGAAAAATAATATAACGTACTAGTGTAAATAATAACAAATATACTGATATGAAATAAGATAAACAGTTCGAGTTCACGACGAATGAAGCAAAATAGAGCAAGATAATACAATCATAAGTTTGCAAGATTATTAACTACATTATTTATGACTATGATCGGGGAAAATGATTGTAAATCAATCTGAGTAATATCATATATATCACGTATATAGCCAGCTTGTTTTTGAGCTACACAATTTCAACTACATATAAGTTAGTTATCTTACTCGAAGAGATGATTAAATAACCTATTTTTCAGTACGCATAGGCTAGGTGACAAGGTGATTTCCATAGACAGTGAATGCCAAAAATAGACAGCTGAAAGAGAGAAAGCGTTACGATAAGTTGCTGTTCGGTGAGTAGATATCGAGAAGACATCAGGGCTCGTTAACGGGTAGGACGATTCGAAGGTTCCGGACAACTAAATAATATAAGAATACTGTTACGTCCAAGTAACATGAGAAATTGCCCTGTTTTAGACCTTAGCTACGGCTAATTAGTCTGGGATACGGGCTCGGTGATTTGATCGTTAAAGATTTGAATTTACGAAGGGGTTTGAGAATGATAAAGAAAATGTAAATGGTGAGTTCCTGTTTGACAACCGGGAGTTCGAATGAAAGGAGAAGAGGTGTTCGCGGTGGTCCGCGCAACACCCTTATTTTGGGGGAGGATAGGAATTCGCGGTGGTCCGCGCAATTCCCTGGTTAAATTGAGAGGAAATAGAGTTCGCGGTGGTCCGCGCAACACTATCGTAAGGGAGGAAAAATAGCGTTCGCGGTGGTCCGCGCAACACTATGGTGAAGAAGGAAAAATAGCGTTCGCGGTGGTCCGCGCAACACTATTGTAAAGGAAGAATTTAGAATTCGCGGTGGTCCGCGCAATTCTATTGGAGAGACGGAAGTTAGAGTCCGCGGTGGTCCGCGCGACACTATAATGAATGGGAGAGAAGGTGGTTAGAGTTCGCGGCGGTCCGCGCAACTCTAGATAATTTCGAAGACTGAATTTAAACTTACTCTTTACTATAGATTTGAAAAATAACGGAGAGCTGTACAATGTTTCAGCTTGTTCCGGTGTCGTTGAATATTTTACAAGAACTGATTTTTAGAGCACAATTTCGCTCTTTTTATACTAGTGTTTATGCTATCCTTGTCTAAAATTAGGGGTTGGAGAGGGCAAGTTCTTTGGCATCTCATTGGCTTGAACTTACCGTCTTCCCTTTCCTAATTTTCCAGATAGTTGGGGAGAATAGCTCTTATCTCTATACGTTCAAGGTCCATGTCATCCGCCTTCCGTTAGCTCTAGCGCCAGGGCCACCACTCAGGGTGTGCTCTGGTGCCCGAAGGGTAGTCGGATGCTAGGCGCAGTGTGGTGGAGTTACGGGGACGTAACAATACCAGGTAACTGTCGTGCAGTATTTTATAAGCAGTGATACCCAAAAAATATAGCTTTTTAAATATTTCTCTATTTTATAAAAATCATTCGATTATTTACTTAGATTTTCTTGGTTGTGTCAATTTTGGCTAGTTTTAAATCTAGTTGAACTTCATTCCGATAGTCCCTGTTACGTCCTGGGTCTCCGCCCACCCTTTCAATACACGTAAAATTAAAAAATTTTTCGTCCATATATGATTTATACATATTTGATTCATTTTTGCGTAGGTCAGCGTTCCCACGTTGACCGGCGAGACGCGTTCCGATATCTTTTGCTAACGTCAGCGTTCGCACGCTGACCAACGGGACGCAGCGCATCGACAAGACGCGCTGCGCCCCGCTAATCTTTTGCCATTATTCTCGCGCGTGCCTTCAGCACTACTTTTCTTCATTTGAATTAGTCAGTCCATCTCCGGGGACCGACCACGACGGTCGGTCCTCGTAACAATCTGCTTCAGATATTTAATATCCAATAATATACGGTTAATTGTTTAAATATATATATATATATATATATATTTATATATATGTATAATGACAATATTAGTAGTGATAATGACAATATTAGTAGTGCTCGGTTACTTTTTGGTACGTTCCGTAATTTAAGTGCTCCAATCTAATAAGTCGGACAATTGTATTAATTCTGCGTTCCAATAAACATTATAATATAACATTTTATTCTAATACATATAGTGACTTTAGTTATTGCAAAAGTGAATACTATTTTAATGACTTTAATTTTAGTGGTTTAAAGGTTTATAAAATGTTCGAATGCGCGACCATTAAACTGTTATAATATATACATATACACATACATGTTCTCTTTTGTTTCGTGTTAACTATTTTAATATATATACAGTGAAAGACTATTCGGGACAATACTACCGTACATAAACGTTTACTGATTTACAATTGTGCGCGCCATTTTAATGTTCTTGTCAATATATAGCGCATCTTATGTTTATTCTGTGTTTATTTATTATTTATAACAAACACGCCCCTCACCAGCCACGCCCCAATCCCGAGGCAGCACATTCTGTCTCAAAATGGGGGAAATAAAATATTATTCCGTCGTTGCGTCCATTCGTTAAAACCCAGGACGTAACAGTCCCCATAAATGGAACTCGCTATGACATTGTTTGAGCGCTTGGCTTTTTTATAGAGTGAATTTCGATATTTCATCCTTTGTTTGAGTTCACTTGAAAGCCAAGAAGTGTGTGGTTTGCGCACACAAAAGGTTTGCAACAGAACATGTTCGTTCACGGCTGAGATTGTCGCTTATTGAAGAGAATTCACCCGTTCTTCAAGATCCTCCACAAGACTGTGAAGTACGTCTGAAGTACAGACGTACTTCAGCCTGGTTATGCAAAAGGCTAGTGTCTAGTGATCGAGTTAGCCATATACGATAATTTTCATTATTGAAGTGTCTGTAATTTCTTCTTGTGATTATGCGCGGCAAAATTTTTGGTGTCTCAAACTTATAAACCTGTTCTCCCAAATCATGGTCTGCTATGACAGAAGCTTCAGATTTACTGAAAGACATAATTTTATTAGGACTATCTACAATGAAAGTAGAAGAGGCCCTTTATAGAAAGACAGGGCGTGGCTCCCCCTGTCCCCCTTGGCGCCAATGCGTGTCTAGACCAGTCCCGCCCCTCCCCCCACCCATGCTGCATCTCATTGGTGGGTCCTTTAGTGCAAAGGGGTGTGTCTGCCCCCACCACCCCACCCCCGGTCCTGATTGATCTCCCACAACCCTCACCAACTCTACCTCCATTCCTGATTGGTCCCTCAGCAGCCCCAACCCCCAGACCACTCATCGCAGCGTTCTGATTGGTGTTTGTTCCCCCGCGCCATCTGGCGGATTTCGACCATACTTAATTGCCGATGCGCCATCTATTATTGGTAATCATGTTACCGATAATCGGTAAAATAGATTAAATGTTGACAGTCGGATTAGTAGAAAATGTATCGGCGATCGGTAAAGTAAGTCGGTTGTCAACCGTAGGTATGTAACCGACCATCGCTAGAGCAGCTTTGGGACTTACGGAAGATAAGTAGATTGGGTCTTACGGTAAATAATATTGTGTACCCTTCCACCGGTTAAACATGCCCCGTCGTCGATAACCAAGCCCCCTCCATAGCTTTTTTTATAATTTTTTTAAAATAAAAAAAAATTTCAGTAAATATAAATTTATTTTTGAAAACTTTTCAACTATTCATAATATTAATGGTAAGTAAAAACGCTCGTTACTTTTCAGCTACATAAAAAAATGTTTTATTTTGACATTTTCGTATAAGAAACTGCAGTTACGTCGAAATGGTGGTGAACTGTTAATACGTGTTTTCGTGCCCGATTTGTTGTAATGTAATAGTGCTCCGCTTTGGTGAGATTCCAGGGATCCTTGCAGCAGTCGATCATAAGTATACTGGCAGTAGTATTCAGTATGGTTGGATAGAGAGCCAAAGATGCTTTCACCCAGTTGTTTCCTTTTTCACTAACCTTTTCGCAGCTGTTACGATTATATATACTATAACGGTATTTTTACGTTATCATTTTATCTTCCGAGGGCAAGAATTCGGGCTCGAACACGAAGAAAATTAGTAATAGACTTCTGAATGAGGTATAAGTAGGGTTTGTTTAACAATAAATACGAAATATCCGGTGTTCGGCTTGTTGGCGCCGTTGGGCGTATAATTAGTTTGCGACGTAATTGTAGATGTAAAGGCTCCTTGCTCTTCTTTATCCGCGACGATATTTGGACTTCTACTTGTGCGCTCTCAGAATCTTGATATGCGCTCTCCTGGCTGCTGAAATGTGCTGTCTGCTGTGTTCATAGACCTGTTGCTGGTGCGCCGGTTAGCTGTTGTAGACGTTGCGTCCGTACTCGCGTCACTACGGTTTTTGAAAAAATGAGAATAATTCAGTTTGCGTGCGATTTTCCGTCCTGGTCTTTTGTTTGTGCTGTTGGTGCCGTTTCCGTGGATCTTGTGTATGTTTTTTCGTGGCAATAATCTCCTTGGATCGCGAGTGATGTTTCCTTTTGGCTGTGATGCGTCCACTCTGGACTATATTTTGCAGTGATTTTTATTTGTTTACTTAGGAATTTTATAAAAATCCTTGGCAGCTGATATGGTCCGACGTCCTGGATGGTGCCCGTTATACTTCTAATTAGGTGAGTTGTTCTCTTATTTTCTCTTCTTTGTTCCTATTGTCCTGTTGAGTGGTGTCGCTCTGGTCCGATGCGCTTGACAGAGCTGGCAGATTTATTTTCCTCCTTTTGGTTGTTCTACTGGCTTCTAATTTCCTATGTTCAGTTCCTAGGCTTCTGTTGGATGGTGACCCTCAAATTTCCCTCACTAACTGATTTTCCTTAATCTTTTTCAAAAATGTACTCTAAAAGTCTCTTTTTCCTTGGTATGGAGACTTATTTCTGTATTTTTGAGTCCACCGTACCTTTAATTGTTGCTGTACTGTTATTGGGTGTTGTAGATCTCCCTTCCTTCTTTTTCTACAGTCGACTGCTGTTTTCTTTCACAAATTCTGTCACGTACCCCCTTGGTACCAGCAGATGGTCAACGCCTTGGCCGATACGTAGCGCCAACAATTCCTTACTTACTATTAAACTACTTATTTCCAATTATTATACTAAACTTTCCATAAAATATTTTCTGTAGTCCTCTTACACTTAATTGCGTCCGTCACTTCTTATTTCCCACTTTCTATCACATGCTCGGCTTCTTAGTGTCTAATTCCTTATTCTCTAGTATCCGATTCCAATTTTACTCGAGCACTTAATTAATCCTAATATTTTCCTATCTTTAACTGGATGTATTTGATTGTTTGAAACCGTTTCCCACGCCTACTAGTTTATTTATACCCTGTGGTACCTAGATCCTTTTTGTTCGGTAGTGGATCCACTATTCAAAATAATTTACTGCTGCACACAAGAAAGAACTGTCTCGGATGAGTGTTTCTACCGGAGAAGAGACTGCTCTCTGTTCGCAGTCTCCTTTATATCCTCCACCCTTTCTTTTGCACTCTCTTATTTTGTCTCCTCTTATTTCAATTTCTCATGTAATTTCTTCTTGTTTCAGGTTTCCGCCACCGTGCCCTGGCGTTCCCCACGCTGCTCAGCGAGGTCAGCTGGTCGCTGACCCGCTGTTTTTCGGTAGCGAGGGAACATTCCGAAGTCGTGACGTCCTGAGTATCTAGAGCGCGGCTCTACTTCTGATAATCTGCGGTGTTTTATTATTTTTTTAAGATTATTATTTTTCTTTTATCTCTTGCTTTTGTTTCTTCTCAAATAAATAAAGTTTTTTCTTAATAAAATGAAATAAATAAAGTTCTTAATAAAATGTTCTTTTTTCTTATTTAATTGTCTAATTTTCTATTCCCCTCTTATATGTGATTCCGTCACAATATATATGCCGTCTCTTTGATACCTGTCCTAGCTAAATATAAAAATGTGTGTGATATGGTAGGGAGAACTTTCGAATAATATCAAGACAGAAAATACAAGTCTTCGAATATATTCATAATAATTCCAAATCGTTCTGCACAAGTTTGTATATACGTGTATTTATTATTTTACAAACTTATATAAATAAACCCGCATATATTAATCGTTTTTAAACACATACGAACATACAAACTACAATAATATTCATAAAAAATAAAAATAATTTACAAAACTATATACATAAAAGTACGCATTTAAACGCACTCACTGTATGTATATTTATATATATATATATATAAGGGTGCGCCATCTTTTATGTCGGTATGTAAACATTGAATAACTTTGACATTTATCAACCGATTGACTTGAGTAGACAATATCGGTCGTCGATACAGTGCTCGATACGAGGCTATTGTCCCTAGCCCCTTAACTAGTGTGGTTATCGCTGCATTTACAGCGGCCTTAGCCCGTCTGAAACTTTATAGCTATCTCGAGCTATTGGACAGACGGGTTTTGTACTACACCACGGACTCCATTATTTACGTGAGTACTGGTGACATGACCAACGAATTGATATCGGTGGCTCTGAACGCTTATATCAATTCGTTCGTCTCCGATGGTCCGAAATTTTATGGTTATACGGTTACGACTACCGAGGATCCCAAAACGGTGGTGGACACTATTTGCAAAGTGAAAGAGATAAGTTTGAATAATAAAAACTCAGAAACAATTAATTTTAACGCAATAAGTCTACTTATAAATCAGAAATGCCATCGATTAGTTATACACCACTTAATTTTTAATTCAAATCAAATCAAAGAACAACCCTCCACAACATCATCACCCGTACAATGCACAAAACTTGTCATGTCGTATGCCGTAAACGTCGCCATATTACACACAGTTTATCACTACTGTTTGGATTTGAAGATAGTGATGCTGATGATGGCTAGAAAAAACTATGTAATATAAACTTTGTAAGTATGTATGAATATGCAAATACCGCGCGCGCGCGTATATACAAACTTGTGCAGAACGATTTGGAATTACTGTGAATAAATTCGAAGCCTTGTATCTTCTGTCTTGATATTATTCGAAAGTTCCCCCCACCATGTGACACACATTTTCATATTCAACAAGGACAGGTATCAAAGAGACGCCAGATGTGTATATAATCGTAACAGCTGCGAAAAGGTTAGGTAAAAAGGAAACCACCGGGTGAAACCATCTTTGGCTCTCTTTCCAACCATACTGAATACTACTGCCGGTATACTTGTGATCGACTGCTGCAAGGATCCCTGGAATCTCACCAAAGCGGAGCACTATTACATTACAACAAATCGGGTACGAAAACACGCATCAACAGTTCACCACCATTTCGCCGTAATTGCAGTTTCTTATATGAAATTGTCAAAATAAAACATTTTTTATGTAGCTGAAAAGTAACGAGCGTTTTCACTGACCATTAATATTGGGTCTGGAAAAAAGTTCGTGGCGTTTTTCCCGATAGATGGCATCAATTGATAATAAGTCAGGAAACACAGATCGCAGCGACACCACTAAACGCTCGTTGGAAAGGTGACACTTCGAGCGTTACTTTGAGTGTGTAAACATCAAAATTGGTGCAGTGGTTGGAAAGTTGTTTGCGTTTGAAAATGGAGAAAAGTAAAGAAAAATTGCGCTATATTTTGTAATATTATAACGACAAAGGGAAGAACGCTGCGCAGGCTTATGAAGAAATTTATGCCGTGAACTGTGAAGTTACTTTATCGAAATCTGCTGCGCGGAAATGGTTCGCTCGCTTTCGTTCTGGTAATTTTTATGTGAAAGATGAGTCACGCTCTGGTCGTCCAATCACTGAAAAAGCTGATGAAATTCTTGAACAAGTCCAGCGAGATAAGCCTATCAGCAGTGTCGATATTGGTATGGAGCTAGGCATTGACCACAAAACTATTTTGAACCATTTACACAAAGCTGGCTACAAAAAGAAGCTCGATGTATGGGTTCCTCATGAATTGAGCGCGAAAAACATGATAGACCGAATTAACATCTGCGATATGCTGCTGAAACGCAATGAAATCGAGCCATTTCTGAAACGTGTCATAACCGGTGATGAAAAATACATCAGGTACGACAATCGGAAGCGTCAAAGATCGTGGACAAGGAATGGTGAGCCGTCACAAGCGTTCGCGAAGCCAGGATTGACGGCGAAAAAGGTGATGCTGTGTGTGCGGTGGGACTGGAAGGGAATCGTCTATCATGAGCTACTTCCAGTTGGTCAGACGATTGATTCTCAACTCTACTGTGGACAACTAGAGAGATTACGACAAGCAATTGAAAGAAAACGGTTCGAATTGATTAATAGGAAAGGCGTTGTCTTCCATCGTGACAACGCCCGACCACACACTTCTTTGATGACCCGTCAAAAATTGCGAGAGCTTGGTTGAGAAGTTTTGATGCATCCACCGTATAGTCCAGACATAGCACCCTTTGACTATCACTTATTCCGATCTCTGCAGAACTCTCTCAATGGAATTAAGCTACTTTCAAAAAAAGCCTGTGAAAACCACTTGATTCAGTTTTTCAACCAGAAACCACAGAAGTTCTTCACCGATGGCATCATGGCTCTACCCGAAAATTGGCGAAAACATTGTCGATAATAATGGAGCATATTTGGTTTAAATAAATTCATTTTCACACTATAAGAAAACTAGTTGAATTCTACTAAAAACGCCAGGAACTTTTTCCTAGACCCAATATTATAACTAGTTGAAAAGTTTTCAAAAATAAATTTATATTCACTTAAATTTTTTATTATTTTAAAACAAATATTTTAAAAAATGCTATGGAGAGGGCTCGGTTATCGACGACGGGGCATGTTCAACCGGCGGGAGGGTACACAATATTATTTACCTTAAGACCCAATCTACTTATCTTCCGTAAGTCCCAAATCTGCTCTAGCGATAGTCGGCTACGTACCTACGGTTGACCGATTTACTTTACCGATCGCCGATACATTTTCTACTAATCCGTCTGCCAACATTCGATCTATTTTAACGACTGTCGGTAACATGATTACCGATAACAGATGGCGCATCGGCATTTAAGTATGGTCCAAAATCCGCCAGATAGCGCGGGGGAACAAACACCAATCAGAACGCTGGGATATGTGCTTTAGGGGTTGGGGCTACTGGGGGCACAATCAGGAATGGCGGTAGAGGTGGTGTGGGTTGTGGGGGACCAATCAGGACCGGGGGTAGGGTGGTGGGGCGGACACGCCCCTTTGCACTATAGGACCCACCAATGAGAATGCAGCATAGGTGGAGGACGAGCGCGACTGGTCTAGGCACACCCTGGGGCCAAGGGGGACAGGGGTAGCCAGGCCATGTCAGAGCCTCTTCTCCTCATGAACACATCAAGCCATAAGTCCACGTCGGCTGTGTAATGTGTAATTTCAGAATATACTATATGAAGTCCATGGGAAGTTACAGCGTCTCAAAGAAATGAAGACTCCAAATTTTCACTCGATAAGTTTCAATATAGATCAACTCCTATGATATCCTAATTAAATTATTATAGCCCGAAGAAAAATGACAAAACTAACTGAAGAAATCATTGAAAAGAAGATCTTTCGTTCTCCTGTACATGACTGTGAATAGTAATGGTTCAGCTCCTGTGTATCTGATGTCAAGAATGATAAATTCTGGCGCATTATTGAACAAAATCGGTGACTTAGATAACAGTGACTTAACTTCTAGTGACTCATGGACGAAACACGCAACACCTCCTCCACGTTTGCCTTCCCTGTCATTACGTATTAGTGAATAGCCCTCAAGATGTACAAGGTCATCAGATATGAACGAGTGAAGCCATGTTTCTGATACTACAATGATATGGTCAAAATTACTAAAAAGTTGCGCTCTTATATAAGGTCAATGTGAGCAAGAAGAGAGTTTGCGTTAAGTTGCATTATGCCAATATGGCTTTCTTTTCATGTGAGAGGTGGCGTTACTGCCTCAGTATATGTCGTGTTAGTACTTTTAAGTCACTTGAGTTTATTTAGATCTGATTCTGTATTTATTATTAAAATAGGACTCCCGTCAGTTTGTCTCCCGCAAATGAAGCCTCATTTTATTCAAACATATTTTAAACCTGCTTTAGCAGCTTTCATTTTTGTTTGACGCAGAAGGTGATATAAAAGCTGAAGTCGGAAGAAACGCGCTGACAAAAATCTTGTCTAGACTATTTGATGAGAAGACTTTATTAGCCAAAAGATCTTTCTTATTACGTTTTTTTAGCAATAATATGGACTCATATGCTCGATGACTGAAGGACAACAATGAGAGATTGACGAGAAGTTGTTGTGTTGTCGATGATGCCCCCGTTCTGGCCCATACGGTACTTTCAATCTCCTTAGTTAATGGGCGAAACAAGGGCCTGCAACAGTTTTTACACTATCTCTTTTGGATTATCGGTCATAGATATAGGTATTCCACTGAGTATTATTTTCGTTGACAAGTTTGGGCTTTCTATTTTCCCTAATCTATGAGACATTTCCGCCATTTAAGTTTTTCGTAAATGATTTTCTCTACGAATGTCAGAAGTTTCAATTCTGGTTGCCCTTGTGTACCAGGTCTATAAATCTGAAACCGGAATTTTCGTATAGAAAATACACGTTTATTGTATGAAAATGATAAAAGTAGTAATCGGACGGAGCCAAGTCTGGTGAGTAAGCCGCATGCGAAAGTATTTCCCAACTAAATGCCTCAATCGTTTCCTTGACCAGTTTTGCTGTGTGTGATGGTGCATTATCATGAAGCAAAATCACTTTGTGTTGCCTATTTTGATATACTGGTCGTTTTTCACGCAAAGCTTGATTCAAATCGATCATTTGTTGTCGGTAGCGTTCAGTATTAACGGTTTCGCCAGGTTTTAGCAGCTCATAGTAGATCACACCCTTCTGATCCCACCAAACACAGAGCATTGTCTTCCATCCATAGCGATTTGGCCTTGCAGTCGATGTCGATGGTTCGCTTGGAGTTATCCATGATCTTTTACGCTTAGGATTCTCAAAATATATCCACTTTTCATCGCCAGTCACAATTCGATGGAGAAATGACTTTCGTTTGTACCTGGCGAGCAGCATTTCGCAAGTGGTTTTTCGGTTTTCCTGCTGTCTTTCATTCAGTTCATGTGGAACCCATTTTCCCATCTTCTGGATCTTTCCCATGGCTTTCAAACGTATGGAGACGGCTTCTTGTGTCACATTTAATGAATCCGCGAGTTGTTGTTACGTTTGAGCGTCATCCTCATCCAACAATGCTTGCAATTCGCTGTCTTCAAACTTTTTCGGTGGTCTTCCACGTTCTTCGTTTCTCACGTCAAAATCGCCACTTTTGAATTTTTTAAACCCCTCAAAGCACTGTGATTTACCAAGAGCATGCTCACCGTAAGCTTCGACAAGCATTCGATGCGATTCTGCAGCCGTTTTCTTCAATTGGTAACAGAAAATCAACGCTGTCCGCAAATCGTAGTTTCCAGGCACAAAATTTGACATGTTCAACGCTATTACAAACTATGCTGTTGTATGAAACTTGTATTTTTGTGAGTTGAAAATCTTTGTCAGAGATGTCAACAAGGAAATGGCGCCAATGACGCGGTTTGACGGTAACTACATTGACAGCTAGGGCCATCTATGGGCAAATTCCGGTTTCATATTTATAGACCTGGTAGTAACAAGCTCTGAAACTTTATCAACAACCTCAGTTAGTGTATTTTTTATCAATCTTAAACTGGTATTTATAGCTGTACTTGAGGATTTCATCTCATTCATTAGGTTGTCGAGAGTAACTGAACTTGCCCTTCATCCAGCATTGATATCAGTTAAAACCCCCGGCGAATGTGACGCAATTATTGAGCGCTGCAATGCACATGTGTCACAACGAAAATATCGATCTTTGTTTGGATCATACTCAAGTATTTTAACAGCACATGTTGTATTAAATACAGCGCCACAGGAGTCTACAAAGCAAGTGACGATGTCACCTTTGTTCACCAATCTATTGCAGATACCGCAACGAGATGACATAGTGTGTGTGAGACTCGTACGTTGGTGAAAATCAGTGCATCACACAGACAAGCAAGTTGGTCAACTGTAGAAATTTAAAGGCCAAAGTCCAAAACAATAGTGACAGAAAGTGAATTGAGAGAGTGAGTACACACACACTAAACCTCGGTGCGCAGTTAGGCGACGCAATAACACTGCTAGCCCGTTGAGACACCAAGCAATAAGCAAGGCAAAGACACGAGATGATATTGTTTAAACTCATAAATTACATTCACTGCAAAGTCTACGCCAAGAGATCTCGGCATTTGATACACACAACTTTAACCCATCTGATAATGAACTCTAACACTTTTTGTGATACTTAAAATGATATACAGGGTGCGCCATATTTTATGTCGGTATGTAAACATTGAATAACTTTTAAAAAAACAACCGATTTCCATATATAAGCTATTTTTATTCAATTTGGTCTTTTCCAATTTATTTGTATATATTAGGTAAGGTGCGGAGCTGTTGCATTTGCTGTCGTTGCATGGGAAAGTTGTCAAGGTATTATTTTTTATTCATTGTGTGTTCCATTAGCAATTTTATTAAGTGCTATCAACAAATTATCAGTTACATTTATTTACTTACAATGACCGTCAAAATTCCAACCAAAAAAAGTTTTGGTATGAAAAATACTATCTGATAATTGTAGTGTAACAAATTAATTTTATTACTTGATTTATAAAATATTCAATTAGAATAAAAATTTGCTCTCTTTTTAAAATGATTTATAATACGTTAATTGTGGTATTTTAGAAGAAAATAAAATAAAACGTTTCTTATATGATGGTAAATAGTTTTTACTTTCTCAGCGAAAATTGAAATTAATTTTGATTCCTTGTTCCATTCACAATGGACTCTTCAAATTCTTCTATATTAACATGTAACTTAATTTTTCTCCCCTTCCTTTTTATAATGAAACTATTGGGTCGTTCGGAAAGTAATTTCGTTTTTTTTCCCAACAGAGGACTTAATTGTATTTTTTCACAACCAACTTCATACTTTAGCCGCATAATCATATGTATTTTGGCAGCTGATATCGCAAGGCTTGCTTGTGAAAAAATTCAATTGGTTCTGCACAGTAGTTTTTGGTTGATAGCCTTTTAACCCTTTGCACTCCGTTGTCGCCGTATTTGCGACATCAAAGCCTCTATGCCCTACTAGGCTGGAGTGCAAAGGGTTAAATATGGAAAGTAAAAAACAGCATTTTCGGCATATTTTACTTTTTTACTATAGAAAAGGTTCTATAGATTCTTTAGGTTCTTTTTCGGCATATTTTACTTTTTACTATAGAAAAGGTAAAAATTCTGTTCAAGCAAGAAAAAAATTATCCGATGTGTATGGGGAAGATGTATTAAGTGAGCCAGTGCCAAAATTGGTTTGCAAAATTTCGATCCGGCAATTTTGATCTTGAAAATGCACCACGTTCTGGAAAGCCAGTTGAAGCTGACGAAGACACAATAAAGACATTAATTGATGCAAACCGGCGAATAACAACTCGTGAGATCGCTGAGAGATTAAATTTATCGAATTCGACTGTTCATAATCATTTGAAATGGCTAGGTTTAACCTTGTTGGAGAATCAGCTGGCGCACGGCGATCGATATTCGCCGTGCGTCGACCTGTTGCTGCTAGGTAGCATGCTGCTCTCAGCTATGCCATGCTCTCAGATAGCCAAGGCTGTGCTTCGCGGAGCCGAATTCGTGCCTCTCATGCAGGCCGTATGCAGCGAGAGGTTGTCTCTCTCGCTTGACTTCGGCATCGCTCACCGGCTATCTCACTCATTTGACTCTAGCGCACAACGTCGTTTTCGTAAAACTCAGCCATATTGAATATTTCGGCACTTACGTGAAAACCCGCTCGAACAGCGCCCACATTTGCAAAGCTCGGACAATTTTCGCTTCGCTACACCGGATCATCTCAACTATTTCTTGCTCACCAGGACTCAAATTAAGGTAAGAGTACACCGTCATAATTTAACATAATTCACTGACGGTGAGGAGATTTATATACATCGGTACATCAACATAAAGGGCTCACCCATTGACGTGTGCTGCAGCACGGGATGTACCACGTTTTCACTCAACCTGCAGCACACTCGATTAATATAATTGCGTGTGTTTTACCAATTCACTGTACTTTTCCCCAATCAAACTTGCTGGGAAAGTATTGTGAATTCAGTTTAATCATTTTGTACATCCTCAAGCACGCATTACCATGCTCTGTAGCGTAGACTGCATCACAGCTTGTCACAATAGAATTACACTCAATGGTCAGATTTGCATGTGCTATCACTCACTCTCTGTAAATTCCATTTCACTACCACATTGAGTATTTGCTGACAGGCATTAAATTCGTCTACGCACTCATATATCTCATTGCGTGGCATGCTCCGCAGCGCTGGCTGCACCGCGTACACGCCACTCATTGGATACAGCACACAATTAATACAATTGTGTGCTACACGATCACTTCACACAAACAGCACTCAATTAATATTGAGGGTTACTCAAATTGCCTTAAAATCAAAATTCCAATTCTTTTATATTTTATTTTTGTGTTTGGTATATTTTCTAAAATTGAGTAATGTTGTATTGACCTGCGGAAGGTGTAATAAACCACATTCTCTAAGTTAACATCAATGTGTCTGGTTTCTTTTTTCCCTGTCGTGAGTGAAGACTCATAGTTTTCAATATATCCACAGGTCGTTCGAACAACATCCAAGGACTTCTCAAACAAACCTCAAAGCTCGACATATGGGTTCCTCATCTTCTTACGGAAAAAAATTTGTGCCGTCGCATTGACGTTTGTGATTTGATTCTCAAACGCCAAGAAAATGATCCGTTTTTGAAGCGTATCATCACTGGGGACGAGAAATGGGTTGTCTACAACAATGTTAAGCGCAAAAGATCCTGGAGTAGAAAAGATGAACCGGCTCAAAGCACTTCGAAAGCCAATATTCATCAAAAAAAAAGGTTATGCTATCTGTATGGTAGGATTTCAAAGGAATCGTTTATTTTGAGCTTCTACCGAGCAACAGAACGATCAATTCTGAAGTGTACTGTCATCAGTTGGACAAATTGAATGATTCACTTAAAGAAAAAAGGCCAGAATTGGTCAATAGGAAAGGTATAGTGTTTCAACAAGATAATGCGAGACCACATACAAGTTTGACCACTCGAAAAGAAAATTTAGAGCTTGGATGGGATATACTGCCACACCCACCGTACTCTCCAGACCTGGCACCTTCAGATTATCATCTGTTCCGGTCTCAACAACATTGTTTTAGACGGTAAAACGTTTAATTCAAATGAGGAGGACAAAGAACAAAAATTTTATGAGCGTGGAATCATGCTACTGCCAGAAAGATGGCAAAAGATATTGGATCAGAATGGACAATATTGGATTGAATAAAATATTAATTCACTATAAAAAAATCGTCTTTCATTTTTATAAAAGAAACTAAATTACTTTCCGAACAACCCAATATATTATTTAACAAGACATAATACCGACTCGTGGATGGCGATATTCCACAAAGGTATTCAAATATTGGGTCGAGGAAAAAGTTGGTGGCGTTTCTTTAGTAAATTTCAACTGGTTTTCTTATGGTGTGAAAATGAACTTATCTAAACCAAATATGCTCCATTATTATCGACAATGTTTTGCCATTTTTCGGGTAGAGCATGATGCCATCGGTGAAGAACTTCTGTGGTTTCTGGTTGAAAAACTGAATCAAGTGGTTTTCACAGGCTTCTTTTGAAAGCAGCTTAATTCCATTGACAGAGTTCTGCAGAGATCGGAATAAGTGAGATTCAGAGGGTGCTATGTTTGGACAATACGGTGGATGCGTCAAAACTTCCCAACCAAGCTCTCGCAATTTTTGACGAGTCATCAAAGAAGTGTGTGGTCAGGCGTTGTCATGATGGAAGACAACACCTTTCCTATTAATCAATTCGGGCTGTTTTCTTTCAATTGCTTGGCGTAATCTCTACAGTTGTCCACAGTAGAGTTGAGAATCAATCGTCTGACCAACTGGAAGTAGCTCATGGTGGACGATTCCTTTCCAGTCCCACCACACACACAGCATCACCTTTTTCGCCGTCAATCCTGGCTTCGCGAACACTTGTGACGGCTCACCATCCCTTGTCCACGATCTTTGACGCTTCCGGTTGTCGTACGTGATCCATTTTTCATCACCGGTTATGACACGTTTCAGAAAAGGCTCTATTTCATTGCGTTTCAGC
The DNA here is from genome assembly GCA_963942595.1 of Cylloceria caligata. NCBI lineage: Eukaryota > Metazoa > Arthropoda > Insecta > Hymenoptera > Ichneumonidae > Cylloceria > Cylloceria caligata. The sequence goes on along the minus strand of OZ012707.1, from coordinate 14,347,652 downwards.
AGCGCATCGCAGATGTTAATTCGGTCTATCATGTTTTTCGCGTTCAACTCATGAGGAACTCAAACATCGAGCTTCTTTTTGTAGCCAGCTTTGTGTAAATAGTTCAAAACAGTTTTGTGTTCAATGCCTAGCTCCATACCAATATCGACACTGCTGATATGCTTATCTTGCTGTAATTTTTCAAGAATTTCATAAGCTTTTTCAGTGATTGGACGATCAGAGCGTGACTCATCTTTTACATTAAAATTACCAGAACGAAAGCGAGCGAACCATTTCCGCGCAGCAGATTTTGATAAAGTACCTTCACCGTACACAGCACAAATCTTTTCACAAGGCTGCACAGCGTTCTTCCCTTTGTTGTAATAATATTGCAAAATATAGCGCAATTTTGTATTACTGTTCTCCATTTTCAAACGCAAACAACTTTCCAACCACTGCACCAATTTCGATGTTTATACACTCAAAGTAACGCTCGAAGTGTCACCTTTCCAACGAGCGTTTAGTGGTGTCGCTGCAATCTGTGTGCCTTGACTTATTTGCAATTGATGCCATCTATCGGGAAAAACGCCACGAACTTTTTCCCAGATCCAATATTATAGATCATTTAGCAGATTATACTTGCTGATAAGAGATTCGTTTTGAATTATCAACTCACGTACTATATACACTGGACCTTCATGTCTTTACTATTACTGGTATATATTCTGCATCTAACGTGCTTATATATTATGTATATTACAATTCTATAACCCTTAGACCCTAAGACTTATTAGAAAGCAATAAAAAAGTGTATTTGAAATAAATTTATTTGATTAAAGTGAATTTTTATTAGATTCAAATTAACAGTTAATCGATTGGAGTGACAATGTGTATTGTTTGATGCATCTCTCCAGTTTTATATTGTAACAGAGTTACACTCTCTAGCCTATTTTCTTATGTCGAACGGTCATAAGAGCCGAGAGGATGCGAAAACACCTACAAAATTAGACTCGGTACAAGAGTACCGAGGTTTGCGGGCAATAGGCCATCGCCCCGGACAGAAAAACTAGAGCTGTCGCCGCTCCGAAATTCCCTCGCTGACGAAAACAGCGGGTCAGCGACCAGCTGGCCTTGCTGGGTAGCGAAGGAAAGGCGGTGAGCGCGGCAGCGGCGAACCGCCGAAGTCAGGAAATGCGTTACATTCGAAATAAAAGCGAAATGATGACGTAGGGATCAGCGGAGCGAGGGGAAGGCTATAAAAGGCCGGTGCGGGGAGAGAGACGCTCTCTTAGCGAAATCGTTCAAACAGAAAAGGTACGGAAATTGTGATAAAGAACCCAGTGAAAGGTGGCGATAGATGAGGGAGTGCCGAAAGCATAGAACGTTAGCAAATCATAATTGTGGAAATCATTAAATCACCACCATTTAAAAAATCAATAAGTAAAATAGAGTAGATCCGTAGGGAAATAAATACGTGTAGTTAAGTAGTCTGTAAGTATTGTTATTAGACTTAGTGCATCGGAATAAGAAAATAGGATATAAGAGAATAAATTAACAAGTGCGGACTTTAAACGAGTAGGAACCAGAGGAACCCGCTTTTCCTGCGCGAGAAAGTGAGAAAGAACGAAAAGTGAGATAAGTCTGAGAGAGAAAAGAATTGTCAACAGAGTTGTTACACTCTGTCCAAAGAGAATCTGAGGCGTGTGGTCGTGTGTGTGTGGCTCACGAGTCAAGACCAATGCATAGGCTTGTAACCAAAGCACGGGCCAGGAATACCGAGAATTTAGGATCAAGTAAGAGGGAAAAATAATAAAATAATCGAGGGAATTCCCAAATTTCGGTATAGAATAGAAAATAGAATTAGGAATCGTAGTAGATAGAACAAGTAGAATTAAATGAGAATAAGTGGGATTAAATGCATAGGAGGAACAAATATGGATAAGCGAATCTCGTATCGGAAGATATAAATAATCGAGTGTGTCTGAGCAAAATAAGTGTGGAAGAAAAGAATTGTACATAGAATTCATACACTCTATCGAAAGAGTGAATGCGAGGAAAAATAACTAGTGGAGTGAAACATTGGTACACCAAGTATACAGTAATACCGCTGAATAACAGAGAGAAAGAAAGAATTATAACTGGAGTTAGTACACTCTATCGAAAGAGTGAGTGCGAGTAAAGTGACTGGTGGTATGAGTATAGGTGTGTCTGGAGCGTACAGCAATACCGCTGCACGGAAAGAAAATAAACCGTTGATGATACCAAGAATAGATGCATACCAAATAAAATTATAATCGTCGAAATAATTGCTAAAATTGCGGAATTAAAATAGTCACTATGCAGAATTCGAGTGACCGTAATTAAAAAGTGTTTTTGTTTTATGAGACTATTTTCTTGGAATAAAGCCCTATTGTCAACCACTACGAAGTCTAAACTAATTATTCCTGTGATCGAGCCCGAAATTCCCACGATAAATAAAAATATATGTTAGCGATAAAAATTACCGTTACAATATTCAAGAGGGGAAAAATGTTGGTTAGCCGCAAATGGCGGTTTATTTAAAAATACATAATTTGCTTACATCAAAGCAAATTATCTCCTCCAGTGGTATAGTACGAAATGGTATTGTACCATTGTTGAGCGCGTCGTATCTCGCGTTCTTTTCGTACGGGGATGCTGAAGTTATTCACGGTGATCGGATGCAACAAGTTATTACGGACGCCCAAGCATTGAAGTTTCTAACATTGAATGGCTTACAGGAGTACGTTTATATATTTGCAAGTGAGTATATTAATTTATGTAAATTATCCAAAAACAGCGTATAGCGTCGGTAAAAAAATTATTTTCTCTGCGACGCGCCGACACAAGCAGGCACATAAACGAGGTGATGTCGCGAAGAGTAATGCGTGAACGAAATAGTTTCTTTTAATCTATAATATATTTGATTAGTGTTTATTTATAAAAAAATTAGTTCATCGAATAATCTCTGAAAAAATAGCAGCTTTCCATGGGTTCAATCTGGAAGCTCCAAAATTCTAGCCTGATACGTTACCAAAGACGCTACCGTGACTGCAGTGAAATTTATTCACGATTTCTCACAAGTTTCAAGACATCATTAACGATTATTAATAGCACTTGAATTGAACCCCGAGCTGTGCTTGCCAATCCTTCTATCTAGAGAATGGTCGTTCTTAGATGTAGCTGAAGTGACAAAAATAACTTCGTAACATCTATTTATTAGGATAAGACGATATGGTTTTCTGTACGCTAGCCTTAATTTGATGTTAAAGCTCACCTGTGAATCCTTGAATGTGTTGCGAGGGATCGAGAGATGACCCTGCAGAACTCGTCTGGAATCTCATTACAAAAAAAAAGTGTCTACAGGGGGGATGGCCCGAGGCGACCGGTCTTAATCACTACAGCATCCTTCATCGCACCTGCCATAAAGTAGTTGAAAGTGCTCCAGGCCCGAAAGAATTTTCCATCATCTATGAATCGTTCCGAAATACTCTGAGAGCTCATCTTTCCGTAAGACGTAAGCTTGGTAATAAAGAAAAAAATGAGCGAGTCTGCTAGTACTCGAGATATTGATGGGTAAACATCTTGTGGCGAGAAAATGCGGAACGAAAGTGTGTTGAGGATTTGTGCACAAGGCGGATTTTATTCAAAAAAACAATTCCAATTGAATTCAATTTCAATGCGTTTGCAAATTTTTTATTCATTTAAAATCACTGTACTTGAGACGATCGGCTTATGATAACTAAAATACGATACATATACACTCGATTCTAAAGAATCGAGAATGAATTGGCATCTCGAACTCCACGATAGAATACCGGATCATTAGTCGGTGATACTATGAACAATCCATCTACACTGGTGACTCGTGATAAGGCTACGTATACAAGTGATTGGCCATGCCCTTTCACGTATGAATATACAATTTTATCAAATGTGCCACCCTGCGATTTATGAAGTGTCATGGCACAGGCAGGGGTGAGAGGAAAATGATTCCGTTTTGCAGTGATAGTTTTGTTATTGTTCAGGTGAATTGTTGAAGTTCGTCGAGCAATTGGTACAAGTCTTGCGGGTATGTTCTTATCTTGCATGTATTTTGCTGCGATTTGTCTAGCGTTTTGTCCTATCCTTGGATTACCCGCAAATTTCATCCAGAGTCTTTTTACATCTCCTTCTTTAAATATTTCGTCTTCAGTCGCATTTTCGATTCGCTCATTTGACAATCCGTCAGCTACGTTGATATTAGTCGTGATTAAATACGGCTGGCCGACGACAAGTGTGAGTTCATAGGGCAAGCCTCCTGTATCAATCAGCGACATTTTATGCAACTTTTGTCGTACAAATGCAAGTGGTTCAGCATCATGACCATCCAGAAAAAACGTCATGAGAAATGGAAACGATTTTTTCCAGCGCCAAACCAAGTACAGTGTTATTGTATTCATCGACGTCTCGATTTCTTAAAAACAGTCTAACTCCATCAGGGCATCGCTCGTTTGCTTCTGCTCTGCTGAAAAATCGAGACTCGATTAGTCTCTGTTCGTTCTCCTGTAATTTTTCTCCGTTGCCGATTTTCGTAAGTACGCTCGAGAGTTCCTCATTTGATTGACGCATAACTTGATTAAGTCGGTAGAATTGTAACCCTCGCCAGAGTGTCGGGCCAGCAATACTTGCTTTGATCTGTTGAAAAATAGGCGTTGCACGAACAGGCGGCAGCTGTCTCAAGTCTCCTATCAAAAATACGTCTATTCCACCAAAGTTTTTCTCGAACTCTCTTGTTATTTGCTTTAAGCGAGCATCGACTTGTTGTAATAGTTCCGCTGACATCATGCTTATTTCGTCGATAATAATGCAGCGAACATACTTGAAGAGTGTTCGAAACTGTTGAACAACTTCATTTGAAAGTGGCAATTTTTTTCCAATAGAAATTTTCAGAGCAGTGTGAATAGTCAAGCCGTCAATGGCTACTGCGGCTTTGCCGGTCGATGCACATGTGAGATATGCGTTGGTGTAGCCATCCGTGTCCGAGAAGCGATTGTAAATTTCCATTAGTTACTTGATTACGAACGTTTTCCCACAACCTGCAGGTCCCGTAAGGAATATCTGAAGTGGCTCACCACTATCTCGATCGAGAAGGGTACTGATGACATGCATCATAAGGCTTTTTTGTCGACTGTTAGCCATGCGCATAAGATTATTAAATTCTGCCTTTGGCATGAGGTTCTCTCGTTTCTTAACAACAGGACCAAGCCGACTGAGTAAAGCTAACCTCATATCTTCATTCATTTCGGCATTTGCATAAGCATAGAATTCAGCAAATGGATCAGCTTCCGCAACGCGTATGGCAAGCAAATTAGCCATAGCATTGTCAATATCAGGTTCTTCCAGAGCAATACACATTTGTTTACAAATTTCAATCGTCTTGGCTATATCTAATTCTGACTCGAACTCTTTCCTCCGTTGTAAAATGATCACCTCCATTTCATCATATAGCTGCACAAATTTTCTCTGCGCTAGAATCTCCGTTTCTTCATGACGGAAAGGCAGATGCAGGGTTACCATTTCGCGCTTGTACTTGTCAGCCTCGGCGACCATATCGTAATTACGATAGCGAAGTATTCGGGGACCTGTTTTGCGTCGTTTCCATTGGTTATTATCACTAATCGTGTGATATGCGGCAGCCTGTGCCAAAGTAAGTTGTTCAAGATCGGGTGGCCGCTTTTCGTATCTTTCAAACCAATTTGTCTTCCAGACATCGGTTGAATTACTGTCAATCTCTTCATTATCCAATTGTTCCGTTGTTTTCCTTACCCGTTGTCGTTCGATTGGCCAAACTTTTGGTAGATAAAGGACTACGGTCGAACTGTATGACATTGGCAGTCGTAACAAATACCAAGCGGCTTCTTGACTCGTCATTTCAACAGCGTTAAGTATGTCAATACTGAGCTTTCGTGTGATCTCCATGAAATCAAACGCTGGAAGTTCATCCATCGTTTTGATAATCTCACGTTGAAGATTACTTATACCACGATTAGTCTTATTTACGTACTAAACAACGTATGCGGCACACGAGTATTCCTCAGTTATATATTGAAAATCAGTGTTCGACCCAAGGACGTTTAAAATGAATGCATTAAACGGATTGATCCATTTCTCTGTCGTTTGCCGTTTGATAAAAACCTTAGGTCTGTTAATTTCCGCTCGCAATACATCCAAGTAAAAATCATCCGAAGTAATGTTGTGCTCTTCGAAGAAATGTTCAATATCTCTACAGTCGTTCTCTTCAAGTGACTTCCACATCCGTTTGTATAATTTTGCAAGCGCATTTCTTCGAGAATCATCGGCACTCATTGGGATAAGAATTACAGTTGTTCGGCTAGGCATGAATGGTGCTTCGAAACGACATTGTTGTGCTCGAGCGCTACGTATTTTTTTGTAACAAGTAAACGTATGTTTGTGGGTTTGAAGTTCCGTGTGTCCGGAAGTGTTTTCTGGTGAGACGGATATTAACCAATCTATTAAATTTACAGCTGCTGACATATCTGAACCAACGGCATTTACAGGTGCATTATTTAACCATATCAGTAGATGAGCATGAGGGCTGCCACGATATTGAAACTCGATACGCTTGAAGTAATGAACAACATAATTGTCACCGAATGGACTTCATCGTTTCGATTGAACAATCCCCATTATAGTATCGACGAGTTTGTTAAAATGGATGGCACAGATCACGGGGTCTTCGTTGATTAATGTAGCTTTAACATCATAATGAAGTCTTCGAATTGCCTCATCATCAATTTCAGCACCATTATTTCGAATTTTATACAGCAATTTGAGTAGTTTTGGCCATCCAATTTCATTAGCACTCATTGTAAGAAAGAATGTTCGCTTACCAAATTGTCGAATCATCGCGGACAGGTCTTTCTTACGTGAAGCCCAGTAATACGCTGAGTTAGGGATATGACGTAAAAATGCGAGATTCTCTTCAATACATCCGTATACTTATTCTTCTGATTCTATCTGTGCTCTTGTCACAGTATTATTTTTGCCAATGAACTTAAAAGACATTTGAAGTGAATCACGAGTGCGGATTCGCATAATTTTCATGGCCATATATAGCAAATGAGTAGGATATACGCCTCGACGATCAGCCCTGCGTAACTCGCTTGTTGCCATCATGAATGGAGTCACTCGAAGTTCTTCTTTGAAAGTTCTGAATAGGCCGAGATAGATGGACGGAAACGATGATTCTTCAAATGTTCATCAAAGAGAATGCATTTTGGTATGGTGTTTACTCCGGGAGCAATACGAAGATACTTTTCTTCATTCCAAAGCAAGGACTGCTGTTGAGCTGTTAAACTTTCTTCGATGCGGATCTCTTCGCTCACCTCATCATGATTCGGTTGGCTGCTGTTTGCTGTTCGTCAGTTGAAAATAACGCGTTATTAACTGATATTATAAAATTTGTACAGTTCTTGTTGCATTAAATACTCAAGCCAAATTTTGACGACACGCTTCTTTACATATCCGATAAGATAATTGGTTTTGTGAATTTTTTTTCGTGCTATATGGACATTAATAGCATAATCATCATCAAGTTCTCGTGGAAGCAATTGAACCATATTATCTACTGATACTGGTACGTTTATAACTTGTCCAAGGATTCCGTAATGACCATTGCTATGTCGAAGCCTTCTGATCGTCATGAAGGGTAGTCTTGGTGAGATCAAGCGCTCCGTGATTATATCAAGCTCTGGTAAGTGAGCCGGCTTTGGTGGATAAGTAAAACCGTTCGATTTCGATAACGTTGGTATTTTATTCTTATGTAGTGAGACGTAACAAATACTACAGACGAGCGCAGTTTCGAAATTCATGTCAGGAAAATCAGCTGCAAGAATATCCTTTGAACACGGTGGCGGCGCTCTTAGGTCCGTTTCAGTCCATAACCGATCGCATACGCTGCATATTGCACCGAAGTTGTTATCGAGGAATTTTTTTCTGAATTCAGCGTGGGCCTTGGCATGCTTTGTATATTCAAAATAATCAACTGCTTGTTGTTCTTCTTCTTCATCACATTCAGCATCCTGTGCTTCACCTATATCCGATGTTGCTTCTCTTTCCATAGGGTTGCCGTCTGCTGCTGTTGTAGTCGATGGGCCCACATGAAATGCCGATGTCGCTGGTATTAAAGTTGCATGATCAACGATACTTCTGATGTTATCCAATCTACTCGTTGATGGTGCAGAATTAAGAATTGAATTGGCAACACGTGCTCTAAAATCTCGCGTACGTTGAGTGTTAGTGCGAGCGATATTTCGCTGCTCCACTCTTCCTGCTGCCAACTTCTCTTCACGTTTTCGTTTCCTGTACATTCTCATGTATTCTGCTGAATTTTTACCCATTTCTGAAATTAACAAATGATTCACTTAGAAAATCATAACGACATCATTATGATTATTTTTCAATTTTATTTTATTGCAAATTAAATATTTAATTAAAATTTTTTTTTCATTTTTTCACAATTTTTATTTATATGTGAAGCCAAGATGTCATTTTTTGAATTATTTCAATCAAATTATTTTTCCATTTGTTAATATCATTATTCCCATTGTAAAATAAATAACCTTGAGAAATCATTAATTTATTTGGAAAAGTTGATTTTTTTGTATAAAGATAGTCAATAATCAGTTAAAATTTTTATTTTTCAGTTTCAAAAATCAGTTATAAATATTAAATTTCAGTTTTTTGTAATGAACGTGTATATCATTAATGAACTTTCAATGAATCTGTTTGAAATTGTTATCTTTCATAGAAGTGGTTCACAACACAAAAACGCCATACTAAGCGTATAGCTGAACAATGTGTTTTAAACAATTACATTTATCAGTTAAATAAATTGATTTTAATGAGAAAGTTTTTTAATTCAATATTTAAAAATTAATTGAAAATAAGTATTTTTAGTTTTTTATTTGAGAGATATTTTTCATGAAAACGGTTCACAACCTCAAAATATTTTAATAGTATAACTAATCGACGTGGTATATATTTTTAGTAAAAATATTTCCAGTTTACTTACTGGCAGTATGTTATTTCACTTCAAAGAATTAAATTCACTATATAAACTTATATTTGAATATATATGCTGTTATCCGCATATTTCAATAAAGTTTAAACTACGTTGTCCCCCTACCTTCACTTGTGAGGAATCGCCCTATAGCTATGCTTAGATTTAGACTTATAAATATATATCTTTAGAATGTAAGATACCAACATGGAAATAACAGAAATCTAGATTCGTGCCCTTCGATGCGTCGGTGAGTCGTCGGGGCTAGCTTGCTCGCCCCACAGACCCTTGCTCGACCGCCTCCAAGAACGCACTGACCGGGGGTGGTTTAGCAAGTACGCGGAAACCCCCACCACGCCGCTCCAACTGCGACCGAGCCCGCGCGCCATTGGTGCGCCGGCGGGAAATCGGGACTGGCTGGCTAGCTCCGCAGACGCTTGCTCGACCACGTCCGAGAATCGACTGACCGGAGGTGGTTTAGCAAGTACGCGGAAACCCCCACCACGCCGCTCCACCTGCGGCCGATCGCGCGAGCCATTGGTGCGTTGGTGTGACGTCGGGACTAGCAACCCCACCTACGTTTCCCCGACCAATCACCGACCATCTGCCCACTATATAAACGGGCGCAAAAGCGCCCGTTACTCAGTAAAAAATCGACTGCCGAGACGGGCAGTCGGAATTGGAGATCGACCCCCGAGTCGGTCAGGATCAATAAAACCCACTTCAACACCACCACCAGTGCATCGTCAGTTCCACACCCTCACCTACCCGGGAACATCGTCCAACAACTCGTTCGCCATCGGTTCCACACTCGGTCCTTTTCAGGACCCGATAAACGTAAGACCGGCGAACGCTCTAGCATCGTCGCGGACGCGTCTCGTCGCCACACCAAAAGGAGCATCACCTGCGCTCCCTTTGCCGCCTGGCCTCATAACGCCGGGGTCGACAATGCAAACAATCTTATATAATTATTCACACGTTCTCAATACGTTCAACGACGCTAAAACTAACAGCTGATTCTCAGTCCGCTAGGGGAAGCAGTGGCCGATACGTGGCTAGGCTTTGTACACGTCACAAATCTACTATGTGGGTCACTAATTTCTCTGGCGATCTATTCTACCAACGCCTAATCGCATTCTAATTCTATGCCGTACCGCGAGCGCTTAAGTAGCTGCGCACTAGGGTATTGCGCATAGGTAGATAGAGCACTTCCCCTTACATACTTCCGTTTCATTTGCTCCAATTTAGACCCATACCGCCGCTAAAGATGTTTACACATCAAAAATATTCCTCGGTCTCGACAGTTGTTCGAACAAACTTTTTCACACAACAAAGATTAACGCACGATCGTAGACTTGTATCTTTTAGTGAGATTCGCTCGAGAAATGTAAAATATATGATTTGAACGAAATATATTTTACCGTCATTATGAGACGGAGCAACAAATAAAAATATCATTGAAGTAAATAAAAGTGATTAGTAGACTTCAATACAATTTTCATTGATTCATAAGTATTCAAAAGTACAGTATTAACTTAAATATATTTTTTCATTGACAGCAAATAATAATAATTTTCATAGGCCAAGATTTTTATGAAATTTCTTTGATTCAATAAAACTTGTTCGCTCTGTGCAGGAGAACCCTTTCTAACCCGTCCTTACCCATTTTCTGATCATTATGACCCCCTTTCTGAATCCCCTGTCGATTCTCCTAGACGGCGGCAACGGCGAAAACGGCGACGAGAGTTTTTTTGTGTCCTAGTGCGATACTGCTTGGTGATATTTCAACTATGGATGCAATTTCGGGTGGGGAACATTAGAAAAGGAAATACGGTCAGTAGAGGGATTATAAACGTGAAGCTCTTAATTCTCAGCATTTTTGAACTTTTCTCTTCTTTTTCTAACATCTCCACTATCAGGGTGTTATGCAAAAGGCGTGGGTTCTCTCTATCTTCTTCGATGTCGACAAATATACATTTTCTACCGTTTTCCATGTTGTGCAGTCACAATTAGAATCGAATTATCGATACATAATATTATACCGTAATTGATACCGCGCTCAGCATTTGACGTCAGTGGAACCACTTTGCGGCGCATCTTGAAGGATGATTTGCATTTGTTTCTGTATAAAGTGCAATTGACTCGAAGAATATTGCTGACAGACCGTCCACGTCGCTTGGAATACGGCCAAACAGTCGCTCGAATGGTTGACACAACCTGATTTTTGAAAACAAATTTTGATGACCGACGAGGCCCATTTCACACTCTCTGGCGCCGTTAACAAGCAAAATTGCCGCATTTGGGGAACGGAGAATCTACACGAGATCCATGAAACACCATTGCGTGACCAAAAAGTGACTGTTTTGGCCGGCGCCACAGTGGGGCCGATTCCCGAAATACTGGTCAAAAGTCGAAAAATGAAGTTTCATTTTATAGGATTTAGAGTACATAGGTGGATAGAGTTATGTTTAACGAATATAATGGAACATTTTATAAGGGCTAATGAAGTATACCTGGCAAGTATAAGCCAGTACAAAAGAGACCTTCGCGCAAGTAATATTAAAAAAGTCGTAGAAAATCGTAAAATTGGTGTTTCTTAATTCTGCAAAATGGAGGTTTCAGGTTGAAGAAAGTAGTTTATTACCATATGCGTCGAAAATTATAACAGATACATATAAATTAATAGCTAAACAATGTCTACAGTAGAAAAAAATGAAAAATTATGTGCAATCATTTTAGAACAACAGGGAAAAAGTTAAAAGTTCCGCAGTGTTCCGCAACGAAACAAGTTTTAAATTAAAGTTTGTACTGTTATGTAACAAAATTAGTAAAAATCAGCTGCAGCTAGCTGCAACTTTGTTTTTAGTGCTGATTTGAATATAAAAAATTACAAATTCACATTAACCACTTGTTGCATGTTTTTTTCAAATGAATATAATTTTGTGAAACTTGTTACTCGGGGGTTTTTGGGGTCGCTGAATACGAATCCGGTGTCAAAAAAACAAAATTCAAAATGGCGGATCCAATACGGCGAACATAATTTTCGAAATAAAACCACCATTTTTTATTTTGTTTTTTCTTGGCTATGCAACGTGAATAGTTCCGTAGCGTAGTGGCTTACACGCTGGACTCGTACATTATTGTTCTCGGTTCAAATCTCGTGTAGGTGATTTTTTTTATTTTGCATAATAATTATTTAATAAAATTGTAGTTGAATTAATTCAGCAATTTTTATAATTTTAATAATTATTTTAACGTTATAAATAACTTATTTCGTTTTAGAGTATATATTGTTGGATTCTAACATTTATAGAGGATAACGGAACATTTGAAAAGAGTCGACTGTATACATAGACCTACCTGCAATATATAGGTCTACCTAATTGTAGTTGAATTAATTCAGCAATTTTTATAATTTTAATAATTATTTTAACGTTATAAATAACTTATTTCGTTTTAGAGTATATATTGTTGGATTCTAAGGTCTACCTATATATTGCAGGTAGGTCTATGTATACAGTCGACTCTTTTCAAATGTTCCGTTATCCTCTATAAATGTTAGAATCCAACAATATATACTCTAAAACGAAATAAGTTATTTATAACGTTAAAATAATTATTAAAATTATAAAAATTGCTGAATTAATTCAACTACAATTTTATTAAATAATTATTTATTAACTATAGGTAGACCTATATATTGCAGGTAGGTCTATGTATACAGTCGACTCTTTTATCTGTTCCACTATATACATAGTGGAACAGATAGACTTTTTGCGAGGGTAATGGAATATTTGAAAAGGGTCGATCACGTCACAAAGGGTCGATATGCCTACCTGTGGGCCTGTGGCAGTTACGAGCAGAGTTGCCTGATACGTATCTTTTTCGCGCATGCCCATTCAGTTTGGCATCATCGTGTTCATCAGTCAAGTACTTAGTTCAACTATTTAAAGGTATGTATAGCCCTTATTTTGAGAGAGAGATGTTATTTTTATAAAAATTTAATACCGGCTATGATAAATCAACTAATAATAAATTACTGTCGCTCAATAATTTATTACTGCTTAATTTATCACAAGTTGCGTTTAATTTTTATAAGGGTAGTTATTTGTTGGAAAATATATGGGTTCCTTATTGCTATATACAGGGTGTCCCAGCTACATACACCTCATTACGACGGGTTGCATACTCCTAGGAGCGCGCCCAAGCGCGCATCGAGCCGGTAATACAGAGCGTGTCAGTATAATCACTCGCGTATCTTTACAAAAGTTTCAGTATAGCGAGTCATCACGCTGTCAACCGCTTCGCATAATAACCCGAAAAAACGTCATATTTATAAAATATTTTAATTTTTAAATGTGTGTTTAAATGCTTGAAGATTAAAATGTTTATTTGGGTGTTTAAATGTTACAGAACGTTTAAATCTTTAAATATTTTTATGTGTTTAAATTATTGAAGGTTTAAATGTTGAAACGTTGCAGAAATGCAGTACGGGTACTTTCTTTTAGTTGTTCTTTCTATCAAAATTATGAATCGACTGCAAACTGTAGTCTGCTATGTTTAAATTCATTACATTAATTATGCAAATTCGAACTTCAAGATTCAATTTAGACTCGTGCGCACGTCGGGATTATGTGCGTTTCGCCGAAACTGAATTTTAAACATAGCAAACTACAATTTGCAGTCGATTCATAATTTTGATAGATAGGACAACTAAAAGAACGTATCCGTACTGCGTTTCTGCAACGTTTCACCATTTAAACCTTCAATAATTTAAACACATTTAAATATTCAAGGATTTAAACGTTCTGTAACATTTAAACACCCAAATAAACATTTTAATCTTCAAGCATTTAAACACACATTTAAAAATAAAAATATTTTATAAATATGACGTTTTTTCGGGTTATTATGCGAAGCGGTTGACAGCGTGACGACTCGCTGTACTGAAACTCTTGTAAAGATACGCGAGTGATTATACCGTCACGCTCTGTATTACCGGCTCGATGCGCGCTTGGGCGCGCTCCTAGGAGTATGCAACCCGTCGTAATGAGGTGTATGTAGCTGGGACACCCTGTACATGCCTGGAAATTCTTTCGCATGCACTGCGCATGCCTGAAAAGGGCACGCATCTGGCAAGGGGATATGCTTGATGCAACTCTGGTTACGAGTTACGAGGCAGTGGCGAAGTGATCTTTCTTGGAGTAGCGGCTGTTGTGTTGGATCGTACAAAGTAAAAGAATATTCAAAAATTTGCCAAACATCGTGAAGTGGATCGTTTTGCGAAATGGACGCTTCAAGTGCAAGTAAGTGCATTATTTTTACATGTTTAACAAATAATAATAAAGATATATTGTTATTATTTATTTCATTCACATTTACACAATGCTTAAAGATTACAAGTAAAAAATAACGTGTAAACGTTTCAGTTAACATACAAAAAAGTCATGTTTTGTAAACTTTTATTCACAAAATTATTGTAAACTATAGTTTATATAAATTTGTAGCAAAAGTTTTTGCTTTCACTCCAACGTGTTATAAATTTAAAACTTTCTTTTTTGTTTCAGGTGCTGATAGTACCAAACAAATTTCTGGTTTGTCAAGGGAAGAAATTTTTAGATTACTGAAAGACAACTTAAATGACAGTGCTACAATAGCTTTTGAAAAAATTGAAAATAATTTGTCTACAAAATTACAGCGATCTTTTACGTTATCAGACACTGCGAAATCTGTCGTTCGTATACTATTACATAAATTAAAAGCAAAGTGGCAGGAAATTTGGCGGATGGAACAAAAATTTCTAGAGAAGAATCAGCAATGGCTAAATGGCATCGTTTATTTCGATGAAAAGAAAGAAGATGGATCACCACCACAAACCACGTGAGATGAAACACATATGGGCCGCCCAAAACAGCAATTTGCACAATCCAGTGAAAGAACGAAGCGAAGGAGAACCGAAGACATCCGATCGGGATCAAGTACTGAAGAGCTCTCCTACGCAACACAGATGAATTTACGAATCGAAGGAAACGTGGAAGCTGCTAAAATTGTTAAAGATATAACTTAGAAGTAGATGTTTTATTACTTTTTATCAAATATATAATTTACTTACAGATTTATAAAAAGTTAATAAATTTTTATAATCGCTATTTTGGATCTGCCATTTTGAATTTTGTCTTTTTCACATCGGATTCATATTCAGTGACCTCAAAAACCCCCGAGTAACAAGTTTCAAGCAAATCCGGTTGATTTCGAAAATTGCGTCCGCCATATTGGATCCACCATTTTGAATTTTGTTTGTTTCACACCGGATTCGTATTCAGCGACCTCGAAAACCCCCAAATAACAAGATTCAAGCGAATCCGGCCGATTACAAAAATGGCGTCCGCCATATTGGATCCGCCATTTTGAATTTTGTTTTTTTCACACCGGATTCGTAATCAGCGACCTCAAAAACTTACAGAAACCAAGTTTCATACAAATTCGATAAACATTCCGCATTATATCTGAGTATTTTTGGTTTACTATCGCCATTTTGAACCCGCCATTTTGTTTTTTTACAATTTTGACTCCAGATTCGTAATCAGCGACCCCAAAAACCCTTATATACTATATCTCAAACAGAATGAACTACGTTTTCGACTTTTGACCAGCTTTTCGGGAATCGGCCCCACTGTGCGGCGTTTGCGCCAAAACCATTATTGGGCTAATTTTCTTCAGAGAAGGCAAAACAGTCGACGGGAATCGATATCGGTGGATGTTGGCTCATTATGTCTGCCCACAAATGTGTGAAAAAAGACTGGACGGTTACTGGTTTCAACAAGGCAGTGCGTCATGCCACACTACTAATCAAACAATGCAGTTCCTTCAACGAAAATTCCCTGGACGTGTAATGTCAAAAAATGGCGACATTGACTGGCCACCCAGATCTCCGGATTTGACCCCTATGGACTTCTTTTTGTGGGGTTATTTGAAAAGCAAAGTGTACGCCAACAAGTCTCAGACTATTGGCGAGCTCAAGGCAAACATTTGTGCCAAAATCATCGCTATACCGCCCGAGATGCTCGAAAAAGTGATGGAAAACGCAGCAAAAAGAGCACCTTTATGTTGTATTCAAAAACTAGTCTAAGTAAATTGTAAAGGACCAAATTAAATAAAAATATCTCATATATGGAAATCGGTTGTTTTTTTTAAAGTTATTCAATGTTTACATACCGACATAAAAGATGGCGCAGCCTGTATAATAATGGTCGTTATGGAGGGTTAAATGAGGTGTAACATTTCAACCTTCAATCCTCTTTATGAAGAGTTAAAGGAGGTTTAAAAAAATATTCAACCTCATTAAACCTTCCATAAATCCTGTATATCGAATGATAGATTGCGAGTATACTTAGTGCCCGAGCCGTACGGAACCTTCGTAATAAATAAGTATATTATGAGATAAATTATTTAAATATCAACCCACACAATCAGTGGATGTTGCAACAACATTAAATCGTTTCGTCTTCGCCGTCGTTACTACGGTTAGGTATAAACTCTCAGGTTGTATGATATCAATTATCAGTAGAGTTCTACTCCATGCTTGTTTGTTCTCTCGTCTCTGACACTGTTTTAGTGGCTGCTTTCCGCTTGGGGAATTGCTCGTGGAAACACGTTATGCAACTCACTCGAGGTGGTTTCCGATGGACCATGCAAATTTCGATCACTCCATCCAGCACAGTGCTTGACTCTCTCTTGCGCACGCTCTCTCCCACTCTCTTTCTCATTCCTATACCATTGTCATCATTCACAACAACTAAAAATATGGGCTCTTGTTTCGTGCATATGCTGCGTGTGTACGACGGTTATCAAGTTCGTTCGTATGCACTATATTTTATACTATGCATAGGTTGCTGCGATGCAACAAGCGAAACGTGACCCAAAAACGTCAAGATCATGATTAACCTTTCGAATTTGGCAGCCGTGCGGTGATCGTGGTTCAATTTTCTAAAAGTACCAAAGTGATCATAATCGTTATAAGTGCGTTTAATTCCTGCACAACGGCTGAATCGCATAACTTTACAATAAAACCGGTATTTGTCAATTACACTATAATGTCACATCAAATGCGAAACCTTTCGCCATTCATTCCATATAATTCGCCACGAGGCAGCCGTACTAAAATCTCTCCGTTTATATAGAATTTCAGTGTCTAGGCGTCCTAATATTCCATCTACTATCACAAGGTATTACGGGTGGTAGTCGAAAGCATCATTATATTACAAGCTTTATTTTCGAGATTACTTAGTAGTAGTCTTATTTGCAGGTAAATGGAACCACACGTTTAGAGTTAGATGAAAAACAGTACCCTAGATGTGTTCGCATCCTCCTCGGATCCGGTTACGATTTTTATTGTTTTGTGTGTGTGCGTGTGTGTGTATAGTAGTAGAACCACGCCATTGAACTTACAGGAATACCTGTAAGTTCAATGGCCTCCTCGTTCTTTTTGCCTTCAATTGAAAATCCCTACACAGAAAATGAGCCGAGATCGTAAACGTCGCCGTGAAGAATCGAAAAATCGTAAAAAGCAAGAAGACTACCTAAAGAAAATCGCTAAATATAATGAAAAAGTACGGCGTCGCAACGCCAAGGGCTCTACGAAGAAGACAACGCCCTCGTCAGAGTCAGATATGTATATCGGGCATCGGCGGGTTAAATCAGTCAACAAAACCAATGCCGTTTCTCCCGATTCTTGGTAGAGCATATCGTCATGGAAAGAATCACAAGCCAGACTTTCTTGTTTCCCGATTTCAACAGATTTTTCGCAATATCTAATCGACGTGGAGAGCAGCCAATGGACCGGAGACGTCAGCGTTCGAAGCTTAGCCGTAACTCCCGATACTGCAGCGCCCAGTACCGATAATGCAGATCCAGTTGCGCCTGATGCGTTCGCGCTCGAAGCCTCCGCGCTGCTCGAAGGCTCCGTGCCAGACGTTACGGCAAACGAGGTAATAGGAGCACACATCGGCAACGATGCAATTCTCGAGGTGCTCGGCGTCGATCCCTCGATAAACAATCAGCCAAAGGCCAAACTGCATTGCACCTTGGAGGCCTGCTGGAGTATTTGGCTCGCAAAGGAGCTGGACAAGGAGGTTATGGACAGAATGGTAGCTCAATACCCACGCGCTTCGAGCTCGTGCATGTTCGAAGCCCCAAAATTAAGTCCAGAGATTGCGAATATGTCAACCGAGGCCCTCACTCAGAGAGTTGCGAAATTCATTACAACTCAAAATATGATTGGCTCGGATCTTACGGCTTTAGGTACTGCCATTTGACATACTGACTTAGCTAAGACCAACAATTGGCACTTCAGGACGCCATTTAAACTCCAAG
Source organism: Cylloceria caligata (assembly GCA_963942595.1). NCBI lineage: Eukaryota > Metazoa > Arthropoda > Insecta > Hymenoptera > Ichneumonidae > Cylloceria > Cylloceria caligata. The sequence continues at coordinate 14,329,219 of OZ012707.1, read as the reverse complement.
GGCCCGTCTCTCAAATTCAAGACCTCACAGACGGGCAACAAGTCGAACACCAGGGGTCAGACCCGGCCATATATCCCGAGAGCCCAAAATCAAGGCCAGGACCAGAGCAACAACCGGAAGCGGAAATATTCGAAGCGACAACCAACGACCGCTCGGCCTCGCAGTTGAGACTACAGGAAGTAGAGGTAAAATGATCTGTTGGTACCTACCATTCGTTCTACAATGAATGGCAGTCAGTTACCTCTGATTCGTTCGTACTGCAGTGCATTGACGGTTATAAAATCCCATTCGCTGAACCTCTCCAACAAAATTTTACTCCAGCAGAACCAAGTATATCAGAAATCGAAAAACACGAGATACGCACGGCAATTGATGATTAAACCAATTCCTCTCCTCGTATTTCTTGGTCGAGAGGTCGCATAGAAAAAAGAGATTCATCCTCAATTTAAAGAATCTCAACAAATTTTTAGTAACAACTCACTTTGAAATTGAGGACCGTCGAACTACCTCGAAACTAATGTCGCCGGGCTCGTTTATGGCAGCGTTCGACCTCAAAGATGCTTATTTTCTTGTTCCCATAAACACGGATTATCGAAAATTCCTCCGGTTTCAATTTGACCATGAAGCTTTTTCAGTTCACGTACACGCCGTTCAGTTTATCAACAAGCCCATATGTTGATGACTCTATTAGGCTTTGTGATAAACTGGGAAAAGAGTCAACCTCGTTCAGGCATCAGGCAATAATACTTCGGGTTTATAATACGAGTAGACTCAGAACAATTCACTTTCGAACTTACTAAGAAGAGAAGAAAAGTTAGGGTCTTGCTAGAACGTTTCCCACCCGGAACCGAATGCACGATCACGAAGTTCGCGAGTCTCATTTGGGACCCCATTGCGAGCTGTCCAGGCGTAGCATACGGCTACCTATATTGTAAAAATGTTGAGAGAGCAAATCAATTCGCATTGCTTTTCAATGATCAAAATTACGAGCAAAAAATAATTATCCCGAGAGCGTTACAGCAGGACCTAATCCTATCAGCGTATAATCGTATCTAGACGATGCAATTGGAGGCAACAATTTTTTCGAATGCGTCGATCACTGGATGGGGCGCAGCTTGCGACGACAGCTCAACATCTCGGCAAGAACCTGCTCATACAGCGTTTCTTCAAAGGCACCTTCAAACTTCGACCGTCGAGAGCGAAATATTCCGAAACATGGGATCCAAACATTATTCTCAATTACATCGAAGGGCTACCGCAGAATGATCCTCTAAGGCTTGAGCAGCTAACCGAAAAACGATTTCCCTCTTGGCCCTAAACACGGTACATAGACCGCAGACCTTAGCCTTCATTGATATCAAGAATGTCAAGATATTTCCGGACTCCATCAGGATCGCAATACCGAAAATAATCAAAACCTCAGGACCTGGTGCCCATCAGCCCCTGTTAACTCTACCCTTTTTTCAAGAGAAGCCAAAGCTATGCGCAGCGAGCACGTTACTCGCATACCTTGACAGAACTCAAGAGATCAGATTGAATGAAAGCATAGAGCAGCATCGATTGAAACTCTCAGCCGTTGAATAAAATCTCTCCTAGCAACAGCGGGCATTGGTATTTGCATGTTCTCGGCATACATCACGAAACATACAGTGACCTCATCAGCTCTCCTAAAAGGACTTTACATAGACACTATAAGACGCACTGCAGGCTGATCCAAATAATCAAACGTTTCCGCAAAATGTTATAATCGCTCCATATCTGCTGAATGTAGTGCCTTCGCTTTGTCCGTCCTAAATGGGGATATAAGCCAAATGGTGGTATATAGTAAGCCAAAAAAGTAGCGATTGCTATATGGTATCGCATCGGTATACTGATTATATAAGTATTCGTGTTCATGTTCCAGCTTACGTTCCTGTGACATTAAATTCGAAAAAAAAACCAGAAATAGCAATACTCTAAACATCTACTAACAATAAGTAATCTCGAAAGCAAGTGTTGTAATATATTAGGTGCGCAACTAAGTTCCCGCTGTTTTTCAAGAGATGGCTCCAGTAGTAAGTGCTGGTCGATTGGGACATAACCAAAACGTCATGAACCAAGCTTAGACATATGGTAAGCAACTGCTTTGACACATCAGTGATTTTGTTTTTGCGTCATATACTTTTGGTTGTGTGAAAATGTCTGATTTTGTGCCAAATAATCGTCATTTGCGGGAAGTGTTGCTTTTCTTCTTTCATTCGAAGAAAACGGCGGCTGAAGCGCATCGAGAACTCCAAAAAGTTTACGGAGATGCTGCTCTAAGAGAAACAACATGCCGTGATTGGTTCCGTCGCTTTAAAGACGGTGATTTTGATGTTGACGATCGTTCGCGTAAAGGAAGGCCAAAAATCTTCGAAGACGCTGAATTGGAGGCATTGCTCGGTGAGGATCCGTGCCAAACGCAAAAAGAGCTTGCTTCAGCATTAGGAGTTACCTGCCAAGCCATTTTCAAGCGATTGCATGCGTTGGGAATGATTCGAAAACACGGAACTTGGGTTCCTTATGATTTGAAGCCAAGAGACGTTGAGCGTCGTTTTTTCACCTGTGAACAACTGCTCCAGCGGCAAAAAAAGAATGGATTTCTTCATCGCATCGTTACGGGTGATGAAAAATGGATTCATTACAGCAACCCAAAGAGACCAAAATCATGGGGACTGCCCGGTCATGCTTCTACGTCGTCGGTTCGGCCGAATATTCACGCTGCGAAGATTTTGCTATGTATTTGGTGGGACCAGGGCGGTGTTATTTATTATGAGCTGTTGAAACTGAATGAAACCATCACTGAGGAACGGTATCGAACTCAATTGATGCGATTGAGCCGAGCACTGCCCGAAAAGCGGCCACAATACGAGCAGAGGCACGAAAAAGTGATTCTACAGCATGACAACGCTCGGCCTCACGTTGCCACACCGGTTAAAACCTACTTAGAAACGCTCAAATGGGAAGTCCTACCCCACCCGCAATATTTCCGAGATACTGCACCGTCCGATTATTACTTGTTCCGTTCGATGGCACATGGACTGGCTAATCAGCAGTTCAGCTCATATGAAGACATCTCAAAATGGCTTGATTTCTGGATAGCCTCAAAAGACGAACACATCTACCATAACGGTATTCGAGCTCTACCAGAAATATGGGAAAAAGTTGTCGCTAGCGATGGGCAATATTTTGAATGATTCATTTGTAAACATTTTTTCACAATAAAGTTGCATTTTCATAAATAAAAAAAACAGCGGGAACTTAGTTGCGCACCTAATAATTAAACGATCAAATGAACTTACCTGTAAGTGAAGTTCGATTGTGATTATATGAAAGCCTCGTTGAGAGATTACCACCCGCTCTAATTTCCCCACAGCAATTTCCCATCAGCTCCGAAATAATAAAGACCGTAGACGAATCCGGGGAGGATGCGAAAAATCCGGGGTACTGTTTTTCATCCGACTCTAAACGTTTGGTTCCATCTACCTGCAAAGCAGACTACTTTATCTCTCGACGAGGCTTTCATATAATCACGATCGAACCTCGCTTACACGTAAGTTTGTTTGATCGTTTAATTATATGCAAAATCTATCGGAACTTATGGTGACATGTAACGTCTACAACCATATGAGTATTACGGCTCGGATTGCAATGGAAAGTGTTACAGAATTGAGTGGATACTCAAGCATCGTCTATATATTCACGTACGCTTCGTAGATGACTCAACCAGGGTTTGGCTCGGATTGCAACAGAAATTTGCACAGAATTTCTAAAACGACGAGAGAATTGCAGCAAGCCATGCCTTTTCATTTTCTCGAGATCGTGCATACATATTGTAACGGAACGCAATTAAGGCGATCCGCTACTATAACTAACAACCTTAATTCAATCTAACTAACCAACCCACACAAACTAAAACAAGACACATAACATACCAAAACCAGACAAAGTCAACAAGTAGTTATCGGAAGATAAAACACTCCATAACATCTCAAAAGAAGTACCCACCGGACAAGGAGAACAGAAGGGACAAGTAGGTACGCACGTAGACTCGTAAGTACACACCTTAAAAACAATGGCGTAAATAAAAGGCCCGCCTAGCCTGAAGACCACCATGTAAACAAAACAGAGCACGCAAGGGGAACCTCCCCCGAACGAAGCCAACTAGACAGGAGGCGGAACAGCAAGCACACACCGGGCCCACCAGACCAGCGCAATAGCCCCCGCCCTATACGAAGACTGGGCCAAGCCTAACGCAGTCAGCACCACCCAAATAGGCCATACTACTCGAAAGGCGAGAACACCGAGAACGCCACAGCACAGCGAAAAGAGAAAATAATTCATGGAACTCTCGAGATTCTACGAAACGCCGAGACAGATCAAAAGGGTACCTTCGCATGAAACTTTTCCACGTACCCCCACTCACAGATAAAACATTAACATTAAGAAAAATACATAAAACAAACCTATCTTTTACAAAAACTATGAAAGAAATATAGGAAAAGACAATCCTTACACAGGAGAATACACGGAAACAAGAATAAGGTAAAAATCAGTGAGAAATCTGTAAAAAAACTCACAAAGAAAGAGATAATTAACAATAATTAATTATCCTTGGCAAATACTTATCAATTAAACAGACAGGCAACGGCATACGAAGCAGGGAAGGACCCATATGGCCCTAAAGCATAGAAAAACCATGACCAAACCACAAAAACCACCTGTAAAAAGTTTGAACCTCCAGCAGGTAGGAATATAACGTTGTCTGACGAAATTCAACCTCGCTGAAACCTCGTTTCAAACCTTAGAAGGACAAAGTCCGGCTAAGAATAGAAATTCAAGACATAACGGTACACCTACACGTCACCCCGCACCTCTCTCACCTAGAATTGAATCGCATTGAAGTGCGACAAACATTACGTGACCTACCACAAAACACCCCCCCCCCCCCGGGGTCCATCCGACAACCTATATAAACCGCGACGGGACAAGCCTCGGGGCTCTTGTGTAAACTAACAATCAATCAGACTTATCAAACAATCAAGTGCCTTCAGCACAATAAAGAAAAAAGCAATTACCCAATCAATAAAAAGACCAATGATGAAAGTGTAACAAACCGCATGTCCTTCACGGACAAATGCGATGCAACAAAACCTAAACTGAGGTCTCACAAACAACAACAATAAAATTCCTAATAACAACCAATAGATTGATTGCGAATCCATAAAACCACAGACTCTCTCATCCCATCCAGCCCAGAGCACGAACTGGTTTCGAGCAAGCTCCACTCTCCATACGATCTAGGACGATATCGCTCGAAATAAAATTATAAAACTACGCGATTTTACGCCGCCGCCGAACAAACGCGTATCGTAGCGAAAATTAAGAGTGATATAAAATCGCGAAACGTTTCAATATATTTGCCAGGTAACTCTTGGGAATTTCGCGGATAGCTAGCGCTTGGTCAACGGTCACGCGCTTCCCTCGTGCGTCGCTTACATCACGACACCGGCCTAATGTAAACAGGCCGCGTTCCGAGATAAGTAGTCACTCACATATCTATAGAGATACCGAAATACCTGTATATTTCGTACGTTTGTTTCGTCGTACATAATCATTGTGTGCGTATTATATCTTGGTCGCGATGTTTATCAAATCTAAATTATTATTGTAGAAAATATTGTGGCTCGCTTGTCTATATCTATTGATATGTATTAATCCTAGAAATCGTTTTTAAGTGAATTTTTGAAGATGTCGCGTAATTATATCGCGTTGATTCGTGTATTATACAGGGTGCGCCATATTTTATGTCGGTATGTAAACATTGAACAACTTTAAAAAAAAAACAACCGATTTCCATATATGAGATATTTTTATTTAATTTGGTCCTTTACAATTCAAGTGACCGCCTTTATTGGCCAAAGCAAAACGTGCGCCTTTTGCTGCGTTTTCCATCACTTTTTCGAGCATCTCGGGCGGTATAGCGATGATTTCGGCAAGAATGTTTGCCTAAAGCTCGTCAATGGTCTGAGGCTCGTCGGCATACACTTTGCTTTTCAAATAACCCCACAAAAAGAAGTCCGGAGGGATCAAATCTGGAGATTTGGGTGGCCAGTGAATGCCACCATTTTTTGACATCACATGTCCAGGGAATGTTCGTTGCAGAAACTGCATTGTTTGATTGGCAGTGTGGCATGGGGCACGGTCTTGTTGAAACCAGTAACCGTCCAAACGTATTTCACACATTTGTGGGCAGACATGATGAGCCAACTTCCACCGATATCGATTCGCATCGATTGTTTCGCCTTCTCTGAAGAAAAATGGCCCAATGATGGTTTTGGTGCAAACGCCGGCCCAAACAGTCACCTTTTGGCCATGCAATGGTGTTTCATGGATCTCGTGTGGATTCTCTGTTCCCCAAATACTGCAATTTTGCTTGTTAACGGCGCCAGAGAGTGTGAAATGGGCCTCGTCGGTCATCAAAATTTGCTTCCAAAAATCAGGATCAGTGTCAAGCATTCGAGCGACTGTTTGGCCGTATTCCAAGCGACGTGGCCGGTCTGTCGGCAATATTCTTTGAGTCAATTGCACTTTATACGGAAACAAATGCAAATCATCCTTCAAAATGCGCCGCAAAGTGGTTTCACTGACGCCAAAATGCTGAGCGCGGTGACGATCGACACATGTGAGTTCTCGGCAACACTCTCTCTTACCGCTTCAACCAGTTCATTGGAACGTCTTGGGCGTTGATGAACGGCACGTGGACGATCCCCCACTGTCCCGTGCTCAACAAAATTCGACACCAAACGACGAATAGTGTTGTCAGATGGTGCTTGTTGGCCACGATATTTTCGACGATATGCACGTTGAGTTAACACAATTGAACGACCATTTTCAATGTACAGCGTCACTATTTCGGCGCGTTGTTTCGGTGTAAAGCGGTTATTCATGGTTAAAATTGGGGTGACTATCAAAGTCTCGAAGTCTCAAACTCTCGGGTTACTTTTGACCGACAAGAATGAACGAATGTTCGGTACGCCGTAGGAGGACGCTGATAGCGAAAAACCATATATACAGCGTTCTGACAGGATCGTACCCTATAAAACATTAATTGGGAGTGACCGATGGGGGCCCTAAATAAATAAATAAATAAATAATAATTGTCAGCTAGCTCGAGAGCTTTGCACCGGTGATGATAACGTCCCCGGTTTCGCGTAGGGTTTAAACTAGACGACCGGGATGACCTGCGACTTTACTGACCAGGTCATCCCGGTGCTGACTTTGTTAGCTTGAGCGGACAGTGTTCCTCGTCGTCCAGGTGTTTCGGTCAGACTGTTCTCGAGGTCCAGCTTGACAGGAAAGTATATAATGATAGTTTACAAATATTAAAATATTTTATATATAAGGTAGTGCATTTTAAGTGGTGATACCTTCTGTACACGACAATAAAGGTATAACAATTACGAGTATTAAGGTTTATTCGAACTATTCATGTAATACATTTATTTTATTTATTTTCATATTATTCCAGGCTGCACGAGGACAAATAAGAAGGTGCTGTCGATCGTGAAAATACTGTCTAAATAGTTCGAATAAACCTTAATACTCGTAATTTTTATTCCTTTACTGTCCTTCATTCACACTGTGAATGAGTAGAGGGTAGATCATGCTCTTTATGAACAACGAGGTGCTCGAGGGCTCCACAATACTACACATTCCGGGGAGCGGATATTCGGACAACAAGTGGAGGATGAATCGTCCTAGTAACGGTATGTACATTCTCCAGAAGGAAGGAAACGAATGGTACAGGATAAACGCTACCAAAGTGGTAGCTAGTATGGACAACTGTGTGTATACAGCAGGGCGAGAGGCATGAGCTGTGCGGAATAGGTCTTGATTTTCAAGGATTATTCGAACTGAAGCTAGCTGGTGCTGCAACAATTCGATTGACTGACCCATGTTCGCAAAGTACACCGATTGAAGTTATGGTAAATACTCGTTGTAATAATAATACTAATACGATCGTCATGCTTCTGTATTATTTAAAATACATTGCGGTTACTCAATTTAATATGCTTGGAAAATTTCACTGAAACCGATTAAACGGACAAAAACCCACATTGAAACTGATTAGAACCGATTAGTTCTCAATGGGAGTTTTGTTCATTTAATGACTCTCGATCAGTTTCAATGGGATTTTCTAATCACGGTATTCATTCGACTAACTCCTATTTGCACTCTAAATATGTTACGTATATCATAGCAAAAATAATGTACCTAAAATCTTCTTCCTTAAAAAATCGGTTGCTCGATTCAGTGACAATTTGAAATTGTTTCAGTTGTATACTCATTAGTATCTCAAAATCGCTCAAAAAGTCGGTTTTTTATTCTTCGCAGCAAATAATTATAATTATTGTAACTTTTGCTTTATTCTTTACACGAAAAAAAGTAGTTCCGATAACTATTTCCAACATATGCTGCATCGCAAATTAGCTACAAAAAAGAAATCGAAATAGCAGTCCCAAATATTTTCGATTGGTTTGCAAAAAATAGTAATAAAGACCAACGACTTAATTCCTGTAACGCATCACAGTGCTGTCGTCGCCACCACGAGCTGTTAGGTGGTGCAATTAACGTCGGCAGTAGTTGTAACAAGCATTTGAATAATACCGGCAATCTACAAGTTGGTTTCCATTACCAATCGCTTTCCTTCCAACCGGTTGGCAAGTGCTACGAGTAAAACTTTTCACGAAGGCAAACGGCACCATTGTTTGAAGTGACAGGTGATTCTGGATGAACGAGGGCTTGCAAAAAATAAAAGTGAAATGCATGGAGTATATAGCAAATATACAGTGAAATATTGTGAATAGTACGTGCTGGTCCTCGCCACTGACAATAAATAGAAATATCCATATAAATCTGGTTTTTTTTCTCGTATTACGCTGAACTGATGGATTGCACCAACCTACCAGTAAGATCAGGGTGCTATCTCAGATGGTCACTGTTACTACCGATATTTGATAAATGACATTGTAGTTTCTTGAACCAACTAAGTAGTTGGCACTACGCTAAATATTCCGGTTGGTTGTCAGTTGCCCCAGCTACGTTTTTTCCGTGTAGTTATATTTAAATTACACTTAAATAAAATTTCTAGTTATATATATCTTACTTTTGACCTTCACTTTTGCGATCGTGAAAGAACTTTGATAATCTCCGGAAAACATGTACCATATAGCCGTTTGTATGGAAACAAAAAATCTACAATTCGACTGTAAACATTTACCGAAACAAGAATACAAAGTAGAACCTTGCACGTTGCTTCCTCATTATTTTCCACCTATGACAAAGTCACTTCTATGAGAAAGTATATTGATGGATTTTTGCTTTCTCACAGAGAAAGTTCTCTCAAAGGTGTGAAATTATTTTTTCAAATAAAGTGAAAATTTTAGTAACTTTGTCCGTTTAATCGAATTTGCACCCCTCGATCGATTCTCACCAAATTCAATACTAAGTATCCTGGTTCTTTAACCAATCTGTATGCCAAGTTTCGGTTCGGTAGATGTAAATTGACGAAGGTTCGAGCGAAAATGAATTTGTTTAAAAAAATTACAAAAACTCATCATTCTATAAAATTTGAACGCTTTGATCGATTCTTGCGAAACTTAATAACGAACAACCTCGTCCCCTGGCCTATTTTTGTAGATATATTTAGCTCGATAGCTAAAATTTTACAAAAGTGACAACGATCACACCCTTTTAACTCCCGGCGGGAGTGTGTGTTTAACTGGCATGGCGCGAATATGCCAGTTTATATGCGTCCGATGTTCTCCGAATCGGCTAAAGATGTCTTAACAGAACTGGGTACACAGATTCTGTGCATCGTAACCTCCATTTTTGTCCTTCAATGTATATATCAGGTGAGATTTTAGAAAGATAAAAGGGTTTAAAAAAAATCGATGAGAAGCACGGTTGTACATATATATCGAAATGCCAGAAGATAGTCGCCATTCCTACTATAATCATTCATCTGTATCTAACTTAAGAGCGGTCACGGTCGAGTGAGAGAAAGAGCATGGGGGATTCAGTCAATATTTGTATATATGATTTATTCAACAGCATGTAAATTTTAATAAGTTTATTGTTCATCAGAGATGTTGTTAACAACTAGAAATTAATAAAAACGCAATGCAATTTTCTATTTGCGTTTGTTGGTTTCATTCTAAATACACGAGTCCAAAGATTACTGAGTGATAAAATAAAGATAAATTATTTAAGGTTATGACTACTTTATACTTTTCTAATTACCTTTGTTACTTTAATTCCAAATACAAGAGTGCAAAAATGATTGAGCGATTAAATAAAGTAGAGTTATTAAAAATTATTTAGCTATTTTAGTTTTAAAATATATGGGAAGTGTAAAAATATATTGCAATTAAAAAAATACTGTAGAAAGTCACATTGAACTAGTTTTAAAAAGTATGAAATAAAAAAAATTATTTAAAAAACTTCCATCTGCAAAAAAAACTATTATAAACAGAACTTTAGCTTTAAAAAGTTTTCATATGAAAATAAATCTAAAAAGGATGAAATAACTTCCGATGTCATTTTAGTTAACTTCATATTTTTATTACAATAATTCATTTACCGCCATCACTACAGTCGGGAGACGTCTCTTGAACATTGCAACCGCCTTTTACACGTCAAGAAACATGCTGCTTCAATGCGTCTGGATTCAAATTTAAAAGAAAAATTATATAGGATATGGACGTTTTCTAACGCAGAAGAAGATGTCTTCCGTCTGTAGTGACAGTAGTAAATGAATTATTGTAATTTAAATATGTAGTTGTCTAAAATGACATCGGAAGTTATTTCGTCCTTTTTAGATTTATTTTCATATGTAAATTGTTGAAAGTTAAAGTCCTGTTTATTATAGTTTATTGTAGCCGGGAGATTTTGAACTAAAAAAAATTTTTATTCCAGAAATTCAAACAACAATAAAATGAGACACCCGTTAGTGATTTGGACGAAAATTGCGACAAATTGAGGGGGATTGTCATCCGACTCGTGTGAAAAGTTCCAAGCTCATCACGGACACACACGCACTCAAAATGAGGAAGAAAAAATACTATTTCGTTTTAGATTTTTATTTTTTCAAACCTTAGGTCGATATTCGGACGTGTGTGTGTACGTTAAGTAGTACGTACGAGAAAAAAAAAGTGCGATCCCTTATTTACTATAATTTTTGTAACAATTTATACAGCCGCTCAGATTTGATCGCATTTTGAATTTTTCAAACAATGTCTGTACCTAAACGTTTTAGTTTCAACAAATTTTAAGATGCAACATTGTTTTCATGAATAGAGATTCATCAACAACAGGTTGGTATTGAATACGGCGAGAGTCAGTAAATGGGTTCAGATTTTATAAAGTTTTAAAAATTTTGAAAAAAGTCTACGGCCACTCCTAAGCTGCATAAAATGTTGAGATATTGGAATAAAAATTCGTCTTTAAATATAGTATTCATCATTGGATGATGGCTGACGTCGAATTTCGTATAAAAATCGATGAAACGATTCCAAACTCGTGAAATTTTTTAAAGATTGTTCTAAACTTCCGTAGATTTTAAAAAATCGTAAAAATATATATATTTTGTCAGGAAAGATAAATTTTGATTGAGAGTTGAGAAGAAATATAAAAACTGCAGCTTGACCCTTGAGAATTCCTTCTTACAAATTTCACACATTGTGCAAATTTTCCTCTATAAGGAAGTAAAAACTGGTAAAGATATTTTGGCCGAAGCAAATTGCAACTTTGAGTTGACTGCTTTTTTAAATCCTGGAATGAAACAAAGAATAATAATTTTTTCCATAACAATCATTGTTACGCACGACAAATTTCGATCCGGTAATAATTAACGAGGCAAATAGTTATTTCAAATATTCATGGAACGAGTCAACAAGTCCGATCTACCTAACGTATAAATTTCCAAAGCTGAAATTAATTTGCATCTTCTTCTTTCTACGGATATTCTTATATATAAGTAGTACATGTATGCTGGTTAGATGAGAAATGTTATTAACGCTCTTGGACGTTGCCAGTTAAATGGAAAATAAAATTACAAGCAGCCAGAGGATTCTACGCACGTCGTCCCTTGTTTTCTCGTTGCAGGACTAACAGTGCCCCTATATGAAGCATATTTTCGGCGAAATGGGACCAAAGTTTCTAAAAAAAGCGACTTTCCCAGCTGAGAAGTGACACGGAGTCTCGGAAAGTAGCATCTGTACGAAGTCAAGTCTACTGTGGAATGAAAAGTGTAATAAAAAATAAATGAGAATAAAAACACGAAGGTCACTTCATACGGAATTCCATTCTTGTACGGAGGATTTAGTTTTGTGATTTGCGAGCACAACACCCTTCACGTGTCTCATCTTACACGCAGTGAGGCGAAGGGTGTCGAGTGCACAAGCGAGCACGCGCTTAATAAATGAGGACCTTTATACCGCAGCCCATTCTTGCTTTCTTCCTCATCGAGCTCAGATGCTTTGGTACGTCTCACTCGCTCTTCTTAGCATCCGCTAGAGCCTCTGTCATTTTTTTTTTTCGAGCCCTCGATACAAGGAGCCTAACCCTTTTACTGTTCATTCTTTTCTTCGGACACGCGACGAGGACTTACAAGCCGGTATCTTTTGTGGTTTTCAACCCACTTGTGCAAGATTCATTCGACTCGATCAAGTGAAGGACCGAAATAGGAACGCTGAAAAGAAGCGGACTTGGTGGCAGCGAAATTCAACATGGGGTTAAGCGAACCATTTGAGAGCCAGCCAAAACTTAATTATCTCAACCACTCCGTTTTTTTAGGGAACAAATAATAAAAATGCCTATCCAGTAAGCTCTGAAAGAAACTAAATTAATTAAAAGCTTGAAGTAATCAGCATTTGTTTAATCTTCAATTAAAAGGGAAAACGTTCTGTGTCTTACATTGGATTAATTGGTAAGGAAACGATTCGTCGGCGACTCAGCAGACGAATTTAATGATATTGCTATTTTCATCAAAATCTTTAACATTGTGGTCTTCTCGTTTCACAGTGGTGTGCGAATAAAGGGGACAAAGATTTTCTGCATTAGTCAGCCATGTCGTATATCGATCACATCTGTAACTGTTGATTCCGTTTTTCAAGAACTTCAGAGCGTGCTAACGAGGGTGGCCCGAGTTTCGTTGTGTCACATGTGAAATAAAGCGGAGGACAGCTTTGTACAGTGCAGACCTTGGTTGCCCAAAGGGCACCTTGTAGTGACGTTAAAAATTAGAATTTTTATAGTTTTTTGGCTAAACAGATAAATGCATTCACTTTTCTACTTTATCCACTTCGAACTGGGAAGAATATTTATGATTATCTAAACAAAGAAAATCAAAAGTTGAGTACAATATATTAAAAGTGAATTAATATTGCCAAATCAAAATAATATGGAACCTAACAAGCATCCTTTAAGGGGACAGCGTGAAAAATATATAGTAAAATATATGCTCCGTTTGCAGAGTCTTCCAATATTTTATAGGATTAGCCTCATTTAGAAAGTTATCTAGCGAGTATATAAATATAATTTATCAGTAATTGTTATATAAATTGTGAGCTTTTCATTATATTAAACAAAAACATAATTTCATTACTGTGGCGTTAAGTTTGTTTACTAAAGATTTTCAATGTCCATAATTTTTAGTCGATTGTTATAATATTTCTTTGATTTTACGAAAATATACTTTGTTTAAATTAGTGTAATGTTGTGACTAATGTAAAGTTTATTTAACCAAAAATTTTGTTTAAATTATAAACTTCAAGTAACTAAAAAATGCAATTAAAAATGCAATATTATTTATATTTTCTGTCGGAAAATAAAAAATTTATATACAGCTAAAAAACAATTATCGACAACTCAAATTAATAATTCAATAAATATTTAGTATACTCCCACTACCTCGGTAATGTGTGGAAATTAATGGGGGGAGGGAGTGTCGAGTTCTTCACCGTTGATTTAAGTCGTCGTGTACTTTAAGGTTCTTGATGTTTTAGTTAGTTAGTTAGTTAGTTCTTTCGATATCTGTCTATATTTTTCTTGTAGGTCCTTATAGATTTTGTTTAACTATTTAGTTACTTACTTAGTTTGTTCTTTTTCTCTATTTCCTATATATACACTCTACCTATCCCATCCATTTCTAGACATTTTCTAAGTGGAGAAAATATCCGGAATAGAATTTAATAAAAATAACTAAACTTCAACTTTTTAGTGTAATTCGAATTTTAGTGAACTTTTCTTCAGTATCCAATTCAGTTTTATGTTTTCAGTGTTGTTCACTAATGCCTATGCATCAATCTCGGCTTATAGATAATCTGTCTGCATATTATATATAATTCTTGTAATGATTCGTTCTAAGTTCCGGATATTAACAGAGTAAGTAGGTCACAAACTCAAGAAACACCAGGGTCGAAGCCCGTCATCACGATAAAAAATTATTTCGGTTTTTTAGAGTTGTATTGCGTCTTATCAGTAGAGTGAATATATCTATCAATAATAACAATACTAATCAAGGGCTTAAGTATATTTAGAATTTCAATTATAAAATTAGCGCTTTTAGTAAAGTTTTTCCATAAATTACGAACCAAATATACGATTGAGTTTGATGAGCTTCATCAACTATAAGAAACTATAACATTTTTTTTAGCTCAAAGTTTAGGTTAATTATGAAGAGTGAACCATTATTCTTCGTATTTAACCAGTTACCAGATCTTCTTCTTAGCGCAGTTTTTTTTCGCATTATTCATCACAAAAGTTGACTTCAATCGTGGTTGCGATCCGCACGGGAGCACAACCATTAAAACTTTATCTCTTTGTTCCCTTTATATTATTGAATGCACTTGTGAGCTCTTTTTGGTCCTCTCGCTGCCATTTTCTTTACTCCTTAACTACGGTAAAACTCGTGAGAAAAGGACGAGGTTGTTCGTGAAAGGCCGCAGAGCAAAATTGCGTAAATTCAAATAAGCTGAGAGTAAAATGGTGGAGAAGAAAATAGCAAGAGGAAACAGTGAGTTAGACCTTTAAAAAAAAGCTTCAAACTTCTTGCAAAGTTCTTATATCTCATTCAAGATACGATGAAAGAGCATAAGAAAACTAGATTGAAGATTGGAAAGATCAATTAATACGAAAGTTATCGGATAGAAATTTCTACAAATGTAAAAAAAAATGATAAAACCAATATACGGTAAATAGAGTGTACAGGTTGGCGTTTGTGTGCCAAAAAGAGAATGAAAGGAAGTGATCAATACCACTTTTGAGATTAAAGTAGTACTGCAGTAGGAGTCCGAGATCGCTAGTCTTCAGTTTTCTCCAGAACTCCGCAGCATTTCCGATATATACTTTGGCAACAGGATACCCAGTTGAGTCAATTGGTAAGGGGTTTAGAAAAAAAGATTAATGTGAGTCTTTGATGTAATTCTTCGAGTAGTTTGCGCCGAAGCGATCAGCCCTGAGGAGTTAGCAGCGAATTGAGTCTGGCGTTAGGGCCCATGGGGGATACAACAAATCCGCTATGTACGAAAAGAGACAGGGACTGATACAAGTTGGATAGAAAATTAATAAGTTCTCAAAGTAGTCACCAGCCCATAGTTTCTTTATTATCACGTTTAATCGCGGACTATATAGAAACATGTGTGAACCACTTCGTGGTTGAGTGGATCAAATCATGCAAATCCGTGTAAGTTAAATAACATGCAAAGCACGCCGTTTCACGCATCAATATAAAAAATGAAATTTGTAGAAAAATTAGATTATGCGTTGGATGCGTAAACAGGGACAGACACGTTTGATTACTAAGATACAAATATTTTTAGTGGATAATTGTTTCATTTCTTAAGCAATTGCTGTAACTCTATGAATTAAATGCAAACAATTTGATTTTTTTTGGAGTAAAATTTAAGAATCATAACTCAAATAATTAAGAAGTTCATTACTCTTTTCAATTCCGTTAGTTCTTATGATGTATTCTTCTACCACACACTTTATTGTTCTTGCCCTTAAGGCAAGGTGACAAACCCTCGCCCAGTGATTTGCGGTCCGGTATTAATACTCGACGGTTGGCGTATGCGGCAGTCCAGTACTTATGGTATACTAGACAGTGACATCCACCGATAAGTTACTTTTTATCCGTTGAACCCTTTGACTGAAGAATTACAAAGGTCCTCTTAATTGGCAGATTGGCCCATTTGCATGTATCTAATTTTCCCTGTACACATAAGTAACAGAAAGGCGTACATTGCTTTACTACAAAAAATTCTAACAATTGATGTGAATTTCTGTGAAAAACGAGACCTCAATCCATTTCCAATCCTAACATACGAATTCATTTAATCACAAATTTGATTAGATAAGATTCTTCTCCACGCGTGCCAACAAGCCCTCGAAGGGATCAATATTTGTAACTTAAGCAAAAACTTATATATCGATTAATTCTCGTACGATCAAACGAGCAGGTCATAGAGATGGAATCATTACCGAGCAACCTCATTTTACTCCTACCTACTTTCTCTCCAAACTGCAACGTATATATTACCCGTATAATCATAAGAGCGATTTAAAAGAGTCGATGTAAAATCCACACAGTAATGGTAACAAGGACAATAAAGTAGGAAACAATGGACGGAAACGATGGCTGTTTATTGCCACAGAACTCAAATAAATCTCCTCGAATATATCCCCTGAAATGTGTTGCGTAGCAAGCGGAGGATAAACGATACGCAGCTCATCTAACCCTCTACCCTTTCCTGCTCTTTTTGTTCTTCCCACAAATAACGACTATAGCTCAACTCCTTTACCTGTTCTAAGACAGTTAATGCGTCTGAAGAAAACATTGCAAAGACTCATAGAGACGTGGTCAGCTCATGAATATTGTTCGTCGAGGGACAAACACTTACTTGATCCAGCTATAACGCCTTCATATCCTGTCAGTATTTTTGGTTCTGAGATTTCAAAAAATTATCTACTGACTCGACACTCCTTCGTGCATCCATGTACTCTGAATAAAATTCGATATCAAGTACTTTATTTTCGTTTTTATACCCCCCCCCCCCCCCCATAAATTTTTAATCGTATACTGTCCATTCCTGACTTGTAATACGTAGTACAGTCGACTTTTCTACATTTTAAGTCCTCACTGGTTTACCATTCCCACATTTCGACCTATTAACATGGCTACCTATTCCCACAAATTAACTTCACCTACAATCGTTTCCCCCCACTCAGTAGTCTATCACCCGTATCGCGCATGCACGAGAAACATGCCTGAGAGTGGCTTGAAATAAGAATTGAAGGGGAAGTTGAAATGTGGTAAAACGTCCGTTCTCGATGAGTTTAAATAATGGGGTCGCCGACTGTACTTGATAAGAGATTCTATAATTTCTTTCCAAATGTTAATTGGCATAATTAAGAAAAAGCATTTTTTCATTACAATCACACATATGGTATAATTTCTCATATTTATGCAAAGAAAAAAAGCGTGCAAATTGGAAATTTGCACATAGCTTCCTCATGTTTCTCGCCCACCCACATATTCTGCTCTCTGGGTAATAATTATCTCAATTCAATTTTTTTATTACAATTTCCTCTATGAGGAAGTAGTATTAAAATTTTGAATAGAATAAAAAATCTAGCAAAATTGCAAATGCCATAGAGGTTAAACGCCTCGATCGATTCTCACTAAATTCAAAACTAAGTATCCTTCAGTTCTAGCCAGTTTATATGCCAATTTTCAATTTGATCGATGAAAATTTACGACAATTAGAGCAAAAATATTTTGTTTTCGAAAGATTACAAAAATTCATGATTCAACAAAATTTGAACGCCATGATCGATTCTTGCCATATTCAATACCGATACCAAAAAATTCAAAACAACCTTGTCCTCTAGCCTAATCTTTTAAGAAGTTTCAGTTCGATAGCTAAACATTGACGAAAGGTAGAGAGAGTACACTCCTTTTTCGAAAAAGTCAAACAACCATGAAATGAAACACCCGTTAGCGATTTGGGCGAAAATTGCAGCAAACTGGCGGGGGTTACGACCTGAATCGTGTGCAAACTTTCAGAATGATCGATCAACCCGTTCTCGAGATATAGCCATTACAATTTTCCAAGCTCCGCACAAACACACACATACGCGGGCGCGCACGCATTTATTTTCTAAATATGATTTCTCGAAGTTACGATACATTTTTAGTACAATGACATGAAAATACGAAAAAAAAAAAATTTTCATGCAAACAAGACATTCTCTATGAGGAAGCAAAAAAAAAATAAATACCCCTTTTCCACCTACAAAATATTTAAAAGATATTACAAACACGTAAAGTCATAGTATCTGTATTCTTTTAAGACTGGTTGGTCAGATTACCTTCGAAAAAATGTGCGAAAAAGTAACTAGTGTGTCAAAAAGAAAATGTTGCCCATTTGCATATGCGCAACATTTTTTCTGATGCTTTACTAAAAAGTCTGTGATGCCCGGACGAAGAATTTGGAAAAATGTATAGAATGGTAGTGTCGATCGCCTGCCGAAGTATCGAAAAGAGAAAATATATAGTGATCACCGGGGATCGAACCCGGATTGTATTGGTACTGAATAAGAGCGCTAACCACTGCGCTGATGTCACCTACTATACTATATATATTCCTCTTCTTCGAATCGTCTACTTATCTTGCTATGCAAGGCAGGCATTGTTACACGTCACTCTCGCCTAACTTCACATTCACGACAGGGTGGACTTTTTATGCATGTGTTACAACATTTTGTTTATTCAGTAGTACCATTAACTTGACTATTATTATTATTTATTTGCATCGTACATCGTCTCTTAGTTTATCTAGTCTGGTCCTTTTCATCAGTCCCCAAACTGCATTCGCTGCTTTCCTCGCTTTTCCAATTAATTTTTTTATATGAACCCCCAATGTGCACTTTGTTGTGAACCAATATCCCAGATATTTAAATTCCTTAACTACTTCTATTTTCTTTCCTTGTAATTTCCATTCCTCTCCTTTCTTCATTCTTCCTCCATTTCTGAATACCATTATTTTTGTTTTGTCCACTTTCACCTCCATTTTTGTCTTTCTCACGTATCTCTCCAGTGATTTCAGCATCTTTGCAAGTTCTCCCGCCTCTTCAGCTATGATCGCAATGTCATCTGCATATTTCAGCAGGAAAAATGTTCCCCCCCCCATGACTGTTCCCCCTTCTCCTTTCCTCTCCTAGTCTTCGTCCACGTCATCTAGCGCGATGTTAAAAAGTTTTGGGCTGATAGGACAGCCTTGTCTCAAACCCTTCTTTGTTCTGAAATTTTCTGAGATTCCTTCTCCTGTTATGATGTCATTCCTCGTATTCCTGTATATAGTTCTGATCATCGCATGCATTTTCCCTCTAATTCCTTTTTCCCACAGTTTCTTGAACAGCAGCTCTCTATCCACTCTGTCAAATGCTGCTTTAAAGTCTACAAACGCTACGTATAATTTCCCTCCTTATTTCTTCAGTTAATAAGAGCATTGAGCACGAAGACATGGTCTCGCATACCCCTTTCTGCCCTGAATCCCGCTTGACTTTCTCTCAGCATGGCCTCCTTTCCAGCCATTTGTTCATTCTCGTTACCATTATACTGGAGATTATTTTATATCCAATGTCCAACTGCGAGATCCCTCTATAGTTGCTAGCCAACTCCTCGTCGCCCGTCTTGTGTATCGGAAATATCCTTACAATCTCCCATCCCGCAGGTAGTTCTTCGTTATTCCATATCATATTTAGTATTTCTTTTAACTCTTGTTTCTCTTCTTCGGCCAGATTTTAAAAAAATTCAGCCTTAATGCCGTCCTCTTCCGCCACCTTATTATTCTTCAGTTTTTTCATTATCCTCTCCAATTCTCTCATACCGATTTCCTGGTCCAACAATTCATCATTTGAGGGTACCATTTCTTCGCTCACATTCCATGATCTTGAGCTCTCTTCTCTTGTTACTTCCTCCTCTTCTTCTGCCTCTAACAGATTTTTGAAATGTTTAACCCAGTCGTTACTTCTTATATTTCCCCCCGCTCTTTTCTTCTTAGTCCTGAAATTCCCTATCGCTCGCCACCATTCAGCCACATCTTTGCTTTCTTTCACTTTTCTCCATCGAGACTCGAACCACTCTTTTCTTTTTTCTTCTACCAGTTTCTTCCATTGATTTCTCTCTTCCATTAATTTGACTAATTTGACAGAGTATCCGGGAATGTGTTCAGAAAATATGAAAAAATCCCTATATTATAGACCTAGCCCGCATTTTTAGATATATGTACAGGAACCAAAAAAATACAATTCTACTACAAGGTCAATTGCTTATTCGTAGCAATCTTTTTGGTCGAACCTTGTGTTAATATGGAGTAATAAGAACTCGAGACGTATGATAATATCCTAATATTTGAAAAATTCTATAATACTTACCGCATTTTAAAAAAATTAAAATTAAGACCCGCAACGGCGACCATCTGGACGACCAATTCATATCCAATTCGTCATCGGTACACACTTCTCAGCGACAGCCCCTGCAAAAAAATAGTGATTATTTTTTTAAATAAATATGACTAATAGTAAAATATAATACAGAGTACGTATTATTATCTAAAAAAAAAATTATTTGATTTAAAAGAATTGCTTATAGTGGGAATGTCATAAATTTAAAACTTTGTCACTGCTCTATAGTGAGCACGTACTGTGCCATAAGATGTGGGTACTCGATTCGCCACTATTAAAGGTTCGAGGTCCATTGGGTCTTTCAAGTGTGTGGATAGAGTCGAGAGAGATAGGACGTTGGAGTATAACGAAAGAGCCATTTCCCTCGATGCGATTCGAGAACTTACTTCACAAAGTGTACCGACGCGCAATGCGCAAGCATACGGATGTCCGTGTAAACCGGAAGCGATACATTTATACAGCAACGTCGGATAAATCGCACTATCGATATCCGGTCTCTCCTCGACCCTTCCCGTGGGATTCTGCTATCTCTTAGTATAGCGAAAATGCAGTGGAACTCGAGAGTCGAGAGTTATACGAGTACATCCGCGCCCGCACTTTCCTCCTATTGTGTGTACTTTGATGTATCAAATTGGGATTCGTACTGATATGCATTTTACGTTCCTCAACTTTAAGAGTGACTAAAGAAATATTTAGTAATATATTTAACTGAAACAGACAAATCAACGATAAACATGTAAAGAATTGTACAGGAATTTCAATACCACCAAAAAATGTCATTTATTGGTGCGTACAGAATTTTAAAGAGAATTCGATTCTGCGAAACATTTGGTCACCCTTGTTGAGCTAGCAGTTCCCAAATCGAAAAAAAGTATTCAGTAGCTAGCAGCATTAGGTGCTAATTAGGTGTTGAAGTGAAAAATTAGTTGCAATCCGGCAAAAAATACTCATTGCAAATCGAAAAATTGCAATGGACTGCTAGCTTTATATGAAGCTTTATATAAAGCTAGCGGTCCATTGGGGAAATATTTATTCAAAAAATATTTTATGCATACCAGATTTAAGTGCTAATTAGGTGCTTTTGGATGTTATAAGGGGCGACCGAACTTTTCTACCCCTTCGGCCGGAAAAACATCCCTTAATTACAGAAAATTCTTTAATTCGACAGTTACGTTACTTTGGGACGTTGTTCTGCGAGCAGATTGAATTCGTCAGGTACTTTCAATATTTGCATTATAAAACTTGAGTGTTTCACCTCCGTCATTACAAAACTCACCTCCTTGTTGGAGAAATGGGATTTTCACGTGACAAACACGAAATAATAAAAAAAGCATCTAATGCGTTGGTAGGTACTACATTTTTTTTCAACTTGTGGACCGCTTCCCTAACGGGGGTCATTTGGTCCTGATAAGCTTGAGACCAGGGACATATACACATTATTCATTTACGGTTTTGTTTGTTGACATACGTAGGTTTAATTTTCAATGGGATTCGACTATGAATACGAAGTATACATTTTGGGTTAAATTCCTTAGTCAGGTAGAATATGTGTGGATTGAAATCAATGGCTCAGCATATATGGTAAGACTCTGTCACGTCTGCTAGAGTTGCAAAGTTCGAATAATGATATTTGCGTTCTGAATCAGGATATTGGCGGCGCCTATTCCGATAGATCGGAAACGCTCGTACGCAAGTATTTTAGGGGTCGCAATCTATATACCACAGTCGAAAGTTATAACCAGTGTGAATTTAGTAGACCACAAATTCGATGCAGTCTGCATATAGGATTGTGGCAATCAGGAGGTTTCGAATAGTTGTGTTTTTCTTAATAACTATCTCAGTGCGATATCTCGCTAGTGATCTATCATTCTCGGTGAAATAAGTCTTTCAGATATTAAATCCAACTCTGGTAAGTGTACTGGTTCATCTGGATATTTAAATCCATTTGATATAGCATATGTTGGAATTGTTTCGGTTTAATGTAGAAAAACAACACTGACATGCATTAAAATTTGTCTCTCCTTCCGGCCGTTACAACCAGCACATAGCGTGCTACTACGCTACGTACCTATCCCTCCCTTGCCGTCTCCCCTTTCGACCGCTCGCGCATGAATCAGAGTGGCGTCGCCGCTGAGGCACTCTTCTCATCTGCCGGTCCCCCCACCACGTACCTAGTCATTCTCCTCATGCGGTCTTAATTTTCGTAATGCTAGAAAATTGTTGTCCCCACAGCAAAGAAGTTTCACTTCAAAAAAATTAAGAAGCCATGTGCAAGGTTATACGTTGTTTTTATATATGAGGTAATCTCCGTTAACTAGACCAGTTTTTTCGTTCGACCTCCTCGATGATTGTTTATTTTTATTTACCGGTTTGTAGTACTACTTAAGAGCAGGTTCAGTGATTTTTTGTTTCAATCGTTTAGGAGACACTTTTTTTCAACTCAGTGTATCCCAGAAACTATAGATTGCTTGAAAAATGTATCAACGTATAAAACTTTTTAATATTGTAAAATTTTACAATATTGTGTGCAGACTGTATGAAAAAAATTCCAAGTTGAAGTCTAATACAAAATAAATATAAGATGAAATTGTGTAAATCCGTCTGAAAAAACGACGATAATGTAAAACCTAGTTGCATGTGGACAAGAGAGGTAACTAGTTACCCCACATGCTTATAAATGTTTTGATACATTTCCAACTAGACTAGGGTTTTTTAGACGGCCCTTGCAATTATTGAACCTCCTCTGTCCCTATCATTGATACCTCCCCCTAACGAAGAATAAACTGGAAAGGTGGGGTTATTGGGGGATTCGGAATAATCCGCGCCGGCGAAGGCGGGGGTTCGTTAGGGGCTTAGGATAATAAGAGCGATGGGGGATATCTTAGACCTCGGAGACTCTTCTCGATTCTTTTACACAAAAGAAGCGGATAAAGGAATAAGGTAGCGATAAGTAGACGGATAAAGTTTACAAATATTCTGTAAAATTCGCAACGAAATAGAAAGCGTGCTTTAGATGTTTTTTTATTCCTTTTACTTTCTCATAGAAGATTTGTTTTCGTGAATTTTTTTTTAAACGGCTTTATCAATCGAGCTGACATTTCG